>CANSZD010000089.1:735000-1231266 GCA_947648045.1 Beta corolliflora | reverse complement strand
GGGTCCATTACAAATTCTTTTATGGGTATAAGCGGTATGAAATTTTTCCGTATATGCTATAGGTAGTTTCCTAGAAAATTTAGGGACACTTGGCCTTCAAAAAGAGGCATCAAAGCATTCCGTATAGTATAACTAGAAAATTTGCTAGAAATTTTTTGGGTTTGAAGTTTTTCCAGGTAATTTTTAAATAAATTTTTTCGTATAACTCTAATTTAACAGTCATTGTGAATCCTTAATCCAATCGAAGTACACAGATTCATTCTCATTTCTCATGTATGGCGAAAATTCTTACGTGATCCTTTATTTTGTTACAAGAAGAATAAGGATTTCATCCATAAGTGATATGAACAAACTAAGACTTACAATCAATTCCTCAAAATCGAAAATTCCAAATATAGGTATATAACACCTTAGAAACTAGATACAAATATATATATATGAGTACGGGGTAAATAGTGGAGTAATAATCCAATTTAGAGAAAATGTAATCCTTTTGGAAATTTGGTCTTGTAAGGGGGAAAATGGTTATATTTCAACCAATATCACTTATTATTAGTTAAAAGTTACTTATTGTTCTTACATACTATATAAAATTGTTTCACCGAAACCCAACCTTTATAACATTCAGGTGAGAACGAACAATTCTTATTTATGAAAATGTGAGAATAGTGGAATAGTAATCAATTTTATTTAAAATATAATATTTTTATTAAGATATTTCCTCCTGTTCATCACTACATACTCCTGGGGCACACATATTAAGGAAATAGAAAAGTGAAGACTATGTGGGCGACAAGTGGCTCTGGCTATTGCCATGTGGAAAAGTAGGGATGTGCTACGAGGGGAAAAGAATAAAAAAGGTTATGTGTAGTGATAAAATAGCAAACTTTCAAAAAGAGGAAATGATTTTATTATTTTTACCACCTTATAATAATAGCCATTTTAGCTCTTTACTCATCTTTTGTTTTTTTTTTCATTTTTACTACCTTAAAGTTTCCAACTCCTTAAAAATCACCACTCTACTAACGCCTCCTACTAAGAATCCTGTAATGGGGAGCCTAAATAATTGTTTTATGATTAGTTTCCCCATTGGTTTTCCTTTTACTCCCTCGATTTTTACATTTCCGTCCTCTTCATGAAAACCCCAATTTTGTCTTCTTTCAATCCCTCTAAAAACCTAAATTTCTTTTGATGGAGCTTCAAACTAAGCCAGGGGCTTATCTTTTTGATAAATTCGATCTCTCAATCAAAGGAGAAACTGGAGATTCTGCTACCTGGGCAGTGATGATCTTCGCAGCCCCACACCGAATAGGCTAGGGTTCTTCTTCAACTTTGGGAAATTCTTGTTCATTGAATTTTTGCAAAATCACCTAAATTAGGGCATCTACGTTGTTCTTTACCATAATGCTTGGTTGGTTCTCAATCATCTTTATTATTATAATACATAATGTCTCACTCTTCTTCCCAAAACCACTAAAAGAGGAACCAGTGGAACCCCTTTGCCGAAAGCCTCTCCAATAAAGGAGGAGAAAGAGGAGATTATATTCTGGATTTGGGTGAATTGGAGGAGAGAGAGTGTAAGAACTCCCGGAAAAAACCGAGAGGAGTTGATGATTCTGACAAAATAGGTTGTTGGAAGGAAGTGAAGGTAAAGAGTGTGAAGCTAGTTTAAGGCCATTGAAGGTAAAAAGAGGAAAAGTAAGCAATAGGGAAGGAAGAAAGAGAAACATATCGGGCAGAGAGTGAAAAGGGGGGGATATTTTTTAATCCCAAATGTGGGCCTTCCTCATCGAATTCCTTGTCGCGAAGACGATTTAGGTGGTAGTAGTTTAGCGAGTTGGAAAGCTTAAGGTGGTAAAATAGAAAAAAAAAAACAAAAGGTGGTAAAGTTTAAAACATCCAACTTATAAGGTGGTAAAAAAAAAAATAAAAGAAAAATATAGAAAATTAGATAAAGAATAGAGAAAGACTACATAATAATCCTTTTTGAAAGATAAACATAAGAGAAAAAAATGGTTAACATGTTAGCCAAAATGGATTTGTTTTTGATCGTGAGGGAAAATCTCTTTATATAGAGTTTGAGAATAGTGAAATAGTAATCCTTATAAGCAAAAATGTAATCCTTTTGAAAGATATCATATAGTAATCCTCTTAGATGATTAGCCTCGTGTAACGAGGGAAAAATGGCTATAGTTTTAGCCAAATGCAATTATAAGTTCATAAATGTTTATTAATTAATGTTCTCTGCTTGGATGTGTCAGTCCAGTTGTAGTTTATTAAAGCTCCTGCACAATAGAAAACCACTTAGTGTTCCCACATTCCGCATACAAAAAATAGTTCTTACTTTGAACTCCAACCTTATCTCTATCCTATAAGGGACAACTAAGGATTTAGTAATCCCTCCAAAGTGCCCAAAATATCCTAGTGTAATTAATATTTCCTCTCCATTTTTGACTTGTACCATTTCACTAGTTTTTTCACGCTTGGCATAATTTGAGTTTGATCGTCAATGCCATTTCTAACTTTTGTATGTAAGAAAGAGAGAAATGTACTTCTCGTAGAACTAAAAAAGCAAATAAAAATAATTGCAAATAGACTCAGGGAGGAAAAACGTAGGTGGAGCCACGCAGATATAACGTCCCCAAACAAAAAATTCTACCTAAATTTAAAGGGGGGACTTGAGATCAACAACTCTATTTCGTTGCCCGGGATATTAACCTTGATTTGCGAAATTAATCTCGCACCTCTATTACCTTCTCCTATAACAATGTAAAATTTCAACTTTCCCATCCTTCAGAAAGTACTATCTCCCGCAATGGTGGATTATATGCGTAGCATTCCCCACTATACTCCTTATGTACCCTTGAGAGCCTACACAACAACTAAGTTATCCATTTGTCTTTCAAAGCTTCGTAAGACCCATTCTCCTTTAGTAAATTCCAAGCCAAAGTCTACAGGCTTTAAATTCCGCTACAAAGGCCCCGCATGAACTATAATTAACTGAATAAGCAATTGAAAATTTCCGGTGTGATTTCCCATCAATTCCCTTCCCAAAGAGGCCCTCCGGCGTGCCTTTAGATGCTCCATCAAAGAGTTTAGAACCATCCATCCTACGGTGGTGCTATCCATCTTATGAAAGTTTCCCAGCCTAGCCATGGTTATATGTTCTCGTTCGACAAGCCAGTGATCACCAAGTGATCTCCGCACTCCAAGCTTCTTGAATCCCAACACGAGAAAGCTCGAAGACATCCAAAGTATTTCATTTGTGTTGTTGAAGGCAAATACAACTTCTCCTACGCCATAGCCACTATAGTACAATCTCAAAGAATATTTCTAATTTCTTATAAGTAAAAATTATAAAAATTTGATATTTGAAATCCTTCCATCACTATTGAACTAACGACAATTTACTCATGTTTTTTTTCTTATATAATGACGCAGATAACTATATAAAATCGGTTCACTGAATAGTGCAAAAACAAAATGGTGCAATTGAAAAGAAAAATAGAGGAATTTATTTAAGCAGTTAAAAAATATTATTTTTTGTGAGATGAAATAAATTATTAAAGCTATTTTTTCTACCAATTATGTTTTCTATAAATCAATACACCCATCGCATGTATATATAGGTTTAGTATATATTTTGCTCCTTGACCTCCTCCAAAGAAAACTCTTGTTGACTGGGATAAGGTTTGTCTAAGTCTGGACAACTTAACTATGTGGAATGCTGATGTTGTCATGAAGCTTTTCTAGGCTCTTATCAAGCAAAAATGTAGATCGTGAGTTAACCAGGTTTATAGTTCTGTATAAAGCATGCCAAACAAAAGCTACTTGATAGAATATAAAATAAAATCAATCTTTAGACTCCAAACCACCAACTTAAGTCTCGATTGGAGTTTGGCCCTTTAATACAAGACGTGGGATATGAGGCCGCGAAGGACACACTAATTTAGATTTGGTGCTCGACTAGGGTTGGATACACGTGTTTACAAGAAGTCGTGAGGCGATTAGTACGAGCAAGAATTTATTAGGGTATATTTCTTTTGATATGGTATTGGAGTCATGCGGATAAGAAAATCATGGATTGAATGTCATCCATCGCGATAGAATATAAAACCAATTTGGGAACGACCGTCCGCTTTAAACTTTCGGCCAATTTGCTGCTTTCGACACCACTATATAAAAATAATTAAGATGACCAGAGACATGCCTGATCAAAAGAAATATGTCCCTGGTTGGCCATAAGATTTTTGCTGCTCGGAAACCGAATCACCGCTAGTGGAGGATAGGGGGAGTAGGTGCGATGGGTAAAAATTCTCATCCAGAAGATGGTATAAGAGTACGCAGGGGACTCTTGCTTAAGGTGTAAAATGCAGAAAGCTGGATCAGGGACCATTGGGCTTCACCTTCTACTAGCACTGTTGATAAACGATATGTGGAATGTCCAGACGATATATGTTGGCTGGGGCAAAAGTGCTGTAGAATCAATTACACCTAAATTTCAAATTATGCATATATCAAGGTTAACCTGTTGAGTTTTGCTACAAAGATCGGATTGTCTAACTATGCTTGCCTCAAAAGACACTGCTAAATTCAAGGTTTTGGACTTTTGGGTGCTTGTTTGGTTGTAATGGGAATTAAATTCCCATAGGAATTTACAATTAGTGGAATTAATTCCTTACGAAATTCCTAAATCGTCGGAGACTATAAAGAAAGTTTAGAAACCATGTGGTATTGATGAAGAATCATCGTGAAACATTAGATGGCTTTAGTGGAAATAAATTCCTTTACATTTTGCGACTTTAAAATTCGACGAATTCACATTGCCCCCATTTTCCCAATTTCCTACGTCAAACAAACAACTACCCCAAACCAAAAATCTTGGGAATTTCTATTTCGGGTACCTAATCCTTGGATACCAAACAACCACCTGGAGTCTCTTTTGTAAAGTTAGATTTCAGCATTTGGCACAAAGAGGAACGGGCAAAATATTTATAGGACAACAGTTATACTTCCTTCAGTTATTTTTTATACTTGCACTATTTCCCACTTCAACAATTGCAAATTATTTGCATCATTTGGTATTTGGATCCTATTACATAAGTCCTCCTTTTTTTCCCTCTCTCCATCTCTCTTTTTCCTTAGATTCTTATGCACATGTAAATCATGCAAGTAAAAAAAAGTCGAGAGGAAGTATATCCTTTTTGGTAATAAAATAAACTTTTGCAAAATAGAAAATGAAATTATAAAATGTTGATATTTTTAAATATATATATTGCAAAACAAATCCAATATTATTCTACATGATAATATTTGTTGTTATATAGCCCCTCTCCGGCCTTTATTAGCTTTACCTTAATATCTCTAATTATCAATACGTAAAAATTACAAAAAAAGTTGGATATTTCGGATAAACATATTGGGACGACTCCAATAAAATCCTAAACGACTATATATTTCTTATAAGATAAATCACGTGAGATAAGTCAATAATAAAATCACGCATGGAATCGGCTATAAAAGTCAAAACTGGTAAACTTATAAAACATGAAAGATAAGTGATAAAAATATGGTCGACTGTACTCACAAGAATCCATAAAAGAGTTTTTTTTTTTTAGTATGTGATCAAGAAAGAGCCACAAATGGTGAAGATATTTCAAAATAGAGGAAGTAATACTATTCATTTATTCTTTATAATTGCAACATGGTATTATAGCAAAAGAAATCATGAGAGGAAAGATCTATTGTCAAAAATGTCAATATTACAATGAATATGCAACTTAAAATGAAGTGTATTTACTAAAGCTAGCCCAATGCTTAAGAGGCGATTCAAACTCATATAAGAAGGTTCAAGATCTCCATCATATTTTCAAAACAGTTCAGAGCTGCTGTGAGTTACAAATTCTGAGTTCAGCTGCTGACAATAGCAATAATTGAAGTTCATATAATATCCAGAATAGAAATGCGATAAATTTGAAACTTACAAGCAAAAAAAAGACACTTATACAAAAACAGAAGATGACACAGCAATTGCAAACACCATCATCATATCTCTACAAAGGGCAAAAGTATATACTAAAAAGGGTAAAAGTTCCCAAGAACGATTCCTCATGGGGCATTGAAGGGGGATTTAGCTGGGGAGGAGGATTTTGCAAAAAGAAAAATCGACTAGTCCAATGGTAAACACCATCACTGTTATCTCTGTGGGTTGAGAGATGTCCAGGCTACTTTTTCCTAGATTTCTTGGGAAGACAATTTATTCTCCAGCTTTTTCTGTGCAGCTGGCAAACTCTTCCTCTGTGGGTTCTGACTCTGAGGTACCTTGCCCCAAAATTTTCCAACTAAAGAGTTGGAACATTGAATCAAATCGTCCTTCCTCTCAGTTCACGCTGAGATAGCATTGCATACAGATCAGAATCTGACTTCTTTGACCTAAAGGTTTAAGGAAAAACACACAAACGGAACAGTGCATTCAAGCTTTTAAGAATTCGGGCCCAATGAAGAATATAAGATTCAATGTAATGGGAAAATGGAGTTACTTTTTCCGCTTCAAGGGGCTTCTAAGGGGTTCCGCTTGAGATACCTTTTAGCCCATTTCTTTGTAAGATTTGAATTCTTTCAGCTCTCCTGCGTAGACAGTTTGCATAATATGATCCAAGGAAGTACAATGAATAGATCATAGTCATACTGAACGCAACTGCTAGTCCGATAATCCACAAGAAATATTATATTGCACATTTGCACTAATGTACAGTACCAAAAACGGTGAGGAAAATCAACGTTCCCTACAGGCTACAGTGACCACTTTAAGACAAAGACACGTTCTAGTGCATCATTTTTCATAAGTAAAGATGGTACCTTATCACCGTCCAAAATAGCCATCAACCCTCTATTTTAGTAGAAAAGTATACGTAATATGGAGTCCAAGCAGCAAAACCAATGTTACCTCGGGACTCGTATAACCCAAGTCCGGCATGGGTATGTGCCCAAGTGTCCGACCGCTTTATTCTTATGAAATTTTTCAATGATTTTAGCCCAAAATAAAGTGTCCTGTGTTTGTGTCCATGTCCGAAAAGTGCCAAGGGATACGACACGGGTACTTGAGGTGAATTGAAGTCCATGTAACTAAGAGCAAAGCCTAAAATATAGTGCTATCTCTATTCACCAACATTTGATTTAAACCATCCCACTTACGGACAAAATAGAGCCTCCTTACCTGAAGCTATTGCCTCATCAAGGATATCCTTGTATCGATGCAAGTCCAGCCTAGGGTCTGAGCACAGCATTGGAGCAAAAAAAGCCTAAAATACAAAGCAAAAATAATGTCAATCCCGTGCGCCTATGGAAGAGGAAATGCAGAAAGGGGAGAATAAGTACCTTTTCATACTAGCCTTGCACTTCTTGTAGAGGCTGATCAAATCCTTCTTCTCGAATCAGATCCTCTGTAGTTTGCTTCAAACTCTCAATATCAGCCATATGCCTCGATGTACAAACATCAAGGCCAGATTGTGCAAATCTCAACAGTTAGCTGGAATTCCTGCAAAAACGGTTATCCTTAGGATGCCAACACAGAGACCTTACCTTTTATACATGGCTCTGAAGAATTTCTGCAATTTCTGGAACAGCATCCCCAGCAAGATCCTATTCAACCAGAGGTAAAGAAAGAAATCAGTCATTGTGAATTCTTATCTTGCAATCTGAAGAACATGAATAACATGGAAATTCCAGAACAAGACCAAACTTGACAGTGCAAACATGTCTACAAGAAAGCAGCAGTCATAATATTTACTCCATAGCTAGGTGAGCTCTAACATTAAATATCATTTGCATGCACATAAGCTGTTTATTGGCTCCTAAAATCAGAAGTTACTTGTGCATTTTATTCTGGAACTTCAAGAACAAACTCACATCATCATCAACTACCCCAGTCTGATCATAAAGGGCTCGCCTCTCCTCGTCACCGAGAATGGACATCACCTTCTGCAGCTGTTGAAACTTTTCATTTGCTTCCTGTAATAAGAGCATAAGAAGAAGAAAGGCAATCCATTAAACGCTTCTTCAAAAAGAAACATCTGGAAAAGGTGATTCACAATGCCTTATTATTAGGGTTCTAATTAAGATAAAAGTCACAATCAATACCTTATCATCAGGGTTCCTGTCAGGATGGAGTCGCAATGCCAATTTGTGGTATGAGTTTCCTCAATTTCCCGAGAGATGCAGTTCTTCTTTACACCGAGAACCTGGAAATTATATATTTCCAACCATCACAAAAAGTATCTTTAAGCCAATGCACAGTCTCTCAAACTACACAGTAGCACTAATACTATTTTTCTGAAGCAGGTCAGGGACGTAGCTAACTTTAAACGACCAACCACAGGCTCTTCTTTAAGCATAAATACGTCTTCTTGGACCATCATATAAACTTCCTCATACAGACATGCAGTAATTCAAAGCATCTAGTTTGCTCGAGGATTCCAACCCTGGCTAAAGCAACATGCCAGGTTCGATGGAGAGGTAGAGCCAACCTAGTTCTTTCCTAGACTCCCAACATCTAGATAAGGGGAGTTAGCCCAAAAGAACTAGCTGAGCTTCTTGAAGAAAGTTTTGTTTGGTAGATGCTACAGTATTGACTCAAGTAATGCTCAAAGTCCCTGACTAAAGTACAAATTCCAAGCTCTCAGGAAAAGTATCTCCAAGAACAAATAATGGGGTACTCATCAAGTCATCAATTTGCACTAGCGATGCACGGTTTTATTGTTGCTTTGTAAACTAGCTAAAGCATATATAATGTATTTGTTCGCAATTGTTTTTTCCTGTAAGTCATTTTTATTGAATCTCTGAATGTTAATCAAAACATAACCTAAGATTCAAGATATTAAAATTACCTAACCAGAGAACTTCGAAGGTATAAGAAATTCAACTCTCAATCGAAAGAGTTAGTGAGCAAAGAGAACCTCTAATCCTATATAATGCTCTACCCTGATTGAGCTTCTAATACATTTTCAATCACTCAAACCTAATCAAAATCAAATTTCGGATAGAAATGAAGAACCAAATACTTGGTTAATTGTCACATGAATTTCTCACACTTGATCTTCATTCGCAAATAAGTAATGCACCCGCGCATTTATGAGCATGGCACACACCCTCTTCTAAACTAAGTTTTATCATTTCTAGAGTGAAACATTTTTAAAACTTATTGTTATTTGCTCCGTTTAACTTTGGGAACTAAAGATCTTTTCAAATCTTCTAAATTTGGGTGCTATTTGTTCTTTTTCTTTAAGAGGTGAGGCACGACCCATTTACTATAATGCTCTTTTTATCTATAACTCGGGCGGTCTTTCTTTTATAAATATAGATTTATATATTCTTTAATTTGGAAATTAGTTTCTTTTTTATGTTCTTTAAATCTAGTTTCTACAAATAAATAGTTTTTTTGTAATATACATAGATAGCTAGCGCACGGGGGTCGGGTACCCTAGCAGGATAATCCACGCTTAGATCTTCATTTCAATCAAAAGTACAAATTAGGGTTTAACCAAAAATAATAATTACTGAATTAGGTTTCCCTACCACCTTCTCCTTAATTTCCCTCAATCAATTGGACAAAAAATATCAAAAATCGGATATTTTGAAACCCTAAATGAAGGTTAAATGGATAAAAATTTAAACAATTTGTACCTTGTAGAGGCTCTTCTCGGCGCTAGAACTCTTCATCGTCGTCCATGTTGGACGTCTTCTTGACGATGCTCAGCTTCAGCTTGTTCCTTCGTAGATTCGTCCGAAACCCCAGTCTTCTTTTTCTCCCCATTTGATTGATGAAATTTTGTGTTTTTTAGGAGAGAGAAATGTCTGGAAGTGAAGAAAGGAATAAGTTTACACTTTGCTGATTAGTAGATTACTGTTAAGGTTGAGGGCTATCAAATTTATATAGGAGTGCCTGAGGAATAATTTTCCCGCCATTTCCCCTCTCCTAAGTCCTAAATTCGGGGATTTTCCCCAGCCGTGACCGTGAGTTCTTAGTTCTTACACTTTGTTGGACCGGACGGTTATTCTTGGAGTGGGTAGGTTTGGGAGAAATGACTTACTCGAATTAATGACTCAACACTTAAATTAGGCTCAAAGTTCATGTGAAATCCAAGATGATCCAACTCGAATCAAGAGATTAAAGGGAATAAGGAAAGAGAAATTGTAGAGAATGAAAGGCTCAGTTATCTGATTTAAGAACTCAAAGGAGATATATATATACAGAAATAACAAAAGAAAGATTAGACATTCATAATAGAGTAAGAAGTATTTATAACACTCCTCTTGAATGCGATCATCTAAAATAAGGGTAAGGCCTCATAATCCATACTTTAAACGTCGTCTCATTTAAAACTTTCATGGAAAACCAAAGTGGGGACAAAATCAGTTATTAAGGAAAATGAGTACATCATAATAACTCCCTCTTGATGTTTACATCACTTAAAATCTTCGAGTTAACACATTCTAATCTTGTGAGATACTTGATTGGATTTGTAGAATCAGCACATCTCTATGCTTGTGATATGTCATCTTGAATTCCAAATGGATCATAAGAAAACTTTTTATTCAAGTTCATATAACTTCTTTAATTGCAGTGATGGCCTTTGCATCGTTTCATTAAAAACTCCCTGTGATGAAAATGAGAATTCGGGACAAAAACCTACTCGAAAGGGGAAAAAGTGCAACAACTAATCATAGACTTTACTATTGAAATATCATGCGCACATACTTCAATGTATCGTCGATGTCAATCCATCCCTTTATTTCATATGATATAGTTATGTGCCTTCTAAAAACTATAAGTGTATGGAATACATAGTCACCAAATATAATTACACAGTATTGTCTTTCCATGGGCAATATATTATATACATGAACTGGCTTTTCACCATCACAAAAATTTCGGGATCATATAAAATTCAATGCTACAAGCGATCACTTTACCAATCAATATCACATACTCAAACTTCAGTCGAGTTTAACATTAATTCTTTTTTTTAGTACTTTTTGGGGAATTTTCACAATCATATCTAAGAGGACAAATATAATATTAGTTTTTATGCAACTATAAGCCGCGGTAAAGGCTCATATGTTACTAATACAAGTTTTCCAGGGAACTTTTATTTCAATAAATATGATAAATCATTATATGATAATGGAGTCCTTCTAGGACTATCAAATCATAGGGAAAATTCCCACCTAGTGGAGATATTCATAAAATATCAAAATATAATGTTAGTAGTAAATCATGCACACATAATATGAAACTAAACTAGACTAATGCATTGTAGATACGAGATACCCATATTCATAATGATTCCATGTCCACACCTGTACATACCTCAAGAAGATATTATAAAAAACTTTCAAAACTATGTATAGCGGGTTTTATTATTCAACCTGATATATCCAATAGCAATGGCTTAGGAGGTACCATGTGCTTTCCTCATATTGGCCATCTATTTTCTTTTCATATATCAAGCATCTTTCTTAGGCACTTCATATTTTGTAAGATTTATCTTGCTTCCATTATTCATCAAGTGTATGCCAACCCTAATTTTCTTGCCATAATTTTAATATTGTAATAACAATAGTGGAACCAAAACTTTCATACTACACTTTAAGGTTATCAATACGACTAAGTTGACAATAAACTTTAATGTTCAGATATAGTTCGATAACTCGGAAAGATATCGCTTTGTATATATGATACATCATCAAATACATCAACCCATAATATCATTTCAATGTTCTTAACCCCCATTCGATGTATCTCATATCTATAATACTTCCGAACTGCCGGTCTCCACTTTAGGGATCAAACGTTATTTTTACCATCTTTCTCCCATCATTCTCCCCTAAGGTGGTAAAAAATTATCTTCAATGGATAAACTTATGGGGCCATTTGTTATAAATCTAGAATATATCCAATTTAGATTCAAGCTTTCCCATGTCCTCTTTTATGAATTCGATTCGACTAATTCTTTTTAGAGGATTCTCTTCTGAGAGAACAAACAAACTTGGGGAGTAAATATATATACGTAGCTGGATTTTAATGTGCTCGAATAATATTTTACCCTAAATGGGAGATCAATTAACTAATGTAATAACTTCAATTGCAATACATAAAGTATTCATAAACACACTCGTATATCTTGCTCACTTAAATAAAACTTGTATAATATCAATGATTATCAAGATCTCCAGAATATAATGCTCAATCTCAATGTCGTGGTCTTGCCCTTAAAATAATAAAACTACAACACGAGAGAGCTTTCAACACATTTTTTATAAGAAAATTTTCAAATTTCTCAAAATGGGTAAGCGGGTACCCAAATGGGCCTAATTTGTCACATCAAAGATATTTCTCATGTCATGATACATTCATAACGATAGAAGTATTTCAAAATAGTCACTTCTTATAAACTAACTATCCGGTCAGATAAGAATTTAATTTATCTCCGAATTTAAATAATACTTTATCAATCCCCGTGAAGTAATGAGATGCGACATCCGACATTAACCAACGTGTCTCTCTTTTATCTATATTGTTTCATGACTAATTTTTTTTTTCTCAACTTTTTTCTTGGGGTGTCCCAGATTCTGTAGAGCACGATGCTTTACTTTAGGTAGATTATATATATATACATATTTTCACGGATTGTTTCGGATTCATTATAAACCTTTGATATTTACTTCAGACAAGAGATCTTAATCTTCTAGATTATGATCCATTCTATCTCCCCCTTTTCTCTTCATGCTTTCAATCGAAGAAACTTTAGTATATAAATTATATATAAGATAAATTCAAGCGCACACAGAGCGAAATACTTATACTTCCAAATCATATAAGAAAAAAATAAAACGTCAAAATCAAATTATACGCTTATCGTTAAAATAAATTTATAAATATATTATCCATCAAATATTCACTTACTCGTGCCATAATCACAATATAAAATATGATTTAGTATGTTTATTTGAGTGATGTAAGTTACGAGCTTGAATTAAGAATTTGCCTAATTTTTTTTAATTTTATATAATAGAGATTATTTTCTAGAGAATTGGGTTAGTGCATCGAACTCTCAACTACCACTTCCCCAAAAATTAAGCTTCGTGGCCATTAAGAAAACCATAATTACAACCCAGAAAACAAAATTATAAACCATAATTAAGAACCAACTAACTGGTCAAATAAATCGGCGAGTTGCCGACTAATTCATCCACTGGGCTCATTTCATTTCATCCGGCCCGGCCCAAAACCCAAACCGCTTATACTATAACAATAAAAACAAGAAGAGACGCAAATGTTGTTTTGTTATCTAAAATCTGTACCCACCGATTTTCTCTCTCTCCTCCTCACTGCTCTTATCATCATCATCACTTTCCTTTTTTTTCCTCTATTGTCTCCATCACTTCTTATCATCTTCCACTTGTGATATTTCTCCTCATTTTACCCTAATTCTTCTTGCTCCTTTTTTCTTACTACTACTTATAAAAACAACAACAACAATAAAAAAAAAACTCTTTCTTTTTTTTTTTTTTTTTTCATAAAGGAATCTCCTTTTCTTTGTTGATAATCTTAATAATAATATTCCATCTTTCAAAATTTGAAAATTTAATTCAAGATCTTTCAATATAATCTCCATCAATTATTAAATCCAACAATTTCTCTCTCTTACAGATCTTCAGGTATCAGGTTAATTTCTTTTGACCTACTTTTTTTTCATATTCGGATCTTCGTATTTTTTTTCTCCTCTTTCTCTCTCTCTTTTCTCATATATTCGATCCGTATTTGTATTTTTATTTTTCTATTTTTGTAGGTGTGATTTTTGTCGGTTTGTTTATCTGTGTGACCTGATTGATTTATGGTCCTCTGATTAATATCCTTGGAGTTGTAGATTTAATTAGGGTTGATTTTATTTCTTAATTAAGTGATTTTTGTTAGCCTTTTTTGGAGATATTATTATTATTCAAATTAAGTTCTTTACTGTCTATAGATGTACTAATTTTTGAATTTTTATGTATATATTTGTTGCGTATCTGATGCTGTTTTTTGTATATAATATAAGGTTTTGATATTGATTTATAGAAGTAACTTTGTTCTTTTGTTGCGGGGTGGAGCTAATTTTGGGCTTTAGTTAGCTTGAAGTTTACTGGATTAAACATGGGGTTTTGAGTTCAATTTTGTTGATATTTCAAATTGAAGATACAGTGTGAACTGAAGGCTGGCTTCAGTTTCATTTAATCTTTGTAAGAGGTTAATGGTCCATCTCTAATTTGATCTCATTTTAATGGAAGGCGGTTTCATCGTGGTTGGGGTGTTGTTTGATGATTAATTAATAGCCATTCCGAAGTGATTTTTAGAATAGTAGTCATCTATATTCGTCTAGTAAATAGTTTCCGTGATGAAATTTTCGTGATACTCGAAAAATTAGAAGTTTAAGACTGTGATATTGCATTAGTTGATGGCTGGTGATAAACCCTCATTTGGTTGCATTATATCAGTACTAGTTGCTTGGTGTATTTATGGGATTGAGACTGAAATGCTATCACATTGATGTTTTTAGGATTAGGACGTGCCTTTATAAGCTTATCTATAGCTTGTTAGCTTTAGGATTTTGGGTTTAGTGCATGTTTGTGACGGGCTCGTGGTGTGGAAATGAAGGTCGCTTTAAGAGTGAAGATTGTTGCGAATTTGACGGTTATTCAAATTCCTTTCTTGACAGGGAATAAGAAATTATGGATCACGATGAGAACGGATGCCAAGCACCAGATCGTCCAGTTCTATGCGTTAACAATTGCGGGTTCTTCGGACGTGCTGGAACCAGGAATATGTGTTCCAAATGTCACCGAGAAACGGTCCTGAAGGAGGAACAAACAAGGCTTGCAGCCTCTTCTTTTGATAACATCGTGAACGGAACCTCCAAGGAAAGATGCTATTGCTGCTGCTTCTGTTGATTTGAAGTCCGAAGTAGTAGTGGACAAAAGTTTAAATGTTAAAGTATCTTGGTGATTCATGTTGGATAGCCTCTGAGGCCAAGAAAAGACAGGTCCAACTAGATGCATGACTTGCCGTAAGCGTGTTGGTTTGACTGGTTTTAGCTGTAGGTGCGGAAACATGTTCTGTCTCCACTCACCGGTACTCTGACAAGCATGATTGTCCTTCGATTATCAGGCCGCCGCTCAGAGTGCTACAGCTAAAGCCAATCCAATAATCGCCCAGACAAGCTCGATAAGATATAATAGAAGCACTTATGGCAAGTTACCAGTTTCTTTATCAATGTTTCTTGTTTTTAGTATTGCTGCTTCCCTTGTTAGAAAACCCTAATGTCCATAAACGTAATGAGGTCCCATGGCAAGGGGCAGTCAAAGTTCCGGGTGCATCCACCTTGTTGGTCAACAGGGGTGGCCACATCTGCACCAGTTGTAAGTACTTGCTTGCTGGTTTGTGTGGCACTTTGATAATCAATTTACGGAGTTTGTTTATTTTCTTCATAGAGGTTCTCTTGCGCATATCTTGACTACTCACAATAACAGATTGCTTGGATATCTTATTTACCTCAAACTAACAGATTGGTTGCTTCTATTGTCTGTTTCCTATGCAGTATCTCAATTTAGCTAACAGCATCATTATTGAATTTATGTCTGCTATATAGACCTAATCTGCAACTCTTCACGCTTACCATTTTTCTGTAAGACCACTTATTTGAATATTATTCCTGATACTTCTAGTTCTCTGTGATAGTATAATGCCATGTTCTCATTTGTGTTTGTCTTTACTCCTTAACAAGCATGTTGATGGATCTCAGTAAAATCCGAAATCCTAATGTCAGATATCCGTTTGTAGAGTTGTTTATTGATATCTCATTCTACTGCTTAATCTGGCTTTCGCAACTTTTCTGTAGTAGGCTGGATACTGATGGCGCCCCGGAAGACCATCTTTTCGACTTTGATGCAACGAATGGAAAATATCTATACCCTCTTGTTATTTTTGAGAGAGAAGCTGTTATATGATCAGTGTGTTGCTGTCATGCTGTGTTGTTTTTAATATTCAAAGAACCGAGTTCTCATATCATCGCCAATTTGAAAGTGTTTGGCGTAGATAATTCTAAACTTGCGTCCTGATCAAATATATAAAATGACTAGTGCTCCTTGATTCTTTATTAACAAACTGTTATTGGTGGGGGCTCATATTGTAATGCTGATGCTGTATATAAAGTGTTACTATTTGATTTTGGAAAGCTTGATGATACTTTCATAGCTGCCAGATTTTGCTCTATTGCTCTCTTTTTTTTTTTAAATTTGATACTGAGTTGTCCAGTCAATGGATAGCATTAGGAGAAGGGTGGAGTGAAGGTGTTTGCGAACCGTGTAGACAATTGTTAGCCTGGAGTTGTAACTTTATAGAGAAATGGGGGTGAGAGTTCTCAGTTTGCTGGTGTTGCTGTGTTGTCTAATGGCCATCACTGCTGGTTTCTTTTTGCTTTATCGTCTGGCATCTGTCTTTCAAGTCTATATGCTTCAGTTTGTGTTTTGATCTTTGTAGGATTATGCTGCTGCATTTTGTCTGTAATTGAGGCAGCTCTCTAAACTGATGTGAATGTGATTCTGCAATGTATCTGAGTTCTTTAGAACCAAATCTAGCGGTTGTTTGATAAGGGAGTCCCTTGCCTCCTTTGAAAGACAACGATTTGCGATATCGGCCTTGCAGGTGGCAACATATATTAAAGACATTAATAGGCACTCCATCCCAATATGATAAGAATAAGTTGGGAGTGCACAAAGTTCTAGATAATTTTTGTTGGTAATTTTTTTTTTTCTTGTCACGTAGAAAAATAGATATGTAGGCAATCCCTCCGCTTGGCAGTGTTGTTCTTTGGGTTCCCATTCGGATTCCCCATATTAACTTGGGATTGCAAAAGGTGTAATATTTTGGAAAGAAAAGGGAGGTGGGATGTTTATATTGTATTTCCCATTGAAAAATGGATCTGAAAGGAGATAGTGGGACTAGCGAAGGTGGAGCCAAATTATTGAATAGTTGAGGATCGTTTCCTAGTTAATAGGCGTTGCATTTATGCTGAGATTGATGGGGGGAAATGGAAGTGTTGTAAGTTGTTTTAGTATAGAGGGTGTGCCTCAATTTTAAGTTTTAGAAGTACTTTACAAGTGATTTGGGGGAATGATAATCCTACATACTAGTTCTGAGGGATGTGACGGTTAAGAACTTAGAAATTGACATTTAATCCTTTCTTGTTTCATCGTGCTGTTGTACTTGTACACATAAGCATTTTTGAGTGGACTGATGAGTGATTGGCCTATTGCCACAAGAAATAATCTGGTTTTGGAGCAAGATTATCAATTGATATGTATTGAAATCGTGCTATGCTATATAACTATATTGAGAGGTGAAATTGAATGAGGAAGTCCAATTGTTGATGTGTATGATGACATTTTGGCTGTGGGAGAGATGCTATGGTTTGAGTGCTTTAAAGCCGAATGTTTTTGGTTCAGTACGTTGCCTCCAATCCCAAAGTAGAGCTTTAGGCTGAGATGCGATGGAAATATAATCATTTTTAAGCATCAGTTTAGAGCAAGGCTGACTAAGTTTAAGCAAACATAATAGTTCAATTTTATTCAGTGTTTAAGGAAGAGATCCGTAGTCCATTCTAGTTTCTTATATTGCAGTTGTAGGTTTGCACTCACATATTTGCTCCGTATTTCCTTTAAGTGTGCGTTGTTTAGTCCATCTTTACGTTAAGTTGTTGCTGTACCCAGAGCGTCTGGTTTTGAGAGTACCCTTATGGTTGTGTGTGAATTTGCTGAACATTTACCCCTACTATTACATGTAAATTGACTAGAATCTGGAGTAATTCTCTATCTCCATTGAATAGAGTTGAATACTGTGAAGTGTGCGAGATGTATGCGTAATTTTGCAGGCCGTGTTTGTAATTTTTGGCTTGGCTCCTGCGTAATTTGGCTGGTCGTGTTAACTCTGTTTGAGCATTGGTTGCCAAGGCATTTGCCGTCAAATTGATCTTGCTTTATGATCTGATGGTTCCTTTGTACAAGTTACTGGAATATTATTATCCTAGTGAAGGTTGCGGAGGGGAAGGATTGGTTCTTTGTCAAGTAATCAGGTTAATAGTTGACCCTGTTTACAGTGGTTGCTCTTTTTAATTGCCAGTGCACCTTACCAGAAGTTCAAGGGCTGATGAGCTATAATTAGGAGTACAATTTAATGAAAATTATAGTTAATCGTGTCCGATTAGGCCGCTTCGTCGCAGGCCAGAAATATTTTTCGTGAGACCTGCTTTTCATCTACAACCAATAGCTTTACTATCGTCGGGTTTGCATAGCGTAGTAAAATCATTTTCCTAGAGCCAACCGCTTTTACATTGATCGAAAACCATTTTCCTTTCAAACTTAACTAAAAGCGGGCTTTTCCTTCCTCTTTTCCTGGTCTCTCAGACATTCTACTCACTACTTTCTTTACTTTTCCTTTCCTTTGCATTATTTGATTATTACTATGCACTTCAAAACAAATTCAAAACTAATTTCAGAATCGCCCATCAGAATTGTTTTTGCATTAAAAAATCATTTTACACCGAAAATGCTTTACGCCACTTAAACGGGGCCAAAGAGAGGCCTAGTTTGGCTGGATAAATTCAAGCACATGCCTACCTCTTTGTTTCTTAAATTATTGTTGCTTCACAAGTTTTGCTTAAAATTCTCGAAGTACGGCATTCGTTAGTTGTTCTCTTGGTGCGTCCTTTCCAACAAAATCTTGATACACTCAATGTTCTTTTTTCTTTTTGTACTTGAAAGTGTATATCAAGGTACTCGGGTTTGGATTGTTTCGGAATTTGCAGAACATTTACTCTACGAGCAGAGTCGTATAGGACACTAACATGGCTAAGCTTAGTTCAAAGTAATACTTGACATTCTTATTCGAGCTTGGGTTCTTACTTTTTAGAAGATGTACAATGGGGTCCTTTGGGAGACCTTTTTAATTAATTCTCTTAGGAGAGATAATGGAGAGCTATTTTTCTTCCAATCTAGATACTTTTAAAAGTGATCCTCTGGAGAAGATATCATTCGAGCAGTAGTTACATGATTCAGGACTTAAAATGGTTGGACACACTAACGCAAATCCGCAATACAACCAATGCTCAATACATTAAAAAAATTCATAAAAATTTCCAAAAGCAATAAATATTCATATTACAACCAAATAGTACTTAGAAAATATTACAATTGTTCTCGACGAGTTTTCATGTTTTGATACCGATTTATAATATCATCCTTGCTAACATTAAAAAACAAATCTTTCTTTAAATAAGTAATCAAGCAATCATTTAACATTTGATCTCATGTTATTACGCATTTCACTTGCGTTATTCCAGAAAATACTCTTTATACACTTGCAGTTGCAACGGGAAGAACCAACACTAATTTCAAAAGCAAGTAGAACCGATCATGAGTTTCGGACTTCTCCGTCTCAACAAGTTTCATTGAAAACTCGTTAAGACTCTTTAAAATCCAAAATCTCTCATCTCCCCTAACATCAACAATGAAATTTTCAAGTGATCAATCAAAAAATATCATTTCAGTACTTGAAAACTCATTGGGATAAAACTTGGCAAGTTAAATCAATTTTCTTTTGTCAAAGGAAGAAAATCGGTTAGTAGGATTAAAACAAGACCTACACACAAGTAGTTCCTTACTTACTAAATCGATTCTCAAGTTCTTGCAATTGAAGGTCAATGACACTTAAGAAAACTTCAACTCGAAAACGATGACGATTTGTAACTTGTGGGCTCTTACCTCTAAACATCCTTCTCCCATGAACATGATATATCTCCTCCATGTTAGGAATCTCAGTAACACTCTGTCCTTTTCTAAACACAATATAGTGAAAATAGAACATTTTATTTAAGAAATGGCAATAGCGAAAATATCGCATGACGAAAATGTCACTCTAATCAAAGGTTAAAATTAAACTAAGTAAAAATAAAACCCAATTATATAATCCAAAATATCCATAAAGAGGCAAAACAACCTCATAAACCCAATGTAGTAAATATAAAGAAAATAAAACGTCTTAAACAAAAATTCCTAAATAGCCTTTCTCTCATTTCTCGTAACACGAAATAATCATCTGCAAAATATATCAACAAACATCCACAATCAGTGGGAAGTAACTAACAGCTTTCCTAGCTCCATTAGGATCCATATAAGAATTATAAAAGCCTTAACAATCAAGTGGTATAACAACATCTCGCAAACAAACTTCAGATAAATAAATTCAACAAAGACAATACAACATGCTAAAGATAAATAGGGTAAAGATAACAGAATAAACAAATGGACTAATAAATATACATATAAACTCAAAGGATTAAAAATATAAATCATCAAAATTTAAATAAAATAATAATATGAACGATATAAATGATAATGATAATGATAATGTTTCCAAAATAATCTTCTTAACACGTTTGAGGAGGAACTGAACGCAAGTGGACCGCAACCCACTGTTCCTATCTGGTTATAGTATTAGGATCCTGCTCGCCTATGTCTAGTATGACCACACCCTGATGCGAGATAGTACCATGCTCAGTACTTCTCGACCTCTCAGACGACAACTAATAATCAAAACGGACCTACATACCATGCTCAGTACGTAAGTATAAACTATGTACCCTGCTCAGTACATAGTGACTGTTCATTCCTAGGAGACCATGCCGCTTCACTAGTCATCATCCTCAAACAAAAACAAATGATTAATAATATATTTTCATCGTCTGCAGAATGCCATTCAAGGTATTACATCAAACTGCAAGAATCTAGGACCTTAACCGATCAATTCGAAACTGCAAGAATTTTAGGGACTCAACCCAATAATTCCATATACATAAAACTGCAGGGATATTGGAAACTCAACCTTCAATTCCAATTCAAAACAACTTCACAATTTCTCTTAACAATAATCATAATGTTAACAACATCATCTTCGAAAAATATAATTTAACTCATTAAGAAACTATAAAATAATAGTAATACTTATAACAGCTCGAAACCAATATGAAGAACCCAAAAGAAAATAGTTCATGAAACTATCTTATAACTTGACTATATTATAAGTACTGCACATAAAACACCTGATTCAACTCATACCACAAATCCTAAAACACAAAGTGAAGGGAATCAAGTAGCATCAGCAGCCAAAAACCATCGAGCATGCACTGAGAAATTAACAGCCAATAAATTAAATAAAACACATGACTACATAACTGATAACTCACAACAAGTATAAACAAACAAAATCAAGCAAAACTATTAACAAATAAAAAATGATGTAACTAAATTCATTAGTAGGTATTAACGCTTAAAATAATATAGCTTCTCCAAACCAAACAAAAGAATGGAACTAAAGTCATTAACATACCCATGAGCATGCATCTGTACAAAGCACCAACCAAAAACCAAAAGAAAATAAAAGTAGCTAAGCTACAACAAAACTCACGAGAGAGAGAAGCAAGATGCAATGCACAACAATATAATCATCATCTTCATGCGCTACAACAAGAATATATTGAACATGCCACATAAAACAGAATATATAACAGCAATAGAACAAGAACATCAGCCCCATAACTAAACCATTCTTCATTAGCCGTACAACTAATAATCATGGAAGCATACAACCATAACAAGTAACAACATACAATCAAACAATTTACCCACCCAAAACTTAACATGATTATAACCCCCTAACTTACCATGATTCTAATACCAAACTTAACTATTAAAAACAAATATAATTTCTATACTAATCCTAATTGTTCTAGGAACACCATTAGTTACCTTTAAAGACCTCCAATTGCTTGCATTCTTCTTCTTGAACATTATAAAATTCTATTACGTTCTGTTCTGTTCCGACCCATATTCCCGACAATCTAAAGCTTGGATTTAAAATCGCTCCGGTCAAACCGAAGACCCAGATGTCCTCAACATGATGTCCAAATTTTGAATGATCCAACGGTTAGATCTCTGGCGATGGTCAAATTGGTGAAGGTGTGGCAGAAAAAATCGGGATGAACTTTTCTTCTATCTTTCTATCTTCAAATGGTCGAATAGAAATGGGGGTTATGGTATGATTCTTGCTGTTCATAATACAACATTAAGAGAAGATAAAAAAATATAAATGGGGGGTTACAATAGCTAAAAATATGGGAGTTGAATATCATTAAGGTAGGGTTACAAAGGGATTACAAGGTGCTCAAAAGCCTCTCTCATGCTTCCAATATTTAGATTTCGTGAACAGCTTTTATGAGCTTAAAACTTCACATTAAAAAGTCGTGCGCACGGTGCAAACACGTTCAAATCGAATAAATAAAAAAAATACTAGCTCAAATGCGTATTTCTAAATACTAGAAAATATATAATTTCTAATGAAATAAATAATATAAATATAACATTTTAAAAGTTGAAAAACAAATAATATAAGATATAATATTTTTAAGAAGTAAACTATTTTAATTTTAACGGAAAATAATAATTCAGGGAAAATAAGTCAAAGAAATTATGAGCGAAAGTCCGTAGTGTTACAATCTCCATGTCATATTTACCCATAAAAGAAGTAACTTTCTCCATATGTGATATGAGAATCCCATCATTCATCTCTCATCTTGTGTAGATTGATCTTGGTTAAATCAACCATGGCCATAGCATTTACAATGTCTTGATCATGTTTTTGCAAAGCCACATTCAACGCATTTGTGATTCCAAATATAGAAACCATCAAGTGTGCCACAAACACAAAATCAAATGACATCAACAAGTGTATAAGAGCTTGTGCTTTATTTGAATCAATTGCATCGGAAACTTCACCAATTTTATCGAGTGACTCAAGAATTAAAGGATACAAAACCAAGCACATTCAAAATTGTTTTAAAGTGAGACCCCCAACGAGTGTCACAAGGTCTACCTAAGCCACATTCTTGATTTAAACCTGTTCCTGATTCAAGTTCACCTAAGGATAATGCTTCTACAACTCGTTGAGCTTGTTTCTTTCGAATAAATTCTTTCCTTTTTGGTGAACCGCCCACAAAATTCAAGAGAGGTGCAAGTACATCAACAAAAAGCCAACCGCAATCTGAATTCTTTTTAGCAAGGGCAACTTGTGTCAACTGAAATTGATGTGCAAAACAATGCACAAAGTATGCTTGAGGACATTCCTCTAATATCAAAGTTTTGAGGCCATTGATTGAACCTTGCATATTGGTTTCCCCATCATAACCTTGCCCTCGAACTTGGGAGAAAGTCAATGAGTACTCCATGAGTAATGGCTCAATAACACCTTTAAGAGTCAAAGAAGTAGTATTGGGAACATGCACAACAATAAAAAAAATGCTCACACAGTTCTCCCTTTTTATTAACATATATATCTCAAGCAAAGAGCCATTTGTTCCTTATCAGAAACATCGGCGGCAATGTTGTTAGGATCGCGATCCGGATCGTAGGATCGCACGATCCTACGATCCAGATTTTCTTAAACGATTCAAATCGTGGCTAGAATCGTAAATTGAGCAGGATCGTGAACAGGATCGTTCAGAATCGGTAGAATCGTTAGGATCGCACGATCCTAGGCGATCCCCGACGATCCCACCTTTGGCTATGCAAAACCCACATGAGTTTACCGAAACTTGCCACGCTCAAAGCCAAAGCCCAAACTATAAAACAGAGCCCAAATAATACTAAAAAACCCTACTGCGTCTCTCCAAACCAACTAATTCAAGCTACAAGCCTACACTCTCTATCACGGCTTCTCCATGTGAAATCAAGCTCGAACAATCGAACTCAGTGGATTCAAACACCAGCGAATTCAAGCTCTGATTTTCCTCGACTGAATTCAAGCTCCAATCTTTCTCCTTTGTTTCGAATTTCAGGTAAAATTTATGTTTCCTCGAAAATTCTCAGCAAAGTGAGAGAGAGAGAGAGAGAGAGAGAGAGAGAGAGAGAGAGAAACAAGCGAAGAAGATAGAGAAACAAGCGAAAAATCTAGAGAAAGCGTGCAAGAAACTTGGAGCGCGAAGAATAGGCCTGGCTTTCTTTTTGCTTAGTGAGATGTCATGTCGCTAAAATGAAGCAGAGTAAAGATAGAGACAATGTGTATAAATATTATTCCCATATTTTATGTGTGGGGGTGACTGGACCGCATTACATAATTTGCGTTTGATATGAAAAGACTGTCGTTTCTTTATTTAGGTTTAGTGGTTATTGCATTCTTATTGGTGCTACTATTAAAACTTTGTCTGGTAGTTATAACTTATCAATGTATTTGAATTCTTTAATTTGTTTAGTGTCATGTTTTAATTGCTAGGAGTTTTGAGCATTAAACATCTTATTAAATGTAAAACCATGTTTATATTTTGGAGTTTATTCCAGCGGTGTGTGTAATATTTGGCATTTTATTAAAGTGTACATCAGTTCACTCGAGTCTTTAATTTACCATATATTTACGATTTTCTTTGTTCGAAGTTATATTTAATAGCATTGTTTTAGAATATCTAGGAAAGGTCTTCATTCATGTCAATATAGCTATAACCTATAATTTGATTTCTCAATATGTAAGTGAAAGACACAATGAAATTAATAATTTATCATAAGAGGTATTTTTTTGTGAGATTATATTGCATTATTGGGTAATATCTTATATTATGATAGATTAGGAAACATGACCTCTAATTTTCGACTGAAAGTGCGTTTATTTGCCTTTGTTTTTACTAGAAAGACAAGTACTAGTCACATATGATCATTTTGATGGCTCAATTTCTCAAATTTGTAGGATCTTACGATCCTACGATCCGATCCTAACGATCCGATCCTACCCCCCTCACCGATCCAAAGTGGGATCCCGATCCTGACAACATTGATCGGCGGACTCATCAACAAGAATAGCAAAAAAAAACACCATTCATATATTTAAGTATTGCTTTAGTTGTCTCTTTTGCACAAGCATTAATGATATCTTTTTGGACAACTGGAGAAGTGAGTTGACATTTGCCAGGTGCCATTTTCAAAACAACTTTGTAATACTCAGGACCATGTTGTGAAAGAAGAGTAAGTAATGAAATAAAATTACCTATACTCATGCTTTCTTTTGTTTGTTTTGAAAAACCAGTAATAATGCTACTCTTTTGGTTCTTGAAAAGTTCTATAACAATCATAGCATTACTATGAGCACTCTTATGACTGCCAAACATGCTTTTTTATTATATCTAATCTATTCCAATATTTAAAACCATTGCTAACAAAAGCATCACTTCTAGCCGTGTTATCATCCTTGAATAAATAGCAAGCGAAACAAAATGCAGCATCCTTTTCAACACTATACTCTAGCCAAGGCCAAGTGTCAAACCAATTCACATTAAATCGACGGTTTTTCGACCCGATAAGTGTTGGGGGAAACACAAATTTTTTAGGTTGGCAATGTTTTCTATCAAGGTATGTTCTTCTTACTATGTTTCTATCATTATAATGAAAATCACTCATCTTTCTCCTTTTCCCGGGGTCTTGTGGAAGATTAGCAATATCAAATTCGCTCAATATTTCACCAACAAGATGGGTTTTGGAATTGTGTGATGGAAAAGAATGTTGTTGCTTTGTTGATGAGGAGGATCTTGTTCATCTAATTGAGATGGAGGAGGAAGATTTGTTCGTTTTCTTGAGGTGGTGAAAGATTTGGAGGAGGAGAAGGTGGATTTTGAGTGGGCCTTCTTTTAGCAAAAAAACTTGAAATATCCCTCGTATTTTTCCTTTTCATTCTGAAAATTAAATTAATATAATTTGAATGAGATTAAACAAGTCGATTGAAAAGGTCATCACAATACAATCAAGCACATCAATACAATCACAATACAATCAAGCACATCAATACAATCACAATACAATCAAGCACATCATACATGATACATCATTGAAAAAATAATGATTTCTAAATCACAATTTGCCATCCTAACCTAATTCCTAAATCACAACACAATCATTCTACTATCAATTTGTCATCCTAACCTTAGTAACCTAATTCCTAAATCACAAATTCACAACACAATCATTCTACTGTCAATTTGGCATCCTAACCTAATTCCTAAATCACAACCCAATCATGATTTCAATTTTTAGCAATAATAAATTACAAATGACAAATTTTCAGCAACAAATGAAATCTAAATGACAAAATTAAATCATAATTCAATTTACAAAGAACAAATGAAATCCAAATGACACAAATACACCATCCTTAGTAACCTAATTTTCAAGAACAAATGAAAAGAAATCAATTTTCAGCAACAAATGAAGAAATGAAGAAGGTCAAGAAGAATACCTGAAGAACTGACGACAAAAATTGCCGGAGTAAACGCGCTGCGCCGCTGCCGGCCTGCCGAGTGCCGACGAAGAAGAACTGAAGATCTGAAGACGAAGAATGAGCGGGGACCGGTGACGACTGACGACGAAGAACTGAAGAAGGTCAAGAAGCATAGAGAGTGGCTGAACGAACGACGAGCACTGAGCTTGAAGAACGACGAGCACAGAGATTGAAGAATGAGCGGCGACCGCCGATGACGAAGGCATGCGTGACGGCATGGTGGGTCGTGGGATGAGGCGAGATTCGAGAACGAGAAAGAGAAAGAGAAAGAGAAAGAGAAAGAGTTAGGGTTAGTTCAGCGAGGAGGAAGGAACACTTGTTTTGAATTTTTTTCCAGAATTATTGGTTGGTCACGTGACCAACTAGGACCACATGTAGGTACACCACTGAGAGTAAGGAGCTTTATTGTTGTTGAGTGTTTTTTCGATATAGTTTTTGAGAGTATTTCAAAGAGAGATTTACATGCTTTTGGGAACATCTCAAGTTTGAGCCTAATTTGATTTTGTTTTGATAAACCATGTTCCAACAATAAGCATGCTAGAAAAATAAGG
Source organism: Beta corolliflora (assembly GCA_947648045.1). Classification (NCBI taxonomy): domain Eukaryota; kingdom Viridiplantae; phylum Streptophyta; class Magnoliopsida; order Caryophyllales; family Amaranthaceae; genus Beta; species Beta corolliflora. The sequence continues at coordinate 1,204,254 of CANSZD010000089.1, read as the reverse complement.
TGTTATCACGACTCATTACTGTAATACTCGGTATTAGTATCCCACATGCGCAATTGGTGGGAACAATTACTTCATGTAACTAAATGGCTCAATGTTAACTTTGTTTACCTCGACCTTCTCTCTAATCATATGTAATGTATTTGGATGATTAAGAATTTGAAATATGGAATTGACCCAAATTATTGGTCAACTTAATAGTGCATATTACATAGGGGATCTGAAATTACAAATCAAACCATGCCATTTGAAATTCTCAAGTTTAAAGCCAATTGACTTGCAAGATTTTCTAACCTCTTCATTTTCCTTCTTCAATTCTCTCGTCCCTTCATCTCCTTTGATACACCAAATCTCTATCTCACCTCTCTATTATCTCTAATATATAAAAAATATAGCTATTAATAATATAATAATAATTTTTTGATATAATATCCATAATTCCATAAAGTACATAAAAATATTGTAAAATTAAATTTTATATAGAAGTTATGTCAAAACCAAAAAAGAAAATTTATTCGCGGTGCGGACCGAAAATTGAAACTTCAAAAAACTTGGACCAAAAAAACCCCAGACCCATTAACAACTACAAAATCATTGAAGGAGTGCACTGTAAGGTGATCTCGCTGTGCGCATAACCATACGAGCTCATCCATCCGCGATTGAACTTGGAGATTACGGGTATCGGGGTCCGGATTGTCAAGAAGAAGGGTATGGTGCTCCCTGATCATACGGGTGGAAGGTGATAGGGGTGGGGAAGGGGGGTTGGGTTGTGGATGTTGTGGGGGTTCATGTGGTGGGGAAACCATTGTTGGTGAATTTGATTTTATGAAGATTTTGATGAAGATGATGATTAGTTTGGTGCGAACAAATTCGGTTAAATGACCCCCTTTTGATAAGTCTCCTAGACTTCCTCCCCAAGCCAACTTTTTTACTTGTTCCCCAAGCCAATAACTTAATTTGGCGCCTTTATTTCTTGCCCATTTTTTCCCTTTTCTTTTTTTTTTCTTGTTGCAATTTTTTTCCCTTTATTTTCCATTTTTCTTCCTGATCTCAATTTTTTTGTTGCAATTGTTTTTATAGTTATAATTTTCTCTCGATCTAAAGTTCTCTCGATCTAAATTTATCCGATCGCTTATCTAACTAATTACGAAATAAACTCACCCATAGTTGTTGTATTTATGTCACTGTGCAATTGGCACGATATTTAAAAAAATAAAATTAAAAATAAAGTCGGTTCAATACTAGCTAGAGCTGGCAAAATTCGACCCAACCCATTAACCCAACCCAATAATAGAGGGTTGGGTTGAAAATTTTAAGCCGTTTAATTAAACGGGTTGATCCAACCCAACCCATTTCAACCGCCGTTTTATTAAATGGGTTGGATTTTTTAATTTTTTGATAAGTAATAATATTTTGATTGCATGAAACATGTTACATCCTAACCAACCAAAGGAAGCTACGAACCAACTAGGTTGTACCCTAGCAACCAAAGGAGTTAACCAACATCATTACAGATGCATACACATTAGATTACAAAGTCAAGAACCAGCTATAATCCTTCCTACTTATCTTCTTTGGCAAAACAGCTCCAATTCTCATTCTCACTATTGATCTAACATGTTTCACAGTATAAGCAATACTAGGTACACAATTCAGCCGATAACCTTTGTTCCTACCGTGCCATACACAAGATACTACAAAGAACAATACCCGCATAAATCACTTGCTTATGAAATTTCGATCTCCTTCTATTGCTAGTCCATCCGAGGAGCTCCCGTAATGATGCTAAACTTGTTCGTATATTGAGCCATCTTTTGAGATCGCCCATACACTCCATGCTAAACTTGTTCGTATATTGAGCCATCTTTTGAGATCAACCATACACTCCTTGCTATACTTCCATTTCCACATATTAGACATTGATCAGAGCTACTCACTCCTATCTTAGCCATTTTTGCTGTTGTCTGTAGCTTCTGTTGAACAGCTAGCCACATGATAAATTTATGTTTAGGCAAACTCAACCTATTCCATATACCTTTATCCCAGGAAACAAGTGCTTTTTCACCTCTAAGTTTATCATACACTTGCTGAATAGAATAGGTAGTGATTGCACTAAATTCAGCTTCAGTAAAGAGTGCCTTCATTTGCTCCTTGACATGGCATATTTTCTTCCAGTACCAGCTTGCTCCAGCTTGAGGAGTGTAATCCCACCATCCGGCCTCCTTAATATACACCGAATGCACCCACTTTATCCGGACATTGTCTTATTTAGAAGCTATTGCCCATACATACTTGCCTAAACAAGTTGTATTCCACACTCTCACATCTCTAAACCCCAGGCCACCACATTTTTTTCTCTAACACAACTGATCCCATGCTATTGCTCCAGGCTTTTGTGAGAATGACTGTCCACTCCACAAGAAGGCCCTGCAAATTTTCACCACTTCATCTAGCACACTTCTAGGGAGGATGAACACTTGAGCCCAATACCCGTGTAAACTCATCAAAACTGATTTTATTAATTATGTGCTAGCACCATATGAAAGATTTCTAGAGCTCCAAATTCTTTTTGAGCAAATAGGTACCCCTAAATACCAAAATGGGAGTGAGCTTCTAGTGAAACCTGATGCTGCCACCACTCTTGCCACTTCCTCCTCTGACACGCCACAAGTATAAATGGCAGACTTTTGGATATTTGCTCTTAACCCTGAAGATTCAGTTGATAGCTTAAATCCTCTCATCATCAGATATATTGAAGCAAAATCACCTTTACTACACATTATTAAATCATCAGCAAAACACATATGAGTAAGCTTCATCTCCTTACACCTTGGATGAAATTGAAACTGTTCAAGCTCACTCAATTTATGTAATATCCTGGATAGATATTCCATGCATATGACAAACAACAGAGGCGACATTGGATCTCCCTGTCCCAATCCTCTTGAAGACTTGAAATAGCCTTCCATACTCCCATTAATCAACAAGGAGAACATAGGTGTAGTAACACACATCATTACCAACCTAATAAATGCATCTGGGAACTCTAATAGCCTCAACATCTCCTGTAAAATATCCCAATTTACTGTATCATATGCTTTCTGCAAATCAATTTTCATCATACAACTTAGTGTCACTTGTTTTCTTCCATATTGCCTCACCAAATCTTGTATCACCATGATATTATGCACAATAAATCTCCCATGCACAAATCCCCCTTGGTTTTCTATGATAATATCTGGTAGAACTCTTCTTAATCTGTTACAAAGCATTTTTGTTACACACTTATATAGTGTGTTACAACATGATATTGGTCTGAACTCTGTCACATTACTAGGGCACCTAGTTTTAGGCACCAAAGTAATGACAAGATTGTTCACCTCCCTCGAGAACCTCCCCTTATTGTAATGTATCCAAGACAACATCAATTATATCTTCACCCACAACACTCCAGGCATCCTTGTAGAAGAAAGAGCCAAATCCATCTGGCCCTGGTGCTTTGCACCCTGGTATGGAAAATAATGCTTGTTTTACCTCTTCAACTGTATAAGGAGCATTAATCATGGTTTTATGTTCCTCTGTAAGCAGTGGTCTTGATTGTACAATTTCAGGCACAACATTCTTCCTATTACTCACATTACTCCCCAATAAAGATGTATAATAAGATACGAATGCTGCTGAAACATCTTCAGCTTTGTCACACCATCTTCCTTGTTCATCATTGATGCTGTAAATTTGATTGTGCAGCCTCCTTGCTTTGATGCTTTGATGAAACAACCTAGTGTTCTCATCCCCATCCCTAATCCACTCTATCTTAGCCTTCTGACTCAGGAACTCCAAGTATGCCTTATGCTTTCTTTTATACTCCTGCACTGCTTGCATTTCAGCTTCAGCTAATTCTATATTACCAGGATTCAAATGCATTTGCTTTTGTATAGACAACATTTGTTGCTGGGCTTTGATTTCAGCAACCTGCAGTTCTGAAAAGCCTTCTTTGTTTAATTCTCTAAGAGCTATCTTCACATTCTTCAATCTTTTAACCACTCTGAACATTTTAGACCCTGAGACTTGTAGTGACCAAGCCTGTTGAATGATGTCTAAAAATTGAGGGGTTGTTTTCCACATAGTAAAATATCTGAAGGGTTTCTTCCCACCATTATCACATGGGAAAACTGTAAGCACAACTGCAGAATGATCAAAATCTCCCTCACACTGAAAATTCACTTCTGCAGAGTTGTATTGATCTTACCATGCCTGATTTGCCATCATTCTATCAAGCTTTGAGAACACTCTAGCTACTCCTTCTTGCTTATTGTTCCAGGTAAAAAAATTACCTGAACATTTAATGTCACTCAATGCACAAGTATTCATACATTCCCTTATATCTACAATTTCAACCTCCCTCACCATAGAGCCCAACCTCTCATCTGTATGTAGTACATAATTAAAATCTCCACAGATAAGCCAGGGTTCATGTGTACTCAATTTCTTCAGATCCTCCCATAGCACCACTCTTCTACTTCTCTAATTAAAACCATATATGAAGGTGCAATAAAAGCCAGATACTCCACTCATAGGCTGAATGAAGCAATGTAATAACTGACTAGTACCTTTTATTATGTTGACTGAAAAACTTCCAGGCTTCCATGCTAAGATTATTCTACCATGATCATCATAACTTGCATTAGATGAGAAACACCATCCGTAAAAAAACTCTCGGTAAAGCCCACCCAAATTAGGTGACTTTGCTTTTGTTTCCAAGAGGGCAACAATACCAATTGCAAATTTATGAATGAGATCTCTCACATCTCTTTGCTTCTTGATACTATTCACCCACCGGACATTCCAACACAACAACCTATCCATTCTGAATAGGGAAAGTTCCCTTCCCCTTTCCTTCTTCCAATTCTCTTCCATCACTCACCCCTACTGCTTCTATCTTCTTTGTCATTACAGAAGTCAATGTCTGAAAAGAATTAGTATTGTTTGTATTTTTAACACTACTAGTCCTTACTCGATAGGCCTTAGGGCCTTCTAAAATCCATCCGGATCCACTTCGGGCTCAACTCTTCCGCACTTCGAGGCTAGCTACATTCACTCCGTGTTCGCCGCTGTTAGCTACAACCGGTTCAGGTTCTAGCCCCAATTACAAAGAATCGTTGGTGATACATGACCCCTTTCTACCTGCTTTTGTCTCCATACTTGCTTCACATTCCCGCACTCGCATACCTTCTGTTCATGTCCAAAGTTTCCACACTTTACACATTTAGTAGGCAGCCATTCGTACTCCACATTCACCTATGTTTTCTCCCCATGTTCATTAATGAAATGAATACGAGTAGGAAATTCTTGCTCTATCTTCATTTCTACCAATATTCCCGCATATTGCAGCTTTGTTCCTATTGCGGAGTCGCTTCATCTCTCTTAATAGGATCTCCTAATTGAGCTACAATCTTATGCAAAGATTGCTCTCCCCAAAGATTTCAATGCCAATCTTAATTGCACCCAAACCGGAATTGTCTTAACATCTTCTTTTGCAAAATCAATATCAGGAGTCCAAGGTTTAATGATCAAAGGTTTCTTATCAAAGAAATATTGACCATTTAACACCTTATCACGAGAATCCATAGCTTGAAATCACACTAAATAAATTCCCCTGGCTACCAATGCAACTTTATCAACCTTAAACGATCTCCATATTCGCCTAAAAAATCCATCCATTACCTGTACTGGAGGATTCGATCCAAGTACGTAACAGATAATTGCAGAGTTCCGTAAGTTTATTTCCTCCTGAACATCCTCCAATTCAATCCTCACTATTTCATCATTCTCCTTAGTACATTGCTTCTCAATATGCCTAGATTTAACTAGTTCCAGTTCATCATCATTCACATGTTCGACATTATGCTCCACATAATTGTTATCATTCCAAATCATGAAATATTGGAATAGGACTCATACCTTCCTCAACTTCATTTTCTCAGTGTACGCTTTGATCAGTACTACGATGAATAGATTGTAGCCATTCATTGAATGTATGCCTTATCTCCGATTGCTTCTTCAATTGCTGTAGTGATGATTTAGGCGTTTGAACTTCACCTATTCCCAAACCAAAATCAGTCGCTTCCACTCCTAGAATTTTGTCCATTGAACGAGTTTTCGAGCTAGAGAATCCGACATTGGGACCCTTAGCTTTCTCCTTTTGCTTACCCGTATTGCCACCCTGAGATTTTTCGGCCATTTTTCTTACCAACGGTGCACGATAAGGTATCATGCACCGAGAGAAACTTGGGAGGAAAGTTTTCTCAGGATGCTTAACATTCCTTAATGGGTTGGGTTTAGGTTGAACTTTTTAACCCGATTTCAACCGCCTAACCCATTTATTAAGAGGGTTCAAGTTGACCCAGGTAACGCGATTATTTAAATTAACGAGCTATGAGCCACAATAAGTTCTATCTTTGAATTACAAGTAAATCATAAGTTTGAGCTTTGACTTGTTAGCAAATTAACAAAGCTCAAATTGAGTATCGATTAGATTATTTTCAAACTATTCGTGAATTTCTATTTTCTTTTTCCGTGTCTACCATTGTAACTCCAAGCGTACAAGTACAACAGTTATTAACATAGACCGAGTTTAAATTTCAAAATTTTATTTCTTCTTAGATGTCGATCCAAAGGTATGATCGAGTTCTTGAGGATTGTATATCCTTGAACCCCACATATAAATCATGCTTGGCTGCTTTTTCATGTGATGTGTTACTATGGTGTCCAATGAAGTAGTAATGTTGTGAGATGTGTGTGATGCATGTGTTGAGTTGCTTGATGTCATTGCATCTGTCGAGTGTCTGATGAAATGGTATTGTGAGGTTTGCATCATTGCGTGATGTATGTGGTTTGTATTAGGGGTGAGCACAACCGGGTACCCGGTGGAATTTCGTAAACCCGGACCCAGAATTGGCGGGTCCCAAAATACTGGAATTGGATTTGGAACTGGTCCAACCGGGTAATAAATTTTTGGACCCAGACTTGGAATCGCTGGGTACCGGTTCCGGAACTGGGTACCCAGTTGTCAGTTTAACAACATACAAAATGGGTTGATTGAGTTATAAAATTCAAAACAAAATTAAATGGGCCTATAGGCCTACTAACTTTTTACTTAGCAACTTTTTACTTAATTATATTTGGGCCATCTGACCACCTCACATATGCCAAAACCCAATTCTACGTATCGGGTACCTGGTCCCAGAACCGGTGCCACCGGGTACCCAGACCCAAAACCGGTTATACCGGGTACCCACCAGGTATCGGGTCCGAAAAATACTACACAGACTTGGAACCGTATGCAACCGGGCCTCCTTTTTTGGACCCAGATCCGGACCCAGTTGAACCGGGTCCGAACCCGACGGGTCTAGACCAGGTCCGAGTCTGGGTCCGGGTACCCAGAATTTCTGCTCAGCTCTAGTTTGTATATGTTGGCTGGTCTCTATAACAAATGGGTTCCATCTTTGAATTATATGTAAATTATAAGTCTAAACTCGACTTGTTAACAGACGAACAGGGCTTGGTTGATCATTGACCAAATTGATTTTGAACTATTCATGAATAGTTTTTCTTCATGTAAGCCCTTGTTAGTCCAAGCATTCAACTATCCGTAAATATAGATTGAGTTAAATTTGGAGCACTCTGAATTTTTTTATTTCTTATATGTTGATCCATCGGTAAGTCATGAGGATTGTACTTCCATGAACCCCACATACAAATTATGTTTGGTTGTTCGTGTGACCAGTGGCAGAGTCAGGATTTTAAATTTGGGGGTGTACAGTGACGAGTCCAAGATATGACCCACGTGGATTCCAAGTCGTTCGAAAAAAAAGAGATAAATTGATTAAAAACTTCAATACATAACAATTGTGTAATACTTGCTAACCATTGAAGAATATCGATGTACAAAAGGATAATTAAAATTATGAATTTCTTGGAGTTATTTTTTTATCCACAAAAATGTAAAGAGTAGAGACTATGTGAAATATTAAAAAAAAGTAGAGTTGTACAACAATATTTTTTTTTTTGGAAAGATAACAATCATAAATTTGCCATCAAAATAAGAAAAAAAAACAAAGAAAAACGAGAAAAAAAGAAGTTGAAATGATGCTCATAAGTTTCGAACTCACGACATTGGGTGAAGATGCATAACACATCCCAAAGGAACCACCAAGACAAACAGCTTAGTTTGTCATAATGTGGTACCTGATGTCATTTAGCCAGAACATTGTGCGCTAGTCGCAAGAATTCTGCGTGCAACGCAAACCATTCGCGCTGGGCGCACAAACTTTGTGTTAAGCGCACGTTCGTGCGTCTGGCGCAAATTGTCTTTTCAATTTTTTTTTTACAATTTGGGAGTGCACGTGCACCCCCATGCTCCTAGTTGGCTCCGCCACTGTGTGTGACGTGTCACCCTGTGGGCTGTTTGTTGAATTGGTGTTGTAAGGTGTGTGTGTGATGCGTCGAGTAGGTTTCGTTGATTTATCTCTAAGATTCTCGTGTCATTTGCATTTTAATTGATCTTGTTTATCTTATCATAGTTCATTTAGTACAAGCTATCCGCATATTAGGATTGGGGGGGGAGGAATGAGGGTGGAGGAGTAGGACTAGTTGCTTTGATAGGTTACAGGTAGGCTTATCTTTGGTGCTCGTACTAACGATTGTCTAGGGGGTTTTCTTATTCCTTGATTAATAATCTAACACTAGTAGAAAAATACCTTATTGATGCTATTGAATTGATGCGGTTTTAGCTATACGCAGCAATAAAGTGCTTGAGAAAAAAAGACGTTCAAAATAACCTATTGCTGCGGTTTCTTAAAATATTATATTTATTTTCTCTATTGCTGCGGTTTCTAGTAAAATCCGCAACGATATCTCGTGAAAGGTATTTATAAAGATCTAGGGTTTTCCACTTCCTCACAATATCCCGCCTCTCTCTCTCACATCATCTCACCCTCTCTCTCCCACATACTCGCCTCTCTCACTCGTCCTCTTTCTCACATCCTCCCCCATTCTCTCGTCAATCCATCCTCTAACTCTCACCCTCTCTCATCCTACCATCGCTCCATCACCCTTTATCATCCCCGTTGTCGCTCCATCACCCTCTCCCATCCTCGCGTCGCTCCAATATCGCTCGTCGCCGTCGCATCAACATCCTCCCTCTTCTCGCTCGTCGCTTGTGGCTCGTCGACTCTCGTGGCTCGCCCTCGCTCGTGGCTTGTGGCTCGCCGTCGCTCGTGGCTCACCGTTGCTCCATCCCCTCGTTCATTGTTTCAGTTACTTTTTATTTATTTATTTTGTAATTAGTTTTGTTTTCGTGAAGCTGTTCATTGTTTCATTTTTTTTTCTATAATTAGTTTCATTTTCGTTTTTCTTTTTCTGTAATTAGTCTCGTTTTCATTTTTTCTCTGTTCATTTTTCTTATTGTTGTATTTTTAATTAGGGTTTGTAAAAATTATTATTTTACTGAATGTGTGACTTCAATTTTGCAATACATTATTGGTTTTTGTTATTTTTTGTTGTTATTGCACTCTAACATTGTATATAATCAGAAAATTTAAATTATAAAAATGAAAAAAAATTACCTCACCTATTGTTGCGGTTTTTAGCAACAATCGCAACAATAGATTAACAAATTGCGGCGGTAGGAAAACCGCATCAATAGTTTTACCTATTGATGCGCCTTGATTTGCGGCGGTAGGAAAACCGCAGCAATATGCCATAAAAAACTGCATCACATCAAATTATTCTACTAGTGTAAGCAGTGATTGGTAATAGACAAAGTTTATATTTTCTAGTACCCTAAACACAAGAATATACAAAAATTTCACTTTTGAGAACCTTAAGATTCTTGTATATTGCCTTACTTCGGACTCTACTAAGACTTCTTTCAATTGCTTCGAGTTAGTATGCAAACGAGGGATTTTATTTGACAAAGCTCTTTTCTCCAGAGAACCTAGCTTGAGAATAAGAGTCGGATATAGTAGTTGAAGGGAGTCTCTTGAAGTTTTGACCTTAAAAAAAGAACTTTCAAGAAAAACCCGATGTATGGGTATAACCCAAGTACGTTAGCGGACCCACGGGTAAGTCCGCGAACGTCATAACGGACGCGAACACCGTAAATGTCGCCCACAACTCTAACAAGTCAAGACATCAATATGGTCCGCAACGTTAGCGGTCGCCCAACAAGACAAAATAAGGGAATCTTCCCAACTGTCAGGAGCACCACGACCGTACACGTGTAAAAGGATTACGCACCTTGTCAGGTGAATAGTACTTCTATAAATACCCCACTAGTACTATTCTGCAGGTACATTCTCTCACATCCAGAATTCTTATCTCTCTCTCTACTTTCTCTCTCTAAATCCTATTTGGACACGTGCTGACTTGAGCGTCGGAGGGGGTTTCCTCGCATCCCCCCCGAGGGTAGTTCACGTTTGCTTCTTGTGCAGTTATTCACTAGCGGAGTCTAATCCAAATCTTTGACTGACTTCTCCGAGACCGCCAACCGTTTCAATACCGAAACAACTTGGCGCTAGAAGGAGGGGACTTCCATCTTCGTGAACGCCAACATGGAAAGAGCAAACAATGACGGCCGTGATCCATCTGAGTTAGACGCTGGGAACGTCAACGAGCTGCAAACCCCTGGGAACAATGTGTCTCGTAAACACTGGAAGCGGATCATTTAACCTCGGCTCAACTTAGTCAATTCTCCCCGAGCAACCTACAAACCGTAGCGTCTTTCATCCAAATGTTACAAGCGGGTACTCGCTCAACAACACTCCCACTCCTAATGCAAGGGCCTGGCCGCCGTAGGCGTATGTCAACCATGAATGGTCGCAACGTCGATGACACCCCCGTGAGAAGAATACGGACCTTCAATCAGGAGGGACGCCAATTGGAAAGGCAAATTGAGGACCCAGAATATGAGGAAGTCATCCTAGAAACTGAGGATCTCAACAATTCCGAAGATGAGAATCAAAGTCGTTCTCGCCGAACACAAAGATCGACGGCGCAAGCAATTATTCTCGCGGGCGGACATTTATTGATCAAGCCTAAGCGCCTCCTTTCATTCCGTAAATCTTGAACCACCCCATGCCGCGAATCAAGATGCCGTCCCCGCAAGTATGACGGCACCTCGGACCTGCACGATCATGTGGCCGCTTATGAGGAGCACATGTATTTATACACTCAGTGGACGCTATCCCGGTGCAAAGTTTTCCCATCTACTTTGACTGGGATTGCCCCGACGTGGTTTAAAAGCATCGTGGCCGGTAATGTTTCTAGTTTTTCTCGACTTTCATCTATGTTCAAGACTCACTTCGTGAGTAATAGGCGCCGCGAGCGCACAACCGGCGAGTTGTTATCTATCAAGCGTAAGGAAAATGAGAGCTCGCGAGATTTCGTCGGCCGTTTCAATGCTGGGGCGGTCACCATTCCCCGCTTCGCCAGGACGTGGCCGTCTTAGCTTTGATGACCGGCCGAGGGAAGGGTCTCGCGTTTAGAAGTTATCCGGGCCGTAAAACCTTCACATCCCTTGAGCCGCCTCGAGGAAGGCAAACGATTTCATCGTAGGGGAAGAGTTTGACAAGGCCGCGAGCACCAAAGTCGTGAGCCGGAAAAGAAGAAGGATGATAAGCGTAAGAGAGAAAAGAGTCGCGAAAATGATCGCGGTCCGGGATGAAAGAAAGCAGGAATCAAATATGGTCAAGAAGGGAAATGACCGCGAGAAGAATGACCGCGAAAGGTTCGAATACAAAGATAAATTCGATACATATACGCACTCACGACCTCAAGGGCTCGGATATATCGGATGAACAAGGACAAGTGATAAATGGCAACGTCCTAAGCAAATGCTTCATAAAAAACCGTGACAAGAGCAAGTGGTGTGACTTTCACTGGTGATCACCGGGCCACACTACCGAGAATTACAGGCACTTGAAGGATAACCCGGAAGATCCGATAAGACGGGGTAACTTCACTCAATACATGGCACAATCAAAGGACGGAGACGTGGCAAAGCCTAATAACCGGAATGTGCAATCGCGGATTGCCGAGATTCACGTTATAAGTGGCGGTCCAATTCATGGAGGCAGTCAACCTGGGCCAAGGCAAGCCTCGAAAGAATTCGGACACCGTGTCAATTTCAATGAAAGCATGCAAGTGGAGAAGGCCGCCGCAATGCCCGCCATGTCTTTTACGGTTGAAGATGCAAAGCACGTCGTCTACCCTCATGATGACCCTCCGTGGTCACGCCGAAAGTGTCAAACCTGTTTGATCCACGTAATCCCGGTAGACGGAGGAAGTTCCGCAAACATTCTATACTTCTCAACCTTTGAAAAATTGATGATTGGCCGGGAACACCCGAAGCTCCGTACGTTACCCATGATAGGTTTCATGGGGGCGTCGTGATTCCGTAGGGCCCGATAACCTTACCTGGCCGAGTAGGGGGAGGATGAGAACGCCAGGGGATGTGATGGCGGAGTTTTTAGTGGTTGACGTGCCCGGAGCTTATAACGCAATTATCGGTCGCCCTTTCATCCATGACGTCCAAGGAGTGGTGTCAACTTATCATTTGACTATGTTGTACGTTTCCAATCTCTGGACGACAAAGAAAGCCGTGAGGAAATCAAGAAATGGCAAAATCATGCTATCTAACAAAGACCGAAGCAACCGAGCAAGGAGAGTGCCGGTAGAAGAATTAAATCCGCCAACCTCGGAAACAAAGGCGAGCTCGAGAGGAGGACTCGGCAAATGAGGAAGGATCCGAGAAAGCGGGGTGAGGAGATGGATGTTTTAATGGAAGAGCTGGAATCCGGCCCGATGATACTCCAAGGCCCAAACCGGATGGAGAAACGAAGCGAGGAGATGCTGCGATGATCCCAGCAAGGACAAGTGGGTCGTTGGAATGCACATGGACCCAAAGGTCGTGGTCAACCCGGTGACTCTCCTAAGAGAAAACGCGGACGTCTTCGCGTTCTCGGCGGATGAGATGCCGGAATTGACCCGCCGTGATGGTACATCGTCTAAATGTTGACAAAGACTGTCCGACCCGTCAAGCAAAAAGAAGCGAAATTTTTCGACCGAAAAGAACAAGGCCATTAAAGAGGAGGTCGATAAGCTATTGGGCAACGACTTCATTGAGCCATGCGACTACCCGAGTGGTTGGCCAATGTAGTCATGGTAAAGAAAGCTAGCGGCCGTGGAGGATGTGTGTGGACTTCATGACCCTCAACGTAGCTTGCCCAAAGGATTGCTATCCGTTGCCGAGAATAGACCGCCTAGTAGACTCTACTAGCGGTCATGCATTGTTAAGCTTTATGGATGCCTTCTCGGGCTATCATCGATCGCCTTGCTCGAGGCCGATAGGAAAAAAGTCGCGTTCATCACCGATTGTGGAGTATATAATTATAAGGCAATGCCGTTTGGGCTCCGTAATGCGGGGGCGACTTATCAAAAACTAGTCGACAAAGTGTTCGCGGATCAGAGGGGGAGGAATATCGAAGCATATGTTGACGACTCCATCGTCAAGAGTAAAACTGACCGTGAACATTTGGACGATCCGGAAGAGACCTTCGTAACTTTGAGGAAGTATAAGATGAAGCTCAACCCAAAGAAATGTGTCTTTGGGGGTAAGAGCGGGAAAATTTTTAGGCTTCTTGGTAAGCAAAAGGGGGATTGATGCAAACCCAGACAAAGTCCAAGCCATTGTCGACCTGCCTGAGCCAAAAAACGTCAAGGATATTCAGCGGCTAACAGGGAGAATGGCGGCCCTCACTCGATTCATTTCAAAATCAGCAGACAAAGCTTTGCCTTTCTTTGCACTGCTATGGGGGAATAAGAAGTTCGAATGGGGAGAGGAGCAAAGCAAAGCATTCCTGGCGGTAAAAGAGCACTTGAAGAAGCTACCCACCATTACAAGGCCCGAGACTGGAGACGTATTACAACTATATATCTCGGCCTCGCCGAAGACAGTCGCGGCCGTGTTATTGGTGGAAAAAGAAAAGAGGCAAGCAGCCCAATATACTTCGTCGCCCACATCCTTAACGGGCCGAGAGCCGTTACCAGTTGGTTGAGAAAATGGCTTTGGCCGTGATAATCGCCGCCAGGAAGCTCAGACCATACTTCGACTGCCATCCCATTCAAGTTTTAACCAACCAGCCGCTAGAAAAGGCGTTGCAGAAGATGGATAGTTCCGGCCGCTATCGAAATGGGCCGTTGAACTATCGGAGTATGATATACAGTACAAGCCTAGGACCGCTATCAAAGCGCAGGCCCTGGCAGACTTTATAGTGGAAGCCTCATATGAGGAGGAAGAAGTGGAGCAAAAGGAAGTCTGGCTACTGGAAGTCGACGGATCGTCCGCTGTTAGCGGATCTGGAGCGGGTATAGTGATGACTATCCCTGAAGGAAATTCTTACCAGTACGCCATCAAGTTCGCCTTCCCGGTGTCAAACAACGACGGAGATATGAAGCGGCAATTGCCTGACCGAGAATGTGTTTGGCAACGGGTGCTAAGAAAGTGCTTTTAAAAAACGGACTCACGATGGGTGAGCGGCCAGCCGAGGGAGAATTCGAAGTCGAGAGGCCAACATGCTAAAATACGTTGAAAAGACCAAGGAATTGATAGCTCAATTGAATCATTTTGAGATTCAAGCGATACCTAGGGCTGAGAACACAAAAGCGGACGCATTGTCCAAATTGGCAAGCTCTAACTCATTTAAGATTGAAAGAACCGTCACTGGCCGACATCTTGAAGGAAAAGAGCATCACGTAAAAGGTCGTAACTCGTCAATAGTATAAACCAAACAGGGAGAATGGTTTAGTGAGCCGGTGGCATACAAGTTGGATCGGGACGCTTCCGAATAATCCTTCGTCCGCCAAGAAATTGAAGCGACAAGCAAGCCGGTATGTCATATACCAAAATGAGCTATACAAAAAATCATTCGCTTTACCTCGCTTAAATGCGCAACCGCATGGGAATCCGCGAAGATCCTTGAAGAAATACATGAAGGTATATGCGGCAACCATATTGGCGGAAAAGCTTTGGCACTAAAGGCATTGAGAGCGGGATTCTATTGGCCAAGTATGCTAGCGGATTCCCGTAGCTACGTTAAAAGATGTGATAAGTGCCGAGATACGCTCCCGTCATTAACGGCCGGCCAACGATTTGCGGCCTATCCTATGCCCGATCCCGTTCGCACAAGTGGGGAATGGACATCTTGGGACCGTTCACCACAAAGAACCGGGGGAGAAAGTTCCTAATAGTGGGAATTGATTACTTCACCAAGTGGATAGAGGCAGAGCCGACAAAGAAAATCAAGGCAAATCAGTCAAGAGATTCATCCGGCAAAATATTATGACAAGGTTTGGGATCCCCATGGCTATCGTCTTCGATCATGGCGTCCAACTCGATTGTCGTCTCGTACAGCCTTCTTAACGTAATTTCGAGTAAAATTTGCATACTCACCCGTTTGCCATCCTCGAGCAACGGGCAAGCAGAGGCCGCGAACAAGCGATCCCGAACGCCTTGAAGAAAAAGCTAGATGAATTCAAAGGAGGATGGGCCGATATGGTACCCAAGCAGTGCTATGGTCAAACAACAACGGAGAAAGAAGCAAATGGGAGAGAGTCCATTCAAGTTAGCCTTCGGCGCAGAGGCGGTGTTGCCAGTAGAGGTGAGGTTACCCTCTTACCGGATCAAGCACCAAGACCCGCAAAGAAATGACCAGGCACTCGGGAAGACCTAGACTTCTTCCGGGAAACAAGGCTCATGGCGTAACCGAGAGCAACCGCCATAAAGACAGGATCAGCAAGGCTTACAATAAAAAAGTCATGGAGAGGCCATTAGATGTTGGCGACTGGTCCTTCGTGAACGCACGCCACCGGCAAGGCGCATATTGAGGGAAAGCCGACCGCTAACCGGGAAGGTCCCTACATCATAGCCAAGAAGATTGCTCTCGGTTCCTTCATTTTAAAGAACATGGATGGCAAGGAGCTTAAAAAATTGTTGGAATGCTAGCGTCCTAAAGAAATACTATGTTTGAGTTGCTAAATGTAATAGGTCGAGAACCACCCTTAATTGCTTAAATAATACAAGCTTCCGTCAGCAGTTCATCAATTGTCTTATTATTTTCATGCATATTAATCAAAAGCCATATGACAGGCTCAAAATGCGTAAACGGTCATATGACAGACCTAGCACAAATCAAGCCATATGACAGGCTCAAAGTGCGTTAACGGTCATATGACAGACCTAGCAAAAATCAAGCCATATGACAGGCTCAAAATGCGTAAACGGTCATATAACAGACCTAGCACAAATCAAGCCATATGACAGGCTCAAAGTGCGTTAACGGTCATATGACGAGACCTAGCACAAATCAAGCCATATGACAAGCTCAAAATGCGTAAACGGTCATATAACGCATCTAGCACAAATTAAGCCATATCGTGCCCAAAGTGCGTTAACGGTCGATGACGTACCTAGCACATTACAAAAACCATGACAGGATCAGAGTGCGTTAACGGTCATATAGACGTAATGCGGATAATAGGACGATAATTATCGGTGGCAAATAAAAAGATTGGCGGACATACAACAATCAGACGATAATGAAAGCGACAGAAACGCAAGATATAAAGTACTTTCCCATAAAATAAAAGCTACTGGCTTGGCGGCCAACTACAGGTAAAACGATGGCGGCCAAATGAAAGGCTTTTAGTTGGAATTGTACTTATAAAATTAAGAAACGTGAGCGTTTACAAATGCCAACATGGGCCGAATAAAGAGTTGAAATATTCAAAAATTACAACTATAAACTATTAGAAGAACAGGAAGAGCTGAAAGAAGGCCGCCAAAAGTTTCAAGAGGGAGAGGTCTCCTGATTTCCTTGATCTGTAGCATCTCGAGGATCCGCATCAGCAATAGCGTCCTCGTCGCCAAAACTTAGGATCCCCTCAATAGGCGTGAGATGCTGGCCACCGGCATGAGCGTCTTCGATAACGTTCCAGTCAAATCCTGGAACCGATTTGCAAACGCATCTCATGGCGGCTGCCCATCCGCCATCATACCTTTTGTGCAAAGCTGTTGCGTATTCATCAGACTGTTTAAACTGAGCAACAGCCTTAGCAGCTCCTCTGGCCTCAGCTTCAGCCGCAACATCCAGGACAGCAACCTCTTTTGCAGAGTTAGCGGCCTCCAGAGCCTTGGTCAATGTATTAACATTTTCCTCGGTCTCTTCCAATAAGGCGGCCCTCGGCCTCAGTGTTACCAACTCATCTTTTAGGAGGTCAGAACTCGCCGTCTTCTTTGCCGCCACTTGTCCTCCGTCTCCCTTCAGCAGATCCCCGCAAGTTTCAGCGATCGCTTATAGGTATCCACCAACTTCGGTACTCAATGCACTCGCTTATCAACTCAACAAAAAAGCATTGTTGGCCTGCAAAGACGAAAAGAGAACGTCAATAAAAATATAAGAAACAAAGAGAAAGAAAAACAAGCAAAGGATAAAACAAGTGCTAAAACGTACCACAAGTTGGTCGTGAGCCAACCTAGCAAGCAGGGAGTAACCGGGAGACCCCGCCGGCCTCCGTCAGAGGCGATTGCATACCTTTCAGGATACGGTAGGCTAGGATGCCACCGTTTTCAGGAATATCGGCATACAACGACTCGTCTTCCATGACGTCCCGCCAAAGTTGGTATATCTTGCCGAGACGACAGCCGGCGACCAAAGGATGCCGCCACAAAGATCACTCGTTGGCACTTCCTTCTTCTCGATCCATTCATGGTACCGAGAGAAGACACTGGGGGATAGGTTGGATAAGAAGCTGGACATTGAAATAAGCTCACGGATCTTCTCACGAATACTGGAGTAAGATCCGGATAGCCAAGTCGCTCCCCTGTGATGACCAGGGCCGGTGGTCGCGACCTCGCCACGATCTTGGCCCTCGGAAGTGTTCACGTCCACATTCTCAACATGGACGACATCCCGAGCAGGGACAGAGGCCGAAGGATCCGCTGTAGCTGGCCGCTTATTAGCAGAAGTATCCTCCGCTGTCGGTTCACGTTGTCGTCTCCTTGTCCCGCTACCCCTAACAATAGGTCGTGAAGTAGAAGACCTGAGTGGGGCGGCAGAGGAAGCTGGGCCGCCAGAAGCAGCAATAGTAATACCACCACGGCCAGGAGTACGACCTGTATGAGCGCCGCGAATACGGCGGATGTTCTGGGGACCATGGCGATTTCCCCCTCTACGGCCATTTACAACGCCATGTACGGTCTCGGGACCTTCAGCAGGAGCAGGCTGCATGTTGGTTAACAGCTCTAAGTTTTCGGAGACGCAAAGGGTCTGCAGGTCTAATTGATCAAAGCCTGCAGAAGACAAGGCAAAGTTAAAAAAAAATAAAATAAAATAATAATAATAATAATAATCAGACAGACCAGTCCGATAGCAGTACTTACCATTAGCATGAGTAGGACAAAGCAACATGGCGGACAGCTGTTGATTCCCCAGGATATACCTAGAGTGAGGGAGCCAATTTTTGGGTTTCTTGACCTTAACTTCCCTCCCGTCATCATAAGTAATCATGAAATCTTCAGTGTCAAAGAAGTCATAGGTCGCCCTCTCATCATCGGTTAGCGGAACCAAAGACAAGTGCTCCATGTGCGGACGCGGCTCAGTGAAGTGACGGCGCACCGGGTAGTTCTCGTGCACCTGGCCAAAAGAAGGCATCCCGCCAGACCCTTCAATCCAAAAGCTTTTGGTTGAACCGTCATCTTCTTATCGGCCGTAATTAATGACCACCACCCCGCTTGACGGGCGTAACCATTTCTTTTCAACCAAGTGGAGATGACGGAATAAATTCGAGTTTCAGTGGAAGTCCAAAAAGCGGATCGTCCGTATATACGCAATCAAGTTTCTGACCGCTAAAGGAGTCACTGGGCTAAAACAGACGTTGAAAGAGTTTAAAATCCTCACCAAAAAGGGAATCCAAAGGAAAACGTAGCCCAAACTCAAAATGATGAGTATAAACGGCCACATGACCGGGAGGGCATTCCGTTACAATGGAACCCTCGGAAGGAATCACCACTATATAACCGGCCGGAACCGAAATAACCGGTCGCCGACCTTAGGGTAACCAAGGTCGAGAGCATCTTGCCGCCAGGGTAAATCAATTTCAACCGTTAACGGCCCGACACACTCATCTTCGGGCAACCATAAAGCATCAGTGTCGGGACCTTCAGCGTCCTCTTCAACATCTCTTTCTGGTACGTTAAAATTCACATCAACTCCCCTCTCGCCTGCGTGAGAATTTTCTCCAACCACGCGCTCCGACAGGGGGACGCTAGAGCCGAGGTTCGCGGTTGCAGTATATATCGCATCTCCGGAGACACGAGCAATGGGGGTGTCAGGAGCAGCATCGACGGTGATAAGTGGACTCTTGGTTAGCCATAACAGCTTGCAATAGAATCACTGTCGTCACCTAAATCAATGATAGGCGGATTAGCGGCCATAGTGTCGTGCAAACGGTCATAAAAATCAGCCGTTACTCCAACTCCTGCGTCCGCCATACTATCCAACCAGGCGTGCTCTCTTAAGGGGGCAACATCAAGGCCAAGAGGAGCATCAGTTGGCGGACTCCTAAGGGACCGTCTAGCAAGGATTTGATGCCTAAGCTCCCTAAGCGTCTGTCTATCACCGCTCTCCCTAGAGACCAGATATCTCCTAGTCAAATTATGCTCCTCAGGAGTGGCGGGGTCGTTAAGGAACTTAGACCTCATTTCTTTTTCTCTCTCAGCTGTGAGGGGAATGTCCGACAATAACCTAGTTCTCCCCACGGGGCTAGAATCGGAAGAAGGTTCATTGTCGGCCAAAGGGGAAGAAGGTTCACTTTCGGTCATAAATGCATCACTAGGGGTATTCTGACTATCAGACTGGTCCGACATGACGAAAATACAAAAAGAAACTTTAAGCTTGGAGAAGAAATGAAGAAATATCTGGAAGAGTAAAGTCGCCGGAGAAAGAAGCGCAAAGAGCAAAAGGTTGCCGGAAAAAGACGAGCGAGGATTCCGAGAAGTGAGTGCAGGAAAGCCCGAGCTTGAACGAAAAGACCACCGGAAATGTAGAATTATCACCGGCAAAACTCAAACTCAAAATCCCAGAAAAAACCCAGAAAACCTTCGCGAAAAAAGGGCAACTTTGTAAGCACAAGAAGACCGGAAATCGAAAACTAAAAGATTTGATAACTTTTCAAAGAAATTTGAGCACAGGAAAGGCGGTATCTGAGCAACTCAAGCTTCGGCTATGGAGGTTGTGTCAGAGAAAGATGGAGAAGGAAAGAGAAAGCTTTGAGAATAAAGGTAAAGAAATCCAAAAAGGACAACTACTTCAATATAAGGCACGAATGAACGGCTGAGGTTGAAAGACCTCTCAACTCCCTCTCCGGATTCATGGCAAGTGTCAAGACACGGAAAACCCTAATAAAGTAATGGGCGGGATTTTCGAAGAAGTAATCATTAACTTTTCGAAAATTTTCAACTCCCTACGACGACACGTGGCACCCAACAAATTAACTTCTTCAAAAAATTGAGCACGGCAACAATGATTCGCGTCCACCAACAACATCATTAACGGTCAAGATCCCAAATGATGCTGGGGGGCTAGTTGTATGGGTATAACCCAAGTACGTTAGCGGACCCTGTGGTAAGTCCGCGAACGTCATAACGGGACGCGAACACTGTAAATGTCGCCCACAACTCTAACAAGTCAGCATATCAATATGGTCCGGCAACGTTAGCGGTCGCCCAACAAGACAAAATAAGGGAATCTTCCCAACTGTCAGGAGCACCACGACCGTACACGTGTAAAAGGATTACGCACCTTGTCAGGTGAATAGTACTTCTATAAATACCCCACTAGTACTATTCTCGTTGGTACATTCTCTCACATCCGTAATTCTTATCTCTCTCTCTCTACTTTCTCTCTCAAATCCTATTTGGACATGTGTCGACTTGAGCGTCGGAGGGGGTTCCTCGCATCCCCCCGAGGGTAGTTCACGTTTACTTCTTGTGCGATTATTCACTAGCGGAGTCTAATCCAAATCTTTGGCGGACTTCTCTCGAGACCGCCAACCGTTTCAATACCGAAACACCTGAGATTTGCTATTGATGTTTTAAACAGAATTCAAAAAAAAAAAATGTTTCGCTATTGAATACTAAACAGAATTACAAGAAAAAAATTCAACGGATATTATGAGTCCTTGTTATAATTTGTTATTTTGTTCTTTGTAAATTGAGAAATCCTTAGGTGCATAGATTATATGTTTGTAGTAATTAAACTATAAAAAGAGGAATCCGTCTCTTAATTCTTTTAGCACATTAGAGCTTAGAAAGTCATAAGGAATAATGATGTAGATAAAATCTCAATCTCAAAAAAATATGTAAATGGTATTCGATCTCAACTCTCAAGGCGTAGATATCATCTCCTAGACATCAGCATGAAACTAAATGGCACCCAAATAACTCATCTTTATGACACGTTGCATACCCATTGTTCACTCAAGTTGGTATTGTGATTAGTTAGAAACTTTCTTTTGAAAAATGCGAGGGGTGCCCTACTTTCACAAATTAACAATACACTAAAAATTCCACAGTGATTACAAGTTTCAATTTTACTATTTCAGATCAGCATGTTTGGGATTTGGAGTTTGCAGTGGCCTTTTTCCTGTTTTCATTTGGTGTTTGGCTTCTTCCTCCAATTTGCGCACAAGATTTTCCCTCATTTCAAGAAGTTGACCACTTTGGAGCATGGATTTTACTCATGGAAAACAGCTACTATCGAAAAATTCGCTTGGTTGTTTCTCACTAATTAACATTGTTTGATTATCAAATTTTGCTCAACATTCCAAAAGTAGATGGACTAAAGATGGACTTCCATGTTCCAAGAAGTAGGCACGTACGTTCTTGACATTCTCAATTTCTTATTTCTAACAGTCAATTGCTATTTGTCATACAATAATGCAATTATTTTGTTAGTCATTTGCATCACAATTACGCAGACGCAAAAGCTACCGCCTGGCCGGCTAAATGGAAAGTTTGTACCCCTACGAGGCTAGACTTTACACTTTGGAACCCATAACAGCATACACACGTATCACGTATGTATATCCTTCATTTGAAACTATTTGCAAAACTTTGACATTTACACTATTAATATACTTCTATTAACTTTGAGTATATGGTTTTTGTATGGGTATAACCCAAAGACGTTAGCGGACCTCCCTCGAAGTTCGCGAACACAATGACGGACGCGAACGCGACAAACGTCGCCTACAACTCTAACAAGTCGGTTCAATGACATGGTCCGACAACGTTGGCGGTCGCCAATTAACAAGACAAAATAAGGGAATCTTTCCTTCGTCAAGCGCACCCCGGCCCGTACACGTGTAAAAGGATTACACACTGGCCGAGGAATAGTACTTCTATAAATACCCCACTAGTACTATTCTGCAGGTACATTCTCTCACACTGACAATTCGTATCTCTCTCTCTCTACTTTCTCTCTCTAAATCCTATTTGGATACGTGCTGATTTGAGCGTCGGAGGGGGTTTCCTCGCATCCCCCCCGAGGGTAGTTCACATTTGCTTCCTGTGCAGTTATTCACCAGCGAACACCAACTCCAATCCTTGACGAACTCTTCTCAAGACCGGCCAACCGCTTTCTCAACCGAAACAACTTGGCGCTAGAAGGAGGGGGCCTCCCATCTTTGTGAACGCTATCATGGAAAGAGCAAACAATGACAACTCGTGATCCACCGTGGCTCAAAACCGGGCAATGATCTACACCCCTTATTACCGGGACCACTCAGTGCACCTCGGCTTGGCGCCCGGATGACCGAGAACGTCAATGAACAACAAACTCCCGAGAACAATGTGTCTCAGGTAAACACTGGTGGCGG
Organism: Beta corolliflora; assembly: GCA_947648045.1. Lineage (NCBI taxonomy): Eukaryota > Viridiplantae > Streptophyta > Magnoliopsida > Caryophyllales > Amaranthaceae > Beta > Beta corolliflora. The sequence continues at coordinate 1,181,262 of CANSZD010000089.1, read as the reverse complement.
ATCATTCAACCTGGCCCAGTTAAATCAATTCTCTCCTGAGCAGCTACAAACCGTAGCGTCATTCATCCAAATGTTACAAGCGGGTACTCCTCAGCCTAACAACACCCCAACTCCTAATGCGAGAGTTGGCCAAGTCCGTAGGCGGATGCCGACCATGACTTATCGCAACGCTGATAGCCCACCAGTAAGGAGATTGCGTACCTTCATGCAAGAAGGACGCCAGATGGAGAGACTAATCGATGATCCAGAGTATGAGGAAGCTATCCTAGAGACTGAGGATCTCAACAACTCTGAAGATGAGAATCAAAGCCGTTCTCGAGAATATAGCACCAATGGTGCAAGCAACTATTCTCGTCAAGGCATTTATTAATCAAGCCTAAGATGTCTCCCTTCGTCCCAGAAATCTTGAATCACTCGATGCCAAGAATCAAGATGCCGTCCTGCAAGTATGACGGCACATCAAATCCGGATGACCATGTCGCAGCCAATTAAGGGCATATGTATTTGTACACGCAGGTGGACGCTTTCCATCTACTTTGACCGGGATCGCCCAGACGTGGTTTAAAAGCATCAAGGCTGGTAACGTTTCTAGTTTTTCTCAGCTTTCATCTATGTTCAGCACTCACTTCGTGAGCAATAGACGCCGTGAGCGCACAACTGGTGAGTTGTTATCTATCAAACAAATAAGGAGAATGAGAGCCTCGCGAGATTTCGTTGGCCGTTTCAATGCCGAGGCGGTCACAATTCCTCGTCTTCAGCAAGACGTGGCCGTCCTAGCTCTGATGACTGGACTGAGGGAGGGTCCGCGTTCAGGAGCTACCTGGGTCGCAAAACCTTCACATCTCTAGAACCAGTCCTAAGAAAGGCAAACGACTTCATCAGAGGTGAGGAGTGTGATAAGGCCGCGAGCAGCCAAAGCCGTGAGCCTGAGAAGAAGAAGGATGAAAAGCAGAAGAAGGAAAAGGGTCACGAGAATGATCGCGGCCAAGATGACAGAAAGCAAGAGTCAAACGTGGTCAAGAAAGGGAATGACTGCGAGAAGAATGACCGCGAGAGGTTCGAGTACAAAGACAAGTTCGATGCGTATACACAGCTCACGACCTCAAGAGCTCAAATATACTTGATGAACAAGGATAGCGATAAATGGCAGCGTCCAAAGCAAATGTTTCACAAAAACCGTGATAAGAGCAAGTGGTGCGACTTTCACGGGGATCACGGTCATACTACTGAGAACTGCAGGCATTTGAAGGATAACCTGAAGGATCTGATAAGAAGAGGTTACTTCACTCAGTATAAGGCTCAGTCAAAGGATGGAAACGTGGTAAAGCCTAATAACCAGAATGTGCAATCGCGGATTGCCGAAATTCATGTTATAAGTGGCGGTCCGATTCATGGCGGCAGCGTAAACGGGGCAAAAGCAAGCTTGAAAGAGTTCAGACACCAGGTCAATTTCAACGAAAGTATGCAATGGAGAATGCCGCCAGCTATGCCCGCCATGTCTTTCACGATAGAGGACGCAAAGCACGTTGTTTACCCCCATGATGACCCTCCGGTGGTCACGTTGAAAGTAACAAACTGCCTGATCTATAGAATTCTGGTAGATGGAGGAAGTTTTGCAAACATATTGTATTTCTCGACTTTTGAGAAACTGATGATTGGTCGGGAACATTTAAAGCATGTTCGCTACCCGGTGATAGGTTTCACGGGGGCGTCAGTGATTCCCGAAGGATTGATAACCCTACCGGTCAGGGTAGAAGAAGATGAGAACACCAGGGATGTAATGGCGGAATTTCTGGTAGTTGACGTACCAGGGGCATACAATGCAATTATCGGACGTCCTTTCATTCATGACGTCCAAGGGGTTGTGTCAACTTACCATCTTACTATGCTGTACGTTTCCAATCTTGGGACGACAACGAAGTTGAGAGGAAATCAGGAAATGGCCAAATCATGCTATCTAACAGCATTAAAGCAGCCGGCAAGGAGAATTCCGGTAGAAGATCATGAACCTCGCCAAAGTGGGGCTTCGTAGACACATAATTGTGTCTCCCCATTTAGTACCCTATGATGACCAATACCCCGCTCCAATTGGTCGGGATCGAGGAAAGAATAAAGAACGAGTCTAAAATAAAAAGTTTTAAGCCAAATCCATTTTCTAACTCTCTTTATTAACTCATTTCCGAAAACCTTTTTTATAACTAGTTTTACTAAACCCACTTTCTAAAACGTTTTAAAATAGTTTTATAAAAGCCCATCTTCGAAAACCTTTTAAAATTAATTTTATGAAAGCCCAATTTTATGAAACCCCTTTTCTAGCCCAATTTAATTGAATTAATTAATTACATTGATTAGTTTTATTAATAAAATTATCTTTTATAAAAATAATCTTTTACCAAATGGTTTTTAAATATCTTTTGTCTAACTATTTTCTAAAATCTTTTTCAATAAAAATAATCTTTTTCCAAAGTGATTTTAAATATCTCTTACTAACTCTTTTTTAAATCTTTATCTAACTATTTAATAAAAATCTTTTAGAGACCTATTAACTTTCGAAAACCTATTGCATCTCAACTACCTACCTACACTATATAATCCCCCGACCCCTCTCTCATATTTTCACGGCTTCACTCATAATTCCCACGGCATACACCTCACAGCAAATCACTCGGCAAACTCCCTAACATCCTCCATATAATTCCATCATGCGCATCATCACCTCCCTAATCAATCATCATCAACCTTCATCATCATCCGTATTACTCCTACAACCATCCCTCATTAATCTTTCTTCTCACCTTATAACAACACATCTCACCTCACAAAATAATTTGACAGCACCACAAATTCATCTCGCCATGTAGGATTATATAAGTACTCTAAGCGGAATTTCATGAATCAAATTCATAAGCACTTAAAACAGGATCTCATGCATATACATTCAAGGATCACATAATAGTTAGGAATTTACCTTTGAAGCGTGAATTCCACAAAGCTTGAATAACCCGGATTAAGAACCTCAATTGCGATTCCTCTACTTGGTCCACCAACCCGGATCAACACTCCACCAATGCTAGTTGGAAGGAAGAAATTCTTCTTCTACTTTAATGGAGTTTTTGTGACTTTTGGAAAGAATATGAGAGAGAAAAGAATAATGAAAGATATCTAGTATCTTTCCTTATTGCCTAACCAAATATATATAGATATAATTAGGTTAGGAGGAGAATCAATTCTCCTCTCTCTTCCTCTTGGCCGGCCACCCTAGGGCCCCTTATGGGCTCTAGGTTTCTTTTGTTGATCCAAGTATTTTGTGTGACCTAATAGGATCCATTATATTGGGCTTTGGGTTTATTATTTCCTAACCCAAAGTTCTATAGCATTCTCTAGCAAGACGTATAGAAGACCCAATAGAACGAATTTATTATCTCTATAATACGATCCATAATATAATTAGTAATTGCATTTAAGTCGAGGACATAAATCCTTCAATCTCCCACTTGTCCGAGACGAGTGTGCAATGTTTAATTTCCTCAAGTCTCTTAATGTCTTAATTTGATAGTATGATCATATTTACATATCATCCATACTAGTTTTCAAATTAATCCTTGAAATCCGAGTTCGAATTGACAAACAAATGATCATCGAATGATCCATTTGAGCACGGCCATGCATTTTTCAATTTTCGCTCTTCAAGGGGCCAAGACACCTATCCTATCTTGTATAGGAGGACCTTTTCAATCTTATGGTAATCAATACTCCCACTCAATTTTTAGCACAACCCGAATGCTGCCTTTATAGTCCCCTTTTACGGCATGACGTTTGACAAGATCAAAGTTATACCAATCATTGGGCTAAGTAATGTTCCACTCATGTTTAAGGAATCTACTAATATAATTTTGAAGTTATAAAACTTCTAAGCAGGTCTAGTTCGACTATGTATCAACTATACATATCCATATGATTGATTAATCATCTCTATGTTTCTATAGCCCATGAAACGGTGCTATCAATCAATCTTATATGCTAATCCCTTTAACAAGTCATTCATGTCCAGTTTAATGACTTAGATTAGGAACTTTTAATATTCTATGAATTCCGTTCACTTATGGTGTTTCATTTATCAAATCACATATTTGACAAAACCATAGAATTCAAGATATATTTTGGACATTTTATTTAATACTAAACCAATAATTAAATAATGTAAAATTTATTCTCATAAACATAAATAGCAAAACCATGTCTTTACATTGTAACAAGTTTCTCTAAACCTAGTACAATCTAAAGCCATTCTAACATTTGCTTCAAGCCTATAGCCCTAGCGTGACACTCATGCTTGGGTTGAGGTAGTGGTTTAGTGAGTGGATCAGCCACATTCTCATCCGTGTGAACTTTGCGCATCCCGACATCCTTCCCCGTCAACAATCTCCCTAATGAGGTGATACTTCCTCATTACATGTTTGGATTTGTTATGTGATCTCGGTTCTTTTGCTTGCGCAATAGCACCATTGTTATCACAGAACAACTCAATCCCTTCCGCAGCACAAGGTACGATATCCAGCTCTCGTCAAGAATTTCTTGATCCAAATCGCTTCTTTAGCCGCTTCGACTCTCGCTAAATATTCCGATTCTCGTCGTAGAGTCTCTCAAGTGCTTTGCTTTGAGCTCTTCCAGCTCACTTTGCTCCTCCATTTAGACGAAAGACATACCCCCGACCGAGAGCGGTAATCATCTCTGTCGGTTTGGAAGCTTCGCATCCGTGTAACCTTCAACAACCAACTCACTTTGTCCCCCATAAACTAAGAACATGCCTTTAGTTCTTCTCAAGTACTTAAGGATGCTTTTAGCCGTGCGATCCAGGTGTGCTTCTCCTGGATTTGCTTGGAACCTGCTACACATGCTCAAGGCATATGCAACATCTGGTCGAGTACTTATCATGGCATACATGATAGATCCTATAGCCGAAGCATAAGGAATTCTACTCATTCGCTTTAACTCATCAGGTTCAGTCGGGCACTAACTCTTGCTAAGCGATATGCCATGTGACATGGGAACGAAACCTCTCTTCGAGTTTTCCATGTTGAACCTTGTAAGAACCTTATCAATATAAGTTTCTTGACTTAGTCCAATCATCCTTCGAGACCTATCTCTATGGATTTTGATTCCCAGTATGTACTCAGCTTCTCCTAGGTCCTTCATAGAGAAACAACTTTTTAACCATTCCTTGACTGACTCAAGCATTGGTATGTCATTTCCCATGAGAAGTATGTCATCTACATACAATACCAAGAAGACTAAGCTGCTCCCACTAAACTTCTTGTAGACACAAGATTCTTCTTCGCTTTTGATGAAATCAAATTTCTTGATTGCTTCATCAAATCGAAGATTCCAAACCCGAGATGCTCGCTTCAATCCATAAATGGATCTCTCGAAGCTTGCAAACCCTTTTAGGATTTTCTCGGATCCTCAAAACCCTCGGGTTGTGTCATGTACACATCCTCATTCAAGAACCCATTCAAGAATGCGGTTTGACATCCATCTGCCAAATTTCATAATCATAAAATGCAGCAATCGCTAAAAGTATCCGAATTGATTTAAGCATTGCTACTGGAGAAAAGGTCTCATCATAGTCTATACCATGAATTTGTCTGAATCCTTTTGCAACCAGTCTTGCTTTATATACATAGACATTCCCATCTTTGTCTGTTTTCAATTTGAACACCCACTTGCTTCCAATAGGGTTAACCCCACTAGGCAAGTCGACCAGGGTCCAAACTTTATTCTCAGACATGGAGTCTAACTCGGATTTCATGGCTTCAAGCCATTTCTCAGAGTCTGGGCTCGTCAAAGCTTGTTTGTAGGTAGTAGGCTCTGAATTCTCCAAAATCATAATTTCAGAGTTTTCAGTCAATAGGAAATCAACCAACCTCTTGTTTGGAATCCTTTCTCTACTAGATCTACGCGGGGCCTGAGCATCAAGAAAAGAGTTCTCTTCAACTCCTTGAAGATCTTCACTTGATTCAATTGGGACGGTAGGAGGTACATGCGTTGAATACATCATCTCCTGAACTAGACTTTCGTCTTGTCGGGCCGTCTCTGACATGGTGTGAACCACGTCTATTTGTTGCTCATCCACTACAAAAAAATCACTCTATAGCGACGGACATAATCCGTCTCTAAATCCTCAAAATCCGTCGCTATATGTACTTAGAGACGGATTTAGAGACGGATTATGTCCGTTACTAAAGTCCTCGTCGCTAAACGAACTTAGAGACGGAATCCCAAATATCCGTCTCTAATTTAGCGACGGAATAATATCCGTTTCTAATTCCGTAGCAAAAAATTAGAGACGGATTTCAAAATCCGTCTCTAAGTTTAGGGACGGATTTCAAAAATCCGTCTCTAATTTTAGGGACGGATTTCAAAAATCCGTCTCTAACTTTGGAGACGGAATTCAAAAATCCGTCTCTAATTTTAGAGACGGAATTCAAAAATCCGTCTCTAATTTTAGAGACGGATTTTTGAAATCCGTCTCTAAGTTTAGGAATGGTTTTTTAAAATCACCTATTGTTAGTTGTTCGGTTCAACCCGATCCCATTACCGGTTCACAATCTCACTCGGTTCGGAACCTCGCTCTGGTCAACCCGGTCTGGCTTTGTAGGCAAGGCTCTTGGAAGCAGTGGAAATGGGTAAGGGGAATTCCCATTCTCAAGAACCGCAGTTGGTAGGAATCGAACCTGTAACCTCTAAGTCACAAGGAGAAACTCATACCAACTACACCAAGTACTACTTGTTTACTTTTACGTGTGGAATTGATAATAATTGAAAGAAATATTAGAAACAGATCTTAAAAATCCGTCTCTAATTTAGAGACAAATTTGAATTTCCGTCTCTAATTTAGAGACGGATTTGAATTTCCGTCTCTAAAGTGCATTATAAAAAATATCTACTTGTCTAAATTAGAGACGGATTTTCAAATCCGTCTCTAATTTAGAGACGGAAATGAAAATCCATCTCTAATTTAGAGACGGATTTGAATTTCCGTCTCTAATTTAGAGACGGATTTGAATTTCCGTCTCTAATTTAGAGACGAATTTGAATTTTTGTCTCAAATTTAGAGACGGATTTGAAAGTGCATTTTAAAACATATCTACTTGACTAACTTAGGGACGGAATTTGAAAATCCGTCCCTAAATTAGGGACGGAATTTGAAAATCCGTCCCTAAATTAGAGACGGATTTTGTAAATCCGTCCCTAAATTAGAGACGAAATTTGAAAATCCGTCTCTAATTTAGAGACGGAATTTTAAAGATCCGTCTCTAAATTAGAGACGGAATTCAAAAATCCGTCTCTAATTTAGAGACGGAATTCAAAAATCCGTCTCTAATTTAGAGACGGAATTTCAAAATCCGTCTCTAAATTAGATCTAAATTTTTGACAAAGTCTGGAAAAATTGGTAAAACACACCAGAAACGGATTTTATAATTCCGTCTCTAACTTAGGGACGGATTTTAAATTCCGTCTCTAACTTAGGGACGGATTTTAAAATCCGTCTCTAATTTAGAGACGGATTTTAAAATCCGTCCCTATATTTTTTTAGAAACGGATTATTAATTTTCCGTCTCTAAATTAGAAACGGATACAAATCCGTTTCTAAAACTCCGTCGCTATACGAGCGTTTTTTTGTAGTGATCTCGAATTTCTTCGAGAATTATTTTACTCCCACTTGTCTTTCTAGAAACAAATTCCTTTTCAAGAAAGACACCATCACGAGCAACAAACACTTTGTTCTCTTGACGGTTATAGAAGTAATAACCCCTTGTCTCTTTTGGGTATCCCACAAAGAGACATTTATCTGACTTGGGTGCAAGCTTGTCTGATAGTAACCGCTTTACATAGACCTCACATCCCCAGATTTTAAGAAAAGACAAGTTTGGAGTTTTTCCATTCCATAACTCATATGGAGTCTTTTCTACAGCCTTTGACGAGCTCCTATTTAGTGTGTGTGCAGCAGTTTCGAGAGCGTATCCCCAAAAAGAAATCGGAAGATCAGCAAGACTCATCATCGATCGAACCATATCTAGCAAGGTTCGGTTCCTCCTTTCAGATACACCATTCAACTGTGGTGTTCCTGGTGGAGTTAATTGTGAAAGAATTCCACAACCCTTTAGATGATCATCAAATTCTTGGCTCAAATATTCACCACCATGATCGGATCGTAGTGCTTTTATTGTCTTACCAAGTTGATTCTGTACTTCATTTTGGAACTCTTTGAATCTATCAAAAGATTCCGACTTATGTTTCATTAAGTATATATATCCATATCTACTCAAATCATCGGTGAATGTAATGAAGTAGTTAAACCCTCCCCTTGCCTTTGTGCTCATAGGACCACACACATCCGTATGTATGAGTCCTAAAAAGATCGCCGGCCCTTTCACCTTTTCCAAGAAATGGTGATTTTGTCATCTTTCCCATTAAGCATGATTCACATACATCAAATGATTCAAAATCAAATGATGGAATTATACCATCCTTTTGTAACTTGTGAATACCCTTTTGGTTTATATGACCCATTCGACAATGCCAAATGTAGGTTAGGTTGGAATCATTTGATTTTTGTTTCTTGCTATCTATGTTATAGATTTGTAACGACTTATCAAGCACATATAAGCCATTTATCAATTTAGCATTGGCATAGAACATATTATTGTAAGAAATGGAACAACACTTGTTTTTTATTTCAAAACAAAACCCTTCGGAATCCAAAACGAAACGTAAATTATGTTCTTAGTTATTGAAGGAACGAAATAACAATTATTTAGTTCTAAAATAAGCCCGGACGGTAAGTGTAGACTATAGTTTCCTATGGCAAGTGCAAGAACTCGTGCTCCATTTCCAACACGTAGCTCTACCTCGCCTTTTGCCGCCTTCCTACTTCTTTTTAGTCCCCGCACATCATTAACTATGTGAGAACCACAAAGGTATCAAATACCCATAAAGAAGTAGAAGTCAAATTGATTTCTATAACATATATACCTGAAGTGGAAGCCCCATACTTCTTTTCTTCCAAGTATACCGGCAGTTCCTCTTCCAAAGTGTCCTATCTTGTGACAATGGAAGCACTTGCTTTCCGCAGCCGACCTTTGGCTTGGCGGTTGGCTTAGGTTTTTCAAAGAATAAGGCAACTTGCTTGCCTTTGTCCTTCTTTCCCCGCCCATTTCTTTTTGAAACCCTTTCCCTTTTGAACCATCAAAACCTCTTTCTTTGGTTCAACCTTAGGGATGTTCCTTTCAGCGTTGACCAACAATCCATGCAACTCTTGCAAAGTCTTTTCAGACTCATTCATATTGTAGGTCATTCTGAATTGATTGAAACTGCCAGGTAATGAGTGGAGAATAATGTCAGTAGCCAACTCAACCCTATAAGGGAATCCAAGTCGTTCCATGTTTTCGAAAAGACCCATCATCGCGAAAACATGGGGGCCAACTATGACCCGACTTCATTTGACATTCAAGTATCTCCCTATTAGTCTCATACCGCTCAACTCGGGCTTGTGTTTGAAACATAGCCCGCAGCCTCTTGCATGATGGTATAAGCATCCTTGGTTTCGAACCTCCTTTGGAGGTCCGGCTCCATGGCTGCTATCATCAAGTAAGTGATCGGTACAGACCTATCATTTACCTGCTTAGCACGACGTTTGTCTGCTTCAGTTGACTCATCAGTAATCACATGAAGTGGGGTTTCTATGACATCCTCTCGACCCTCAGACCTCAAAACAAGTCTTAAGGTCCTTTCCCAATTAAGGAAATTTTCACCATTCAGTCTGTCCTTTTCCATAAAAGGACGAATGTTGAAACCGGAGTTGTTGTTGTTGTTATTAGACATAGTATCTACAGACAGAAAAATAAAGCAAAGTTCAATTTTATGTTTATAAAGTAACCTAAAACATGCAAAGGTTTCTAGGTTGATCACCTATTCAATTTTAATGTCCCATTTGAATAAGTGTTTTACAAGATCCTATCAACATGCAACACTAAGCAGACGGAGGCCTTATCTTTAACATTACATTATCAAGGTAAGTAAACTCTTTTACTAATTATAACAAATTATAACTCTTGTTTAGATGGATAAACATCGCATGTTTAACTATCTCTTGCTTCAAAATTCAAAACGCTTTTGATAATTTTGTTAAGGACAACCAAACTAAGTTGTAAACTTCGCAATTTTACCTTATATTCCCAAAATTAATGATAACACCCTGCGGAGGCATGACCTATTACTATTAATTAAGGGTTTGATAAGTACTTTATGTTTGGAAAAGCAACCTTAATATTTACGGGACCTAAGTTTATTATGTTGTTATGAATTAGTGAACTCTAGCGCATCATCAACCAACATACAATAAACTTATAAGCATTTTAAAGAATAAAATGCGAAAATAAAATGATCTAGTATGGCCCCTAATCCTAAGAGCTAATCATCAATGGCTCATTCTTGGACTCTTCATGGATCTCCATCCACTTTATCCATGGGCCTTCTCTTGATGGACTTCGTCTTTGGATTACATAAGTATCAAAATAATTTAAATAATAACTAAATTAAATAAATTACAAAAATACTTAACGATACGCAGATCGTATTTAAAATTACAAGAATACATCACGATGCGCAGATCGTATTTTCTAACTTAATTTGGGCCATACTAGTCATACATAGCAATTATATCAAAATATATAAAAACCACATCATAATATCACATATTATACTTGCCATCAATCAAAATATCAAATATTCTTAATTATGGTAAGTTGATAAAACATTTAAGTAATTCATAACCACCTAAAGATTCTATCCTATTATACTTTCCTACTAATTTTAATTAGATTAAAGAATCAAATTATAGATTTAATTTATGACCTAGTCAAAATTAACATAATTAACATAATTGAAATTCACTTAACTTTCTCAAAACCTGTTTTTAAAATTTCCAAAATAAAAAACTGCATATTGTCCCAAAAACATGGCAGATTACATTCATGTTTATTGAAATTTTTTTTTTTATTATTATTAAAACTTGTTGAACAACCGAACAAAAAAACCAGCACAAGGCTGCGAAATCCACGTCAGCCCAGAGACTTTCGGCCACCTTTTCAGGCGACCTCACCGGCAACTCGCCGGTCCTTCGCGAGCCGACGTCGGACGCCGGGGCTTAATCTGCGACGGCGAGCAGCGCACTGCTCTGCACGTCAAACGTGCGTCGCGTGTGGCTGCTGCCACCACCCTTGTCGACTCGACTGCTCGCCGGCAGTCTGCGTCCCCCTTCCCCCGGCTTCTCGCCGGCAGACCACCGGAGCAGTCACGGCTTGTGGCTGCTCCTCTTCATCCAACCTTCAATCTTTTTTTTTTATTATTTTATTTTTTTATTTGAAGGAAATTAAAATTACAACCTTTTGTAAAATTAATTTAGTGATCTTGATTAAATTAAACATAAACTCTTTTATGCCTAATTCAGAAAATTTAATTAAAATCTGTATTTTAATTAATTTTCAGGTTATTCATGTAAATTAATCACTAATTCATATAAAACACTTTTCATGTGAATTTATTTTCATACATAAACAACTTTAAACATGAAAATTAGATTAATAACATGAATTTACTATTCGAAATTTAGAGATCCAAAATCAGATTTTTAAATTTCAAAACTTAGGGTTTATAGGGTGAATTTTTCGGCCATTAATATTTGAGAAAGCAAGTAATTAAATCTCCATTTAATCAATTTCAATTAATTATTTAATCCATAATTCAATTCCTCCCCTTAATCAAATTAAAATTAATCATACATGACCAACAATCTATATGCAAGAGGCTAAAACTGATACCACTGTAGGATTATATAAGTACTCTAAGCGGAATTTCATGAATCAAATTCATAAGCACTTAAAACAGGATCTCATGCATATACATTCAAGGATCACATAATAGTTAGGAATTTACCTTTGAAGCGTGAATTCCACAAAGCTTGAATAACCCGGATTAAGAACATCAATTGCGATTCCTCCTTGGTCCACCAACCCGATCAACACTCCACCAATGCTAGTTGGAAGGAAGAAATTCTTCTTCTACTTTAATGGAGTTTTTGTGACTTTTGGAAAGAATATGAGAGAGAGAAGAATAATGAAAGATATCTAGTATCTTTCCTTATTGCCTAACCAAATATATATAGATATAATTAGGTTAGGAGGAGAATCAATTCTCCTCTCTCTTCCTCTTGGCCGGCCACCCTAGGGCCCCTTATGGGCTCTAGGTTTCTTTTGTTGATCCAAGTATTTTGTGTGACCTAATAGGATCCATTATATTGGGCTTTGGGTTTATTATTTCCTAACCCAAAGTTCTATAGCATTCTCTAGCAAGACGTATAGACGACCCAGTAGAACGAATTTATTATCTCTATAATACGATCCATAATATAATTAGTAATTGCATTTAAGTCGAGGACATAAATCCTTCACGCCAATCATACCAAATTCTTTAATCCCCACTGCTGCTCCACGTTAATATATAACACGCAAAGATATAACAATATACGAACAAGTTTATTTGGTTTGACACAACCTATAACACAAAACACATAATCTTTTTTAAAGACTCGTACAACAATTCAATTTTCCAAGATCCGTACAAATCAACGACCCCTGACGGTGGTATAATTTCGAGGGTCAAATAAATTAACAAACTTTATTTTATTTATTTTTATTATTTTCTTGAAGTTACTAACATTCTATTCATGATGTAGATTGTTAACAAATTCATGCGACTGTAAGTATTGTATATTATACTAACTTCCTGCAATATTTTCTTTTCTTATTTTTATTTATTTTCATACATTATTATATGTCTGCCTGATTATTCTATATATATTATTATGATTGTCCTGAATGATTTTTATCACCCACATGTTATTTTTGCTAACAAGACCTAAAGAACTGTTCTAACATTAATCAGATTAATTTGGACAACCTGTTAGGTTCCCTGTAATATTGATTGCTTAATAACATGTCATTAAAAAATAGTCTTTTTATGTGTTTCCTGAACCTACTTAGACTAAATATTTTTAGGGTGTTTAAAATATTATTTGATTATTCTTTGGCATAAAATATGTAATGAATCGATATTTAGTAGAGGCCAATTTTGGGCGAATGTGGTTCATTATGACTATATTCGTACCCTCACCCCCGAACTCAATCTTTGGTTCATTTTGACCATCTATGGAGTCATGACGGGGAAATCTACATTGGATAATTTGTCCCTATGTTTTTCCCATATCCAATTAGGTTTATGATTCTTCCTAAAAAGAATTGTTGGCGACTTCTTTCAAAACAATTTTCAATAAAACCTTTACAGTGGGGTAGTCAAATCTAATACGCGCTCACACCGCGTAGGCGAAATAAAATCACGCCCACAATTTGGCGACTTCACTGGGGAGGATTTTTAAAAAATTAATTTTTTTTAAATGAGTGGGTGAAACTTGAAAAATACGATTCATTCTTATTTTTATGCCTTTGAATAATATACAGTTTTGCCTATGCATGGCTATTGTTCAGCCGCCATAAGGACAATCTACCTTGCCTCATTAGCACATGTTCTATATGTGAGGTCACCACCGGGGGGTTTGCGCTTTTTCCTTCCAAAAAGCTTCCTGAGCGATAGTGTTGGATCTTAGTCATAAGCAAACCTACCCAACCATGGCATTGTTCTCTTGTTCCTGACTTGAGACTGGAGTGCTTCTTACACGTGGCCACTCCTTTAAGCAGGGGTACGAAGCGTGGGATCAATCTTTTAGTCATGGACCCTTTTCAGCCTTAACCTAAACCTGACCAATAGTTGAATGTAGAACTGGACTTTAGGTTGGAACTTTGCATCCATGTTATATGACATTTGCCTGTGATTGCAATTCTTGCCCGTGATTATCCTGTCAAATTGTCATTATTATGCGTCGTTCCTAAAATCGCGTCTAAAATAGATCGTCATTTTCGTCCGAACTCTCGTCAAATTACCAATACGCATGCCGCAGAAGCGGCGCCAAACGCATTAATTTGCGCCCGGCGCACTGTTCCCGCGCCAGACGCATAGCCTGCGTGTCGCGCACATCAATTGCGTGGCACACAACCTATTCGTCCCATGCTTATTGATCCTTTGACCATTGTTCCAAGTCAAAAAAAATAAAGAAGATTTTCAATCTCTAATATCCTATCTATTTCAAAAATTCTATCTCCACCTTTTTTTTTCAAAAAAAATATCTCCATCTTTTTTCTATCACCTATCTTTTTTCGAAAATTCATCCTAGCTATATCCTATCTCTTCATGTATATTATCCATCTTTTCATATGTACATCAATTAGGATTTCTTTCCTTTTAGTGTCCATCTTGTTGTAAAAGTCTCGTCCACCTAGGAATTCTAACTCCATTAGAAATCCATCTAGCTCATATGTCTAGGTTCATTCAGTTTCACTCCATTTAGAGTTCTTAACCCCATCTAACTCTATCCATGTTAGAGTCTTGATTCGCTTGAGTCTCATCCATCTTAGGAGTCTAAACCTATGAGAATTATGTCCATCTTAGGAGTCTAAATCCATTAGAACTTCGTCCATTTTAGGAATCTAGGTCCACTAGAGTTTCATTCACTTTAGGAGTTCAGGTCCACTAGAGTCTCGTGCATATTAGGAGTCTAGCATCCTTGAAAGTTCATCAAATCCAAAATTCTAAAGTCATTAGAAGTCTGTCAAGTTTAGGATTCTAAAGTCATTAGAATTTCATATCAGTTAGGACAACATTCATACTAGAGTCCCTCTGCATTGCATAGTCCATCATTCATGCACTCCATGCATAACTAGAGTTCATAGGCATTTAGGAGCCTCATTGCATCCATACTCTCCATTTCATCCCTGCTATCCCTGTCAATCTTACCTTTCTATATTCATCAACTTCAAACACTTACATTTTTCAAGATCAATCCTACACCCTCTTCTATTCTACCTTTTTTTTTAAAAACATTTACTAATCATCATTATATCATGACATTTCAAAAAAAAAAATTCTTCAAATCAATCCATCATCTTTTCCTAACAAAAGATAAAACAAGGGGTTCCTTTTAAAAATGAATTTCGAAAATTCTAAGCCCATTCAATCCAATCGACTCAATTCACTTGCATTCATTCTAGGCCCATATGCATTAGAGTCCATTTCGCATTCATATAGGGTCCATCTAGTTCGAGTCCATACATTCATATTAGGCACGCTAGCGTTAGAGTCCATCTTAGGCCCATATAAGTCTAGCTCCTGTCAAAATCTAGGCCCATTTGCATCTTTATATGAACCCTAGTCTATGTCAATCCCAGTCCAAGTCTAATCCAATTCTATTCCAATCCAATGTCAAGCCCATGTGCATTTTCAAGTCTAACTTCTAACATATAGGACTAAGTCCAGAATTAGGTCCGAATAAGGCCCAACTCATTTCCAAAGTCAATCCAGCTTCAATTCCAAACTCATATAGGACGAAGTCCAAACCCCTTTGACCTAGCTAAGCTAGTCATCCCCGTAAGACCATAAAGGCACCCGTTTGACCTAGCTAAGCTAGTCATCCCCGTAAGACCATAAAGGCACCCCTTTCGACCTAGCTAGGCTAGTCATCTCGTAAGACCATAACGGCATCCCTTTGACTTAGCTAAGCTAGTCATCCCTGTAAGACCATAACGACACCTTGACCTAGCAAAGCTAGTCATCCCTTTAAGTCCATAATAGCACCCTATAAGTCCATAACGGCACCTTGACCTAGCGAAGCTAGTCACCCCCAAGACCATAAAGGCACCCTCCGAGTTTAGCGAAGCTACTCTTACCTTACATCTATAGCAGTCCAAAATCATCGAGTATGGCGAAGCCAATCACCCATAAGTCCATAAAGGCAATCCATTAAGTCTAGTGAAACTAGCATAAAAGCCCAGCCATTCAGTCCATTTTGCTTGCATAGTCCACCAGTCCAATTCACATCGGCATATGCATATAGTTAGGCCCATGTCACCATCATAATCATAATCATACCCATCTCTGATCATTCTCATTTCCATTTCACCTTCCATTTTTCATCCCCATTTCCACTTTCATCTTCATTTTCATTTCTCCATCCCTCATTTCCATTTCTCATTTCGAAAGCATCATTTCTAAAAATTTACGAGGTCCATTCGATTTCTGTTCAGGACAGGCCATGAGATTATAACTTGGGAACGTCCGACAGAGAGGATACAAGGTCAACCTACTCCTAAACTCATTAAACGCATTCTCACATTTTCAGACGAATCCTCGGACTCTTCTGAAGCATCATCTGAAATGGGGGACACTAATGAACAGCTCAATGCCATTATGGCCGAACTTCAACGGATGAACTCACGTCTTGAGGACCAAGACAAAGAGATTAAGGCACTGAGGGAGAAGCTAACTGAAGAAGACGAGCAAGGCGACGCTCCACCACCATTCAAAACCAACACAGATTTGAGGTTTGAAAAACTTGAGTAATTGATCCAGTCAATTCCTGCGCTCGAGGGTCAGGCTCATGGCCATGACATTATTGATCCTGAACTGAGGGAAAAACTCCCTAAAAAGGTAACATTGGGTGACCTCCCAAAATTCAAGGGGGTCGAAGACCCAGATGACCACTTAAGAGCTTTCTCCATCTCTATGGCTCTCAAGGGCATGAGCAAGGACCCGTTTGCTTGTGTCTTTCCTTTAACCTTGGATGCACATCCATCCAAGTGGTTCGAGATCACTAAATAAAGCCAAGCCGAATGATTGGGACTACATCGTAGAAGAGTTCCACAAGCAATACATTTATAATACTCAGCTTCCCATTGGCCTTCGTGAGTTGGAATTAACTAAGCAGAATTCCAACGAAGACTTTGCCACCTTCCTTAACAGATGGAGGGAAAAGGCTGCGTAAATGACTAACAGGCCATCCCAAGAGGATCAAGTCCGATTGGTGATCCGTAATCTGCAGCCCAAGTATGGGGATCATATTAAGTTCCAACCCATAGAGTCTTTCACGAAGCTCTATAAGGTAGGCCTGCTGATTGAAGAGAAGGTACAGGCCAATAAGAATAAGGGTTCCAACAACAATAACAACTCTTTCAAGAAGAGTAACAATGGCCCTTCTAGCTCCAAAAGCAATGATGTCAATGCCATAGCGACTGACAAGAAAGGTTATCAAGCTAAGGACCTCAAAGGACATTCACTCCTTTGGGCATGTCTCTAGAAGAAGCCTTCACTAGGCTTCATGCAAAAGGAGCACTTCAACCTCATAGCCCTACTCCGGACCCTCCTCTGGAGAAGAGATCCAGTAGGTGAAACCCCAATTCCTACTGCAAGTATCATCAAGGGAATGGGCATCTGACATCGCAATGCTGGACTTTGAAGCATCATCTGCAGGATATGGTTGAAGATGGTAGATTGCCAATTCCGCCTGCATAAAAAGTCAGCAATAGTGGCAACCCCTTGGGAAATGCCTAAATAATGCAGGGGGTTTAGTCATTTAGCGTTGGTTTTCTAGGTTGAGTCGGAGAATCCCTCCCCTAGCTCTTTTATTTCCTTTCTAGTCGAGTCTATGTCACTTAGGTTTTTATTTCTAATAAGCCTTGTTCTATTTATTTCTGATTAATAAAATAATTGCATTTTCATTTTCATTTTCATTGGCCTTCCATCATTTTTATCTATGCTTCTAATTCAATGATGAAACTCAAATCACCTAAATGAACTTGACTAATAATAATAAATAGAGATCTGAAATAAAAAAAAAGAGAAAAAAAAGGACATACTTTGGATCAGGAGTTATTCCCCCTTCCCTTCTATTACCTTCCATAAGCCATCCATGCAATCCAATCAAAAATCCTTTAAACCATCATCTCCATTAACCAAATAACCTTTCAAAATCAAAGCTCCACAAATAACCTTCAAACCTTTCAATACCCTAAACCAAACTTGTGCGCAAGCCTTACTACCAATGTTGTTAGGATCGGGATCCCACTTTGGATCGGTAAGGGGGGTAGGATCGAATCGGTAGAATCGAATCGTAGGATCGTAAGATCCTACCAAATTGCAAAAAAGAGTAACAAAAATGCTTCCAAATGAATAAATACACATCTTTCAAACAATATGGATGCTAAATACCTAGATTTTCTCACATAATATTGATATTTCAAAGTTAAAATGGGTTCGCAAGAGTCATAAAAGATTAGAGAAGATAAATATTTGCGTGTATGAAGTTGGGTTATCATTTATTGGGCTTAAAGGAAAAGTTAGTTGCTTTAGGGATCATTTTAATAAGTAAAGAAGTAGGATCTTCCGATCTTGACCGATCCTAACCGATCCTACTCCGATCCTACTCCGATCCTGACCGATCCTACTCCGATCCTGACCGATCCTACTCCGATCCTGATAGATCCTGCAACAATCTAAGTGAAAAACAGGATCGTCCGATCCTACCGATCCTATACGATCCGCTCTACGATCCTGACCGATCCCACTGCGACTCTACCACCATGCGATTCGCTTACGATCTGGATCGTTTTGCTAAAACTGGATCGTAGGATCGTACGATCGTATGATCCGGATCGCGATTCTAACAACAATGCTTACTACATCAAAATATATCAATGCCAGGCAAAAACAAAGAGTAAAAAAATTCAAAGTGCGAAAAAAAAAATGAAAAAAAAAACAAAAGCAAGAGAAAACGCACATGACAAAAAAAGAAAAAAATGCAAAAAAGAAAGAGCCAAAGGCAAAATAAAAGATCAAGCCAGGGGGCTTGCACACAAGTTCTACCCCTCATTCCAATCCTTCAATCCATCAAAACCCTTAACCTTTAATCCAAATCCATGACTCTTCATTCCTCAAACCAATTAAACCTTCATCTAAACCTCAAGCCTTAAACCTTTCAACCTTTCAACCTTTCATCATCCTTAACTCCTTTTTTCAAGGTATGTCCAAGCCCGCTAGGTTGAAAACCCGAAAGGGCGGCCTAGGCAAAAGTTAGGGCACAAAAAAATATGATAAATAAAAAAAAGAAATCAGATCGAGAACTACGAATGGTCTGATTCCGCAAGGATACGTAGGAATCCTCATCTCGAGGTCCGACCGCTTCAATAAAATAAAATTAGTCACGGTCTAATGATTTGATTTTCAAGAATTTAGGAGCATACTCTTTCTAGATCCCGACATAGACTCGAGTTTGCACCTAGCCTCGTTAAAACCTTTTCCCACCAACATTTATTTGAGTCACAAATTTCAACCTTTTTATTTTTCAATCCAAGCTCTCCTTTTCCCCGAAGGACTCTCCGACAATTCCATGGTTTCTGGCTATATTTGACTTTGCCTAATCATCTTCCCAAAGAAGAATCCCCAGTACAATCCCCAGCGATAACTTTTAACGTTCAAGACAGATCAACTACATTCCAATATCATATCAATTACATTTCAATCAAGGCTCATAATGCCTAATTCAAGGCAAGCTCACCCAAAGTGGGGGCTTCCTATGTGTGGTGGTTCCTCCAATTCAAATCAAACTCCCGAAAAGTTTTAATCCGCGGACCTCGTTTGCGAACCCCGATTGTTTACTAAAAAAAAATTTCGAAAATCATTCTATCTATTTCTGATCATTCTACATATCCACATCTTCTAGCCTTGTAAAATCCTGACCTTGCATTGCAGCTTTGCAAAACCCTGACCTTGCATTGCATTTCATACATTCTAGTCTTGCATAACCCTGACCTTGCATGACGTGTCATCCCTTAGCTTTGCATAACCTTAATCCTTGCATAGCGTCTTGTGCATCCTTAGAGAGTCTAAGTTTGCGTACATTTGCATCACTATGTGCTTTATCTGAGTTGTTTGCACCTATCTCGCTAACATCTTCTTCTCGCAGTAATCGATTGCTTGTAGTTATTGTCCCGCATACTAACTTTGTTTTGCGAGAGACCGGCGGTTATAGATCGGTTCTAAACCGCGGAGCGTTTAGAACCTCGCCAAAGTGGGGGCTTTTGTACGTAGACACATAATTGTGTCTCCCCATTTAGTACCCTATGATGACCAATACCCTGCTCCAATTGGTCCGGATCGAGGAAAGAATAAAGAACGAGTCTAAAATAAAAAGTTTTAAGTCAAATCCATTTTCTAACTCTCTTTATTAACTCATTTTCGAAAACCTTTTTTATAACTAGTTTTACTAAACCCACTTTCTAAAACGTTTTAAAATAGTTTTATAAAAGTCCATCTTCGAAAACCCTTTTAAAAATAGTTTTATGAAAGCCCGATTTTATGAAACCCCTTTTCTAGCCCAATTTAATAGAATTAATTAATTACATTGATTAGTTTTATTAATAAAAGTATCTTTTATAAAAATAATATTTTACCAAATTGTTTTTAAATATCTTTTGTCTAACTATTTTCTAAAATCTTTTTCAATAAAAATAATCTTTTTCCAAAGTAATTTTAAATATCTCTTACTAACTCTTTTTTTAAATCTTTATCTAACTATTTAATAAAAATCTTTTAGAGACCTATTAACTTTCGAAAACCTATTGCATCTCAACTACCTACCTACACTATATAATCCCCCGACCCCTCTCTCATATTTTCACGGCTTCACTCATAATTCCCACGGCATACACCTCACAGCAAATCACTCGGCAAACTCCCTAACATCCTCCATATAATTCCATCATCTGCGCATCATCACCTCCCTAATCAATCATCATCAACCTTCATCATCATCCGTATTACTCCTACAACCATCCCTCACTAATCTTTCTTCTCACCTTATAACAACACATCTCACCTCACAAAATAATTTGACAGCACCACAAATTCATCTCGCCAATCATACCAAATTCTTTAATCCCCACTGCTGCTCCACGTTAATATATAACACGCAGCATATAACAATATACGAACAAGTTTATTTGGTTTGACACAACCTATAACACAAAACACATAATCTTTTTTAAAGACTCGTACAACAATTTAATTTTCCAAGATCCGTACAAATCAACGACCCCGGACGGTGGTATAATTTATGAGGGTCAAATAAATTAACAAACTTTATTTTATTTATTTTTATTATTTTCTTGAAGTTACTAACATTCTATTCATGATGTAGATTGTTAACAAATTCATGCGACTGTAAGTATTGTATATTATACTAACTTCCTGCAATATTTTCTTTTCTTATTTTTATTTATTTTCATACATTATTATATGTCTGCCTGATTATTCTATATATATTATTATGATTGTCCTGCATGATTTTTATCACCCACATGTTATTTTTGCTAACAAGACCTAAAGAACTGTTCTAACATTAATCAGATTAATTTGGACAACCTGTTAGGGTCCCTGTAATATTGATTGCTTAATAACATGTCATTAAAAAATAGTATTTTTATGTGTTTCCTGAACCTACTTAGACTAAATATTTTTAGGGTGTTTAAAATATTATTTGATTATTCTTTGTCATAAAATATGTAATGAATCGATATTTAGTAGAGGTCAACTTTGGGCGAATGTGGTTCATTATGACTATATTCGTACCCTCACCCCCGAACTCAATCTTTGGTTCATTTTGACCATCTATGGAGTCATGACGGGGAAATCTACATTGGATAATTTGTCCCTATGTTTTGCCCATATCCAATTAGGTTTATGATTCTTCCTAAAAAGAATTGTTGGCGACTTCTTTCAAAATAATTTTCAATAAAACCTTTACAGTGGAGTAGTCAAATCTAATACGCGCTCACACCGCGTAGGCGAAATAAAAACACGCCTACAGGGAGCGACCTATCAAAAGCTGGTCGACAAAGTATTCGCGGATCAGAGAGGGAGGAACATCGAAGCATATGTTGACGACTCCATCGTCAAGAGTAAAACTAACCGCGAACATTTGGACGACCTGGAAGAGACCTTCAGAACATTGAGGAAATATAAGATGAAGCTTAACCCAAAGAAATGTGTCTTTGGGGTGAGAGCAGGGAAGTTTCTTGGCTTTTTGGTTAGCAAGAGAGGGATTGACGCGAATCCAGATAAAGTTCAAGCCATCGCAGATCTGCCCGAACCAAAAAGCGTCAAGGACATTCAAAGGCTGACAGGAAGAATGGTGGTCCTCACTCGATTCATCTCAAAATCAGCAGATAAGGCTTTGCCTTTCTTTGCACTGCTAAGGGGAAATAAGAAGTTCGAGTGGGGAGAGGAGCAAAGCAAAGCATTCCTGGCGGTTAAAGAACATTTGAAAAGCTTACCCACCATTACAAGGCCCGAGACTGGAGACGTATTGCAATTATATATCTCAGCCTCGCCTAAAACAGTTGCGGCCGTGTTGTTGGTGGAAAAGGAGAAGAGGCAGCAGCCAATATACTTTATCAGCCACATTCTTAACGGTCCGGAGAGCCGTTATCAACTGGTTGAGAAAATGGCTTTAGCTGTGATAATTGCCGCCAGGAAACTCAGGTCATACTTTGACTGTCATCCCATCCAAGTTTTAACCAATCAGCCGCTAAAAAAAGCGTTGCAGAAGATGGATAGTTCAGGCCACTTACTGAAATGGGCCGTTGAGCTATCAGAATACGATATACAGTATAAGCCCAGGACCGCTATCAAAGCGCAGGCCCTGACGGATTTTATTGTGGAAGCCTCATATGAGGAAGAAGAAGTGGAGCAAAAGGAAACCTAGCTACTGGAGGTTGACGGATCTTCCGCTGTTAGCGGATCCGAGGCTGGTATAGTGATGACCAGCCCTGAAGGAAATTCATATCAGTACGCCATCAAGTTTGCTTTCCCGGCGTCAAACAACGAAGCAGAATATGAAGCAGCAATTGCCCGCTTGAGAATGTGTTTGGCGGCGGGTGCCAAGAATGTACTCTTGAAGACGGATTCGCAGTTGGTTAGCGGCCATCTATGAGGAGAATTCGAAGTCAGAGAAGCCAACATGCTGAAATACGTGGAAAAGGCCAAGGAGTTGATTGCTCAATTGAATCACTTTGAGATTCAAGCAATACCTAGGGCCGAGAACACTAAAGCGGACGCATTGTCCAAATTGGCAAGCTCTGACTCATTCAGCATCGAGAAGACCGTCACGGTAGACATCCTGAAGGAAAAGAGTATAACAGAAAAGACCGTAACCGTCAACAGCGTAAACCAGCAGGGAGAATGGTTTAGTGAGCTGATAGCTTATAAGCTGACGGGGACGCTACCCAATGATCCTTCGTCCGCCAAGAAGATAAGGCGACAAGCAAACTGGTACGTCATATACCAAGATGAGCTGTACAAAAAATCATTCAACCTGCCTTTGCTCAAGTGCGCAACTGCATGGGAGTCCGTGAAAATCCATGAAGAAATACACGAGGGCATTTGCGGCAACCATATTGGCGGAAAGGCTTTAGCGCTTAAGGCATTGAGAGCTGGGTTTTACTGGCCAAGTATGCTGGCGGATGCCCAAGGCTACGTCAAGAAGTTCGATAAATGCTAGAGATATGCTCCCGTCATTAACAGGCCAGCCAATGATTTGCGGCCTCTATCCTATGCCCAATTCCGTTTGCTCAGTGGGGAATGGACATCCTGGGACCATTCACCACAGAGACTGGAGGGAGGAGATTCCTAATAGTGGGAATTGATTACTTTACAAAGTGGATAGAGGCGGAGCCGACAACAAAGATCAAGGCAAATCAGGTCAAAAAGTTCATCTGGCAGAATATAATGACAAGATTTGGGATTCCCATGGCTATCGTCTTTGACCATGGCGTCCAGTGTGATTGTCGTCCCATACAAGCTTTTTTAATGGATTTTCGTGTGAAGTTTGCATACTCAGCCGTTTGCCATCCCCAGAGCAACGGACAAGCAGAGTCCGCGAACAAACAAATCTTGAGTGCCTTAAAGAAAAAGCTAGATGAGTTTAAAGGAGGATGGGCTGATATGGTACCTATAGGTGCTATGGTAAAATAGAACGACCGAGAAGGAAGCAACGGGAGAAAGCCCTTTCAAGCTAGCCTTTGGGGCAGAAGCAGTGTTACCGGTAGAGGTGGGTTTACGCTCTTACCGGATCAAGCACCAAGACCTTCAGAGGAATGACCAAGCACTTAGGGAGAGCCTGGATTTCTTGCCAGAAACGAGCCTCATGGCGGAACGAAAAGCAGCTGCGTACAAAGATAGAATCAGCAAGGCTTACAATAAGAAAGTCTTGGAGAGGCCGTTAGATGTTGGCGACCTAGTCCTTCGCGAAACAGCAGCCACTGGCAAGGCGCATAGTGAAGGAAAGCTGACTGCTAATTGGGAAGGCCCTTACATCATAGCCAATAAGCTTGCTCCCGGTTCTTTCATTCTAAAAGCCATGGACGACAAGGAGCTTAAGAATTGTTGGAACGCTAGCGTCTTAATTAAGTACTATGTCTGATTTACAGAATGTAATAGGCCGAGAGCCACTTTTCATTACATGAATAATACAAACTTCCGCTAGCAATTCATCAATCATTATTGTTTTCATAAATATTAACGACCACATAACAGGCATAAACGTTAGAAAAGCCATATGACAGGCTCAAAGTGCGTTAACGGTCATATGACAGACCTAGCACAAAACAAAAGCCATATGACAGGCTCAAAGTGCGTTAACGGTCATATGACAGACCTAGCACAAAACAAAAGCCATATGACAGACTCAAAGTGCGTTAACGGTCATATGACAGACCTAGCATAAAACAAAAGCCATATGACAGGCTCAAAAGTGCGTCAACGGTCATATGACAGACCTAGCACAAAACAAAAGCCATATGACAGGCTCAAAAGTGTGTTAGCGGTCATATGACAGACCGAACGATAGTCAAAGCATATTAATAGATTGAAAATGCTAACGGTTATACAACGATCATACGAGGATTAAAGCATTAGCGAAACAAGATATAACCAAAATGCAAAAGTACTTGTCCATAAATTAAAAGCTACTGGCTTGGCGGCCAACTACAGTAGAAAAAGATGGCGGCCAATATAAAGGCTTTCAGTTGGAGTCAAGTACTTGTAAAGTAAAATGTAAATTCATGGTTTACAAACGCCAAAATGGGCCGAATAGAGTGTTAAGCTAAAATATTCAAAAGATTACAAACTACAGGCTATTCGAAGAGCAGGAAGAGCTGAGAGAAGGCCGCCAAAAACTTCAAGAGGTAGGGACATCATGATTTGTCTGTTGCGCAAGGTCCCGGGGATCCGCATCCACTATGGCGTCCTCATCGGCAAATTTCGGATCTCCCTCCATAGGCGTGAGATGTTGGCCGTCAGCATGAGCATCTTCAATGACGTTCCAGTCAAATCCAGGAACGGACTTGCACACGCATCTCATGGCGGCTGCCCATCCACCATCATACCGCTTGTGAAGGGACGACACGAACTCATCGGATTGCCTAAATTCAACGAACACCTTAGCGGCCCCCCTCGCCTCGCCTCGGCCACGGCATCCAAGACGGCAATCTCCTTCTCTTCACGAGCAACGCCGAGATTTTTGGGTCAACATCTCAACGTTGGCCTCGGTTTCCTCCAAAAGGGCCGCTTCCCGCCCTCAAAGTTATCACCATCCTCTAGCGGCTTCTGGGCCTCAGTTTTGGCCGCCAGCTTCCCTTTAGATTCCTTAAGCAGATCCTGACAAGTCTCAAGAGACTGCTTGTAGCTGTCCGCCAACCTCTGGTACTCAACATACTGTTCAATAAGTTCCAGAGCAGCATTGTTGGCCTGCAAAACGAAGAGAAGCATGTTAAAAGGCAGCATAATGATTTCAAGAGTAGTAAAAAAAATACATATAGCAAGGGAAGAAGCATACCACAAGCTGGTCATGAGCCAGCCTAGCAGCAGGAGTCATCAAGGACCCTGCCGGCCTATCCAATGGCAGCTGCATGCCCTTCAAAATACGGTAGGCAAGGATGCCACCGTTCTCAGGGATGTCGGCATACAGTGACTCATCTTCCCTGACGTCCAGGTTGATTGATCTTGCCGGAAACAACAGGCCACAGCGTCACTTAACGACACCTCTTTCTTCTCGATCCACTCATGGTACCGAGAGAAGATACTGGGAGATAAGTTGGACAGAATACTCGGCATTGTAATCAGCTCCCGAATCTTCTCGCGGATGGAAGAATAAGAACCTGACAGCCAAGTAGCGCCGCTAACATGGTCTGGGCCAGTGGTCGCGACCTCATTATGCTCCTGGACCTCTGAAGGAGCGTTCACGTCCAAATCCTGCACCTGAATCTCATTGGTCGCAGGATTTGCCACAGCTTGCCTTTTGTTGGCAGACGTATCTGCCGCAACTTGTTCACGTGGTCGCCTTCTAGTCCCGCTACCCCTGACAACAGGCCGAGAAGTAGAAGACCTGATGGGGACGGCAGGAGAAGGCGAGCCGCCAAGACCGGCAACAGTAGTGGCACCCTGGACTGGAATCCGACCCACTGTCACGGCACTGCGACTACGGCGAATATTCTGGGGGCCGTTACGATTTCCCCCTCGACGACCGTTGGTGCTGCCGTGCATGGTCTCGTACTCGTAAGTGGGAGCAGGCGGCAAATGGGTTAGCGGCTGGAGGTTCTCGTCAACACAAAGTGTGTCGAGATCAAGATGGTCGAAACCTGCAAACGGCAAGAAAAAAATAATAATAATAATAATATATATATATATACATATATACACATATATATATATGCACATATATATATATACACATATATATATATATATATACATATATATATACATATATATATATACACATATATATATATACACATATATATATATACACATATATATATATACACATATATATATATACACATATATATATATACACATATATATATATATACTATATATATACATATATATATATATATATACATATATATATATATATATATATATATATATATATATATATATATATACATATATATATATATATACATATATATATATATATACATATATATATATATATACATATATATATATATATACATATATATATGTATATTATCATCGGTGGACCAGTTCGACAACAACACTTACCATTTTCATGGGTGGGATAGAGCAAAGATGGCCGACGAGGTTAGTTCCCAAGGATGTACTTGGGAGTGAGGAAGCCAGATTTTGGGCTCCTTAACCCTAGCCTCCTTCCCGTCCTCATAAGTGACTAAATAGTCTTCGTATCAAAAAACTTGAAGGCTGTTAGTTCTTCCCCAGTTAACGGAACTGTGGGCAAATGCTCCATGCGAGGACGTGGTTCGGTAAAGTGACGGCGCACGAGATAATCCTCGGGGACTTGTAACCAAAAGAAGGCATCTTGCCAACCCTTTAAACCAGTCATCTTGGGCTAGACGGTCATTTTCTTGTCGGCCGTAGTCGCCGACCACCAACCCGCTCGCCTAGAAGATCCATTCTTCTTCACCAAGGATATGGCGGAACAAGTTTAACGTTTGTGGAAATTCCGAAAACGCACAAATCCGGATGTACGCGATCAAATTCCGTACGCCAAAGGAGTTAGTTGAGCCAAGCATACATTAAAAGCATCTAAAATCTTCACCAAAAAAGAGTCCGGAGGAAAGCGAAGGCCGAACTCAAAATGATGAGTATACACGGCCACGTGACCGGGAGGACACTCCGTCACAATAGCTCCCTCTGGCGGAACTACTAACCGGTAACCCTCGGGAAAATTATATAAATCCGGAGCAACTCTTGGATATGCAAGATCAAGGGCGTCCTGACGCCACCGCTTATCAATTTCCACACTAAGAGGACCGGAACTAAAGTCCACAGGCAACCATAGAGCGTTAGAACTCGGTCCGGTTACGACCTCTTCCTCCATCTCATTGGAGTTGTCGCCCCACCTTTCAGCAGCACGAGAACTCTCCCAAATCACGTGTGCCGACAAAGGAGCACTGGTGCTAATATTCGCGGCCACAGAATCAGTAGCATCCTTAGTGACGCGAAAAAACTGGACTCACAGGAACGGATCGACGCTGGTAAACGGTCTCCTGGCAAACCATAACGGTAGCAATGGAATCGCTGTCGTCACCTAAATCAATAATAGGAGGGTTAGGAGCCGCACATTCCTGTAAACGGTCGTAAAAGTCGGCCGTTACCTCAACCCCAGCATCCGCCAAGCTGTCCAACCAGGCGTGCTCTCTAAGAGGGGCTACATCAAGGCCGGGAACAACATCGGCAGGAGGATTCCTAACGGAACGTCTAGCAAGAATTTGATGCCTAAGTTCCCTAAGCGTCTGCATGTCACCACTCTGACTAGCGGACATATACTTCCTAGTCAGATTCTGCTCTTCAGGAGTAGCAGGGTCGTTAAGAAACGTGGACCACAGTTCTCTCTCTCTCTCTCTCGACTGTAAGGGGTATGTCCGCTAACAACCTAGTCCTCCCAACAGGGCTAGAATCGTAAGGAAGGTCACTATCGGCCAGGAGGGAAGAAGGGTCACTTTCGGTCATAAACGCATCACTAGGGGCATTCTGGCTATCAGACTGGTCCGACATGACGAAAACGCAAAGAAACTTAACTTGGAGAAAAGTTGAGGAAATACCTGGAAACGAAAAGTCGCCGGAGAAAAGTAAAAGTAGGGAGCGAAAGTCGCCGAAAAAAGACAAGCGAAGTTTCCAAATAGTGAAGATGCGTAGCAAAACTCAAGCTTGAGCCAAAGAACCGCCAGAAACGTAGAACAGGCACCGGCGAAACACGAACTTTCAAGCCCAGTAAAACCCAGAAAAAGTTCGTCAAGAAATGACGAAATTTTTAGCGCAAAAGAACCGGAAAGTAAAACTGGAAGATTGAGTAACTTTTTGGAGTAATTTGAGCGCAAAAGAGTCGGTTTGAGCAATGCAAAGCTTTGGCTGTGGAGTTCGTCAGAGAAAAACAGAGAAGAAGAAAGGGAAGTTGGGAAAGCGTGAGATGAAAAACTCAAGAAAAGGACAACCGTCATATATATGCAGTAAATCAACGGCCGAGATTAAAGAATCCCTCAACTTCTCTCCAAATCTCTGCCAAGTGTCAAGGCGCAGTTTAACCCTAATAAAGTAATGGGCGGGATTTTCGGAAAAGTAATCATTAACTTTTTAAAAAAATTTCAACTCCCTGCAACGACACGTGGCACCCAAAGAATCAACTTCTCTAAAAAATCGACCAAGACAACACCGGCTCGCGTCCACCAACAACATCCTTAGCGGTTAAGACCCCAAATGATGCTGGGGGGCTAGTTGTATGGGTATAACCCAAGTACGTTAGCGGACCTCCCTCAGAAGTCCGCGAACACAATGACGGACGCGAACGCGGCAAACGTCGCCTACAGCTCTAACAAGTCAGTTCAATGACATGGTCCGACAACGTTGGCGGTCGCCTAACAAGACAAAATAAGGGAATCTTTCCTTCTGTCAAGCGCACCCCAGCCGTACACGTGTAAAAGGATTATGCACTCTGTCAGAGGAATAGTACTTCTATAAATACCCCACTAGTACTATTCTGCAGGTACATTCTCTCACACTGACAATTCGTATCTCTCTCTACTTTCTCTCTCTAAATCCTATTTGGACACGTGCTGACTTGAGCGTCGGAGGGGGTTTCCTCGCATCCCCCCCGAGGGTAGTTCACGTTTGCTTCCTGTGCAGTTATTCACCAGCGGACGCCAACTCCAATCCTTGACGGACTCTTCTCAAGACCGTCAACCGTTTCTCAACCGAAATAGTTTTATTACTATATAAGAAAACGTTATTATGTAAGATGTTGCTTGATTAATCATATTTTATATTTTGAACATATTTTTAGTAGTATATTATAAATTAACACAAATAGCTAAGTAAAGAGAATAATTGTCAAAGTTATACTTTGATAGATGTGAAATTCAAAGTGTTGCAAGTATTTAAAAATAAAGAAAGTACTACCGCGGATGTCAACAAGACGCTAGCTTAGTTTGCAAAGTTTAGGAGATGTATCAAAGATCAGATTTTGAATCATGGCTACGTTAATGTTGGGGCAAGTGCAAATTTGACGCTTTTCCTACAACATTTAATAATGTCATATAATATTTGACGGTAAGAGTTGCTCCTTGTGACTTTGAAATCATGGTATCAAACTTTAATAGGAGCTATTGGGGCCGGAGATGTTTTTTCCCTAAGTTCCAAAGGGTACTATGACATGCTATATAAACTCGATTGGTTGACTTGTGAGAGGTGCTTGTTTAATGTGGTATTTCTCCTTACCCAGATATTGTTGCTAGAAATATGATATGGAGTTTAACAAAACAACGCACATAATCATTCTTTATTTGTCCATAATTATTCTAATTATTTGTTTCAAAAATAGTTTTAGAAGTTTTAATTCTTTCTGTAAAAAGTAAGGTGCAATTGTTCATGTTATGATGTTCTCTTGTTCTCTTAACTATACTTCTAGTAATGAACAAGAATAGCTCCTAAATGTCAAAGTTAGTCTGTGTAGAGACCATGGTAAAAGTAACTAATTAAAATAAATGATACTGATTTATGGAAAGAAAAAAAAATTCAATATGAGATCTACTATTTTTCTTGAAATTAAAAGTAATTCTTTGATTGATTGATTTTAAAAAAAGTAATTCATTAATTTAAAATTATATGACATCTACAAAATAACTCAAACCAACAAATACATATCAAGTTGGATCGATAAAATTCTATTATGCTAAAATCACGATCATTGATAAGATTTAACAATTCTATACTCACCTGGCCTGGGAGGCCAGCTCGTTAAGCTCAATGTGGACGTGGGGCATGTGGAAGGGTTAGGTGCATCGACTGGAGCGTCGAATCGATTAAGGGGATGGGTGAGAAGCCGTTGTTGTTACAGTGTGGAAGGTGGAGGATGGTTGGGAACCGTTCATTGCTGAGGAAAAAGCTATGTTACTTGGTATCCAGGTGGCTGTGGAGTTCGAGTTTCAAAGTAAAATGTGATTGTGGAAAGTGATTGTCTTCACATGGTTAACACAGTTTCTTCACAAAAAGTGGGGGCGGCAGAGTAGCTTCCAACTTATTATTGATTACATTGTTCATGCTAGTAGTATGTTAGATAGTTTGTCTTGGAGTTTTGTTAGTAGGAATGACAATAAGGTTGCTCAGGAGCTTGTTCATTGCTTGCTTTGAGTTATAGGTAGAAAAGTTTAGTTAGTTCATTTTCCTTCTTGTATTGACTCTTTAATTTGTTGGCTTTGGATATTTCTAAGAATGATATTTAGTCGTCATCGTGGGTATCCTTAAAAAAACTTTTAGATCTAAAAAGCAAATTAAAAAATATCGGGGTTTTATGACTGATAAAACAAATATAAGTCTATGATAACAAACAATGAAGGCTAGAGTTTGCGAGAAAGGAAGAGGGAGAAAATAGATCGAGAGGGGCTTCTATGTTAAGTTTAACCATATATATTTAAAGTTTTCTACTCCCTTCGTTTCCTTTTGTTCTTCCTATATGAAATGTTGACACCATTATGAATTAAAGAGAATTTACTAATTATCTTCAAATACATAAAAAAACATACAATAAGACTATCGACCTTTATAATTTTTACTCATATCTAATTAATAATACTAAAATATAAAACATGCATTGACAAACGTAAATAAGCAAACAGATCGAACAAAAGGAAACAGAACGAGCAGTATACAAGACCAAAAGTTAATTAAAAATTTGCATGCACATGCACATCTTGGCTTCCTTTGTTAATTAACTGCCTATTCAATCTGGGGTTTAGGCAGTCCATTGACCTAAATATAAGAAAAATGACAAAAGAAACGAGTTTCAATGAAGTACTATTATTATAAGCTTGTTTAATTAAAATCCAATTGACTTCTGTATGTGTCCAACTCAAACTATTGGCTTATTTGTACTAAACTAAATTAAACTTTTTGATATAGTGTACTTAAATAACCTAATTATGCTGAATTAAGGTCCATTTTCTTCAATATTTTTTTTAAAAAAAATACTTCCTCCTTTCTATTTCTATTGCAATAATAGTTTGGACATGATTTCAACTAGAAATATCAATAAGGAACGGAGGGAATAGTAAGAATAATGTATAAAAATGAGTTTAAATTAGTAAAAAAAATTATGTGCATGATGACCCGATTTTATTTTGTAAAAACGAGTTACTGCATGTCTGCATGTAACAAAAAAAAACTAAGAAATCAGCAAAACAAAAAAGTTAATGAGTAAAAATAGTTTATTTCAAAAAGGGCCTAAAAAGAACTGCTTTCATGTAAAATACCTATTGATATGTTTTGTCAAGTTTAAAACAACTCACCCGGTTTCCAAGATTAATGTAGTAAGTATTTTCGAAGAAGACAATTGAAATATCTCGCTTTAATCATATGAGTCTCCTTTGTCATTATTCAGTAGGTATGCTCACGGGTTGCCTTCGTTAAAATTGATGGAATCTCTTAATCCTTTATTTTATACCTTAACCTCTCATCCTATTTAATTATCTCCAAGTATACCGTACCTGTTGCAATATAAAAACACATGAATAGTAAATAGCTCTCCTACAAAGTACGATTATTTACCAAATAGCGTAGTTTACGGATTGCTATAGTTCTACTACTGGTCAATTGCTCCTACAACCTATTGTTAGGGCATGCATCCGCTTCCATCAAAGAAGCTACATGGAAGCTAATAACGCTCTTTGGAATGGCCTTTGTGTGATGGTTTCTTTAGGTATACCGTATAATCATATAGAAGTATAAAAGTTAGATATTGAGAGGACAAAAACTAGAGGGAGTAGATTTTTATCCTTTAGGTGTCCACCATTTCACCCCTCAATCTATGAAGGAAAAACTATGTGCAGATTGGAACGTAAAAATTCAAAACGTTAACCAGACAAACTCTTATTAGTAAAAAAAATGTTTGCAATATATTGTTGAGTAATTAAGAACATAACGAAATCGACTTTGCTGCAGTGGAGGTGGTGGAAGCTCACCTCGTGACTTTGAGGTCACAAGTTCGAGCCCCACTACCTACTTGTGCTTGGGAGTAGGGTTTTCCTTAACCCCCCTACTCTCAAGCGTTGACATGTGTACCTGGACTGGCTGATCTGCGAGAGGTGCTGATCCAGTAGAGTCCTTCTCCTTACCAAGGGGTTCTCAGTGGGGTCCCCAAAAAAAAATTAAGAACATAGCGAACCACTAAATTACCATGAGCAACACACACGCTCTCAGACAAAATGATAATAAATGTTAACGTGCTTGCCCCGATCATGTTGAACAAGATTAGCATTCATGTAGAAAGCATAAACATTATCAGAATACGAACGAACCGAGTGACGAATTATAAGTCCCAACCCGGCAAGAATGGTGTGATTCCAAAGGGTATCTTGAATCGTGTATGCCACAACCCGATATTCAGACTCCGTGGAAGATTTGGATATTGTAGATTGTTTCTTAGAACGCTAAGAAATGAGATTATTCCCCAAGAAATAGCAAAACCAGTTGTAGACTGAGAACTATGAGGACAACCGGCCTAATCTGCATCATACTATACAATAATAACCGATATATGCTTCGCTGAATGAAGCCAAAGACCATATGCCGCTTTCCCCTGCAAATATCTAAAAATACACTTGACAAAAAGGAAATTAGATGTGCGGGAAGCATGCATAAACTGGGAAACTATATGTACAACGTAAGTAATATCAGGTCGAGTCATAGTCAAGTACTTTAAGACACCTACCATACTCCGTCGAATCTGTTAATATCTCACCATCAGTGAGGGAGAGGGTGGTACGAGAGGTGGGCAGGGTGCGAACAAGCTTAACAATATGCAGATGAAACTTTTGAAGAAGATTAGTAGCATAATTATGCTGAACGAAAAGAGACCACGAGAGGTTCGCACAACCTGAACTTCCATGTATTTATCCTTAAGTATCCACTATTAAATATTAACCTCCGTTCCTAAATAAGTGCAACAGTTTGACTTTCATGCTTGCTAACGCATAACTTTGACCATCATTACCTCTAATTATGTATTTGTAAAAGTTATAAAAAGTTGATATTATGAAAATATTCATTTAAAGGAATCCAACACCATCTTATATGATCATTTTTGTTTTTATATATTTTTCAAATACGATTAAAGTGAGGTGTATGAAAATACTGCAAAAGTCGAAGTGTTGCACTTAAAAATAAACATAGGAAGTATAATACAAGTGTTAAAAAATGGAATACGTACAAGATGAGATAGAACAACTACTTATCAATCGTTCTATTGTTATTTGTTCATTATAAAGAATCCAATGACATTTCAAGAATACTGGAAAGTTAATGGAATAGGAAGAAAATAAATTGGTAGAAAATGACTTGACTTATTCAAAAGAGAATATCGTACGAGTTGGCTTTTGTCCATCTTCGAAAAACCTCTCCTCCGGAGGGGCCCGACGACTATATAACTTTATAGTATTCCTTTGCTTGACTTGTGGTTGGTTTCATCATTACCGGAGAGACTAATACATTTTGTTGCAAGAATTAATATTATTGAAAAGGTAAGACACTAGTCATGTAATTTGAAATTGATATATGAAGTTATGAACTTGAAGAGTTTGGGATTGATGTGGAAATCAAATGATAAAAAGCTAAAGTAAGAGCTCGAGACATCTTAGATTTGTATCAAATTAATGAATTATATCGAAATGAGAAGCAAAACAAAATTTTATGTCGACTTGTTGAAACTGCCTCCATGTTCAAGCATGAAGTTGTTTATAGGAAATAAAAATAAGCTTTCTTGATGTTTCACTTTATAATAAAACTTATTGCCTTTAATTTACGGATCTCACTACAATAATTTTCATAAAAGAATGGAGGAAGTATATCTCATAAGAAGCAAGTGTGGTAAACAACATATGAAAAAGTGATTTGACATTGCACTTATTGACAATCAGTGTAGTAACAATAATGTATATTAGACAATTATCAGTAATATTGAAGTCAATTAAACATGATTAGCTTTCGTTGTACAGGTTATACTATATTAAACTAGTGTGTAGTCCGGACAATGCCCTATATTTTCACTTTGAATAATATAATTTGAGTTTGATTTTTTATATGAGCTATCATCAGAACTCATATGTGTTTTAGATTGTTTTATTGTATCTTTTTTGAGTAATTGTTCAAAGTCATGGTTCCTAAAAATATTTTGGTACCAAAACTAAAATGTCTTGCCATCAATAGTCAATACCTAGTGAAAATAAGCGAATACGAAGTGATTTTAAAACAATTGAGAAATGTTTAGTGTTTATGCCGATTTTGTACCAAGTACGCAAAAGGTATTAGGGAGCCAACAACAAGAACAATATACAAAATTAAATGTGAAATAAATAAAGAATAATAAGAATATAAATAAAAGATTAAGAACGCAAACAATTGTTGACGCGGAAAACCCAAATGATGGGAAAAACCGCGGGTGATACTCTTGATCACCAATCCACTATGAAGATGCCACCGTCAATGTTGGCACTTGAGTACAATAATCACAGTAACTTTGTAAAGAATTAATGGAGAGAGAAGGTATACTAGCTATGGAATATTGAGAATGAGTAGAGGCTAGAGAGAGAGATACAGTATGAGCTATGAGAGAGCAGTTGAATGAAAAAGCCAGAGTACATCAATTAGCTATTTATATTTATATTTAACCTAAAGCCTCTCCTTAGATCTGTTGCCCAACTCCCTTGAAGATAGGCAATTCCTTTTTTATCTCTAACTTCCCCCTGATTTTCTGCCAACCACTTGCTAGTGGGCCCCCTTGATAAAAATTTATCTCCCATGACTTGATAACTGCCAGCACTTACCTTCCATTTCAAAAATAATTTATTTGCCACCAATAGTGAAAAGTCTGGGCCCAACAATTGCCCCTAATTGATGTTCCGCTGCACAACCGTCTTGGGAAGTGGCATCAATTACACTATTCCCTAAATCTTCTCATTCAAATGGCTTCAAGTACGTTGTTTGTTCACTTCGGACGCCGTCACTCTGTCTTTACTTAGCTTCCGTTCTTATCTTCGTACGCTGTCATCAGAAAACACCATGTCTACCAGAAGCAAGTCTCCTGGCGTCAACCTCTCAGAGGAAAAAACACTGGAAAGGATGCAGAAGAGGAATAGAGAAAAGACTGAAACCGCATACCGCCGTCACCTCTACTGCAGTGACGTCGCTGAAGGAGGAATTGGACGTCAAGAATGCTGAGATGACGTCGTTAAAGGAAGCGATGGACGCACGAACTGCTGAGATGGAAACCAAGCTGTCGGCGTTACAAGAAGAACTCACCGACACCGCCAGCCTTTATACTTGAAAAACCAAGGCGAGGCTGATGAAGCAATACATGGAAGGTCAGACGGCGTCATGGACTCCAGAAGACGACGTCCATAAATTCCTTGTTGTTTTCGGAACTCTCGACGACCTGCTTCCTGACGGCGTCGGCGCTTTGCCGCCGAGAGGCGGCGACAAGCTGCTGGATCTGCCCCTGTTGCAGAGGACAAATATGCCACGGAGACAAACTAGTTTTCAGTGTTAGTTTTTGTGTATAAAAGTCGTTGTATATCTTTGCTGTGTGTTATGCAAATGTATGTTTGTAAGTATGTATGTACATATGTATATGACTTTTCCATCGTGACTAGAGGTTTAGTTTTAAAACTAAACGTAATCATCCAGGATATGTCGTCAAGTGTAGGGCCCTTATGTTTGTATGAATGTGTCTACGTATTTTGTATGAATGTGTCTACGTATGTGTGTAGGTACCTTTGATGTTTAAAACCACTTGCAGTATTAATTGCTACGAAGGGCTAAATTGCCTCTTCTAATTAATTGCGCGTGGTGTTTTGTATGTTGTTGTGATGACTTCTTAAGGTGTGTGTCCCTTTGTGTATAGAAGTCATTTTGCGTTCACCTGAACGCCGTCAAACCTTGATGCCCCGGTTTAAAACTGTCGCCGTCATGATAAAGGCCGACGTCAACTGTGATGTCGCCGTCGACGCTGATGTTGGTGTCAGGTGAATGTGAACATTGTGGTGTTCGATTGTCTCAAAGTTGACTGTCAACGAATCCTCGTCCCCTATGTCTGTCTTCATATAACAAAGGTGAGATGGTCGTTGGCGAGGCCAACGGTCCTCCGACGCTCAAGTCAGTATAATATAAAAAGAAATAACGCTTAACATACGAAGGAAATCGAATATGTTGAGAACAAAATGAAATGGAATAACTCAGTTTAACTTGTTGGTTACTTACCTGTAGTGGCGTCCCTTTTGTTGTCAACATAATACGATTAAAAGTGATAGAGTTTCAGATGGACGACGTTCCAACTTCAGGGAACGCGCGTACCCTCCTTGAGATATGAAATAATTGACGACGTCCAACTGACCGTCACCGTCGCAGATATTTTGTTGACGTCGGCATCACTTTTTCGACGACGTCCAACTAGGATCGTTTTTCCAGTCGTTGGCTTGATGAGTCTGACGGAGGCTATGAACTTGTGGTGGACGATCATAAGGCTTTGGATGCCACAAACTTTCTTTGTTTTGCGTCGATTTCCTGCTGTCGACGTCATAGAATTCCTTTCTTGACTGCATGTCTTCCTCGAACCGGATCTGGGCCAAGGCTTTGGCTTGAGCATCCTCGAACGTTGGACAGGGATACTTGGTAAGTTCATTGTACAAATCTGATTCTTCATCCAGTCCCCGTCGGAATGCTTCAATCGCCGTCTTAACGTCGCAATTTGGAATCGACACCTTTTCCCTGTGAAACTTGCGAACAAATTCTTTCAAGGATTCATCAGATTTTTGCACGATTCTATGTAAGTCACTAGCCTGTTTTTCCATCTTACGACTGCTAGCAAACTGTAAATTAAAAATATTAATCAATTGAGCAAAGGAAGAGATAGTGCCGTTGCCAAGGTGGATGAACCACTGCAGGGCTGGTCCAGTCAACGTCGATCCGAATCCTTTGCACATGCATGCCTCGCGCATGCGACGAGGAATTGAGATGGTGATCATCCGTTGTTTGTATTGAGCGACGTGGTCATTTGGATCTGTAGTGCCGTCGTACATCTTCATGGTTGGGATGGAGAACCGCTTTGGAACCTCGACCATGGCAATGAAATCAACAAAAGGTGAGTCCGCATAACTGTTCGGCGTCACTTTCTCCATAGGGCGTGGGACGCCGGGGATCCTGGCGATCATGTCTTCTAGCCGCTGAAGACGTTGCTGGATGGGATCGTCGGCGACGGAACGCGGTTGCCCCTTGGCCTGGTCTCCAATGATGTCGACGTCGGTGTCAGGCTCGACGTCGGCGTCAGCATCTCCATCTAAATCATCGCCGTGGGCAGGAATGTTGTGGCCCACAGTAGTTTCGAATAGGCCTCCGTCCAGGCCAGGCATTTTGGAGACATCGACAATGTTGCGGCGCTTAGAGCCTTTGGACTTTTGGGTAGATTTTAGGCTTTAATTCTCCATGCATGATGCGACATAGCTATTCTGCAATTCCGCCATAGCAGCCTTAACGTGGTTGAGTTCGTCTATGACTTCTTGAGTGGTTACCCAATCTCCTGCCATTGCAAACACAGAAAAAAGAGAAGGCACAAACGAAATAGTAGACAAAAAGAAAGTGATGAACGATGTATAGAGATCTTGCTGAAGGCCCCACGGTGGGCGCCAAATTGTTTATGCCGATTTTGTACCAAGTACGCAAAAGGTATTAGGAAGCCAACAACAAGAATAATATACAAAATTAAATGTGAAATAAATAACGAATAATAAGAATATAAATAAAAGATTAAGAACGCAAACAATTGTTGACGCGGAAAACCCAAATGATGGGAAAAACCGGGCGGGTGATACTCTTGATCACCAATCCACTATGAAGATGTCGCCGTCAATGTTGGCACTTGAGTACAATATTTATCACAGTAACTTTGTAAAGAATTAATGGAGAGATAAGGTATACTAGCTATGGAATTTTGAGAATGAGTAGAGGCTAGAGAGAGAGATACAGTATGAGCTATGAGAGAGCAGTTGAATGAAAAAACCAGTGTACATCAATTAGCTATTTATATTTATATTTAACCTAAAGCCTCTCCTTAGATCCGTTGCCCAACTCCCTTGAAGATAGGCAATTCCTTTTTTATCTCTAACTTCCCCCTGATTTTCTGCCAACCACTTGCTAGTGGGCCCCCTTGATAAAAATCTATCTCCCATGACTTGATAACTGCCAGCACTTACCTTCTATTTCAAAAATAATTTATTTGCCACCAATAGTGAAAAGTCTGGGCCCAACATTTAGAGATATAATAAATGATAGAGTATAAAACTATTTCTGGTATGACTGATTAACAGATCAGGTCGGGTCGTGTTCGGGTTCGGGTTAATAATAAACGGGTTGAACATGTCCCAACCCAAACCTAACCCATTTATTAAACGGGTCACAAAACTCAACCTTGACCCGACCTGTTTATTATACGGGTTACCCATATAACTCGTTTAACCCATTTACGTATTTATTACTATTAAAATTTATTAGTTTTTTTCAACAATAAATTCACATAAAAGTATGCATGATTAGATTTTCTTTTCAATTTTTGTGTTCTACAATTAGTATTTTTAAAATTTTCACCAACTTTAACACAACTTTTTAAGAAATTTATATTTTAATGAGTTAAACAGGTCAACGCAGGTTAATTTCGGGTTGAAAATGTCAACCTTAACCTAACCCATTTAATTAAATGGGTAAGTCGTGTCAACCCATTTACTTAAATGGGTCAAAAATCTCAACCCAAACCCGCTTATTTCAGGTCGGGTTCGGGTTCGATAAACGAGTTGGGTCAGTTTTTCACAGCCCTAATTTCTGAGGCCTCAACCATCAACTTAAACTTTTGGTTGAGTTGGTCCTTTGACAATAAACATTCAGATTTTCCAAATCATATAATATATAGACAAAAAAACATATCTAATAAATAGTAGTTGGCTAAGAACTAAGATGGTAAGATTCTTCTTTACATATTCCTTACTCAGCATAAAAAAAATGTGACAAGATTTTGGATCGAGCAATGTTCTGAATTATTATTTTGTGTCACATAGAAACACCCTAAAAGTGAATATGCAAATGCCGATATGAAAAAATCGCTTGCTACTTTTTAGCCCTAAACATAATTTATTTAAACTTATTAACCTTTAACTTAACTTCTCTCTAGTATTTGCTAATAACAATTTACCCTCTAACCTCTTTCTTTAATCAAATTTGGGTAATTGGCTACATTGAAGAATACACTTCTATAAATGTCAACAGTAGTGGACTAATAAACATTGGATATTTGGAATATTGGACCCATCAACATCTATCCATCTATTAATGCTGACTTTGCACTCCCTCCAAATTTCAACACTTTTTATCTACCCTCTTCTCTCTTCTACTACTACTATAGTCTACTACAAAACACTCAAAAAGAGCATTATAATTTTAACCAAACCAAACCAAACACTTGCTGCCAAGCTCACTCATTTTACTCACTACCCTCCAATGGCTACCTTCTGCTGCAACAACAACACTAATCAACACTCCTCCAACTTTCTCTCTCTCCTCTCTTTCTCTCTCCTCATTACCATCATCAACTGTTCCTCTTTATCTGAATCTGACATTCTTCTTAATTTCAAATCTTCCATTAATGACCCTTCCCATTTTCTTGCTTCTTGGTCCAACACTTCACTTACTCATCACTGCAATTGGACTGGAATCACCTGCTCAAAAACTCCCTCTTTTGCTGTCACTTCACTAAATCTTCAAAGTTTTAATCTTTCAGGTGAACTTTCCCCTGTATTATGTGAACTTTCTCATCTTTCTTCCCTTAATCTTGCTGATAATCTCTTTAATCAACCAATCCCACTTCATTTTTCTCAGTGTGAATCTTTGGTAAGTCTTAATCTGAGCAGTAATCTCATTTGGGGTACTATCCCAGAACAGATTTCCCAGTTCTCTTCTTTGGAAGTGCTTGATTTTAGCAGGAATCACATTGAGGGAAGAATCCCAGAAAATGTAGGGTTGTTGAAAGATTTGCAAGTTCTTAACTTTGGTAGCAACTTGCTCTCAGGCAATCTTTCTGGGGTTTTTGGTAATTTTACTAACCTTGTTGTTCTTGATTTGTCTGAGAATCCTTTTCTGGTTAGTGAGATTCCTACTGATATTGGTAAGTTGGAAAAACTTGAGCAGCTTTTTCTGCAAAGTTCTGGGTTTTTTGGGTTGATTCCTGACTCTTTTCTGGGTTTAAGTAGCTTAAAAGTGATTGACCTTTCTC
The DNA here is from genome assembly GCA_947648045.1 of Beta corolliflora. Taxonomy (NCBI): domain Eukaryota; kingdom Viridiplantae; phylum Streptophyta; class Magnoliopsida; order Caryophyllales; family Amaranthaceae; genus Beta; species Beta corolliflora. The sequence goes on along the minus strand of CANSZD010000089.1, from coordinate 1,139,855 downwards.
AAAATAATCTCACTGGTGAGCTCCCCAAGAAATTTGGTGTTTCATTTGGAAAGTTGGTGTCTTTTGATGTTTCATCCAATAAAATTAGTGGGTCTTTTCCAAATGGAATATGTAATGTAAAAACCCTTACTAGCCTTAGTCTCCACACAAATTACTTTACTGGGTCATTGGCTGAAAGTAGTATCAATCAATGTTTGAATCTTGAAAGATTTCAAGTGCAAAACAATGATTTTTCTGGTAAATTTCCAAATGGGTTATGGTCATTACCCAAGATTATGCTCATTAGAGCTGAAAATAATAGATTTTTTGGTGAAATTCCTGAGATTATATCAGCTGCTGCCCAATTAGAGCAAGTTCAGATTGATAATAATAGTTTTACTGGTATTATTCCTAAGGGTCTTGGATTAGTAAAGAGCTTATACAGATTCTCTGCCTCGAATAATCATTTGTTTGGTGAATTGCCCCCTAATTTTTGTGATTCTCCTGTTATGAGCATCATAAATCTTTCTCAAAATTCGCTTTCAGGACGAATTCCTGAGGTTAGGAAATGTAGGAAGCTAGTATCATTGTCTCTTGCTGATAACAGTTTTGTTGGGAAAATCCCACATTCACTTGGGGATTTACCAGTCTTAACTTACCTTGATCTTTCTGATAACAATTTAACTGGTTCAATCCCATCAGAGCTTCAAAACTTGAAGCTGGCATTGTTCAATGTTTCATATAATCAGTTATCAGGGAGAGTACCTTTCTTGTTGTTAACAGGCTTACCAGCATCATATTTGCAAGGAAATCCCGGTCTTTGCGGTCCAGGGCTGCCTAAACCTTGTTCAGATGAAGGGAAACTGCATCGAAATGCCGGTCTTACGAAACTGGGTTATCTTGTTTCAGTAGCTCTAGCTGTTGCTATAATCATGGCTGTTATCGCGCTTATCGTATTCCATCGCCGTGCTAAACAAAAATCTGAAATGGGTGCTTGGCATTCAGTTTTCTTCTATCCTTTGAGGATTTCTGAGCAAGATTTGGTTATGGCAATCAATGAGAAAACTGCAGTAGGAAGTGGTGAAATTTTTGGGAAGGTTCATATCATAAGCTTACCAAGTAGTGAACTTATTGCTGTGAAAAAACTGGTGAATTCTGGCAATCAATCAACAAAATCTCTGAAATGTGAAATCAAAACATTAGCTAAAATTCGGCATAAAAACATTGTCAAAATTCTTGGTTTTTGTTGCACAGAAGATTCAATATTTCTCATCTATGAGCATATGCCAAAGGGAAGCTTAGGTGATATGATTGGCAGGCCAAATTTTCAGATGCAATGGAGTGTTAGATTGAATATTGCCATTGGGGTTGCTCAAGGTTTAGCTTATCTTCACAATGATTACTCTCCTCATCTACTGCACAGAAATGTGAAATCAACTAATATTCTTCTGGATGCTGATTTTGAGCCTAAGCTTACAGACTTCGCACTCGACAAAATCGTGGGCAATGCTTTATTTCAGTCCACATTGGCCTTTGAATCTCCAGCTTCCTGCTATGTTGCACCAGGTAAATATACTTCCATGACATTTACATTATGTACTATAAGACTGCCCTTCAATTTTCTGAAATTTGAAGAACTTGTTCAACTGATTGATTAACCTGGCACACTGTACTACTTGATTTGCAGAATGTAAATACAACAAGAAAGCAACAGAACAGATGGACGTGTACAGTTTTGGTGTAGTATTATTAGAACTGGTGACAGGAAGACAAGCATGTTTAGCAGATTCAGAAGAACCATCTCTCGATATTGTGAAGTGGGTTCGAAGGAAGATCAACATTGCCAATGGGTCTGATCATGCTCTCGATCCAAGCATATCGGCTTCTTCCCAGGAAGAGATGCTTGGTGCATTGGAGCTTGGTATCCAATGTACTAGTGTAATGCCTGAGAAACGGCCATCAATGGCTGAAGTTGTCAGGAGCCTCCAAAATCTTGGCTCGAAATCTAGCTCTCGACGTTTACAACTACAGCTTACTTCCTCGAGTGATGGTAGTTCACTTCTAGTGTGAGAAATTAGCAGCATAATAGTAGTAATGTTGTGTAAATCCAGCTCGATTTACTTGCTGCTCTTCTTAGTTCTTTTTGTTGCCTCACTCACCTATCTGTTTTTGAGGAAGGGGTGTTAAAGCATGCAGCCATGCACCAATATAGTAGTCTGTAATTTTTTGATGGGTTTGAATGTAAGTTATAGTTCACATATGGCACTACCAATTGTCAATGTTCGATGAAATATTTCATAGACAATAATGAAATGAGCAGCAGAGCAGGGGAAGCTCAATTACTATGGCGGCCTTATATAACATAAATAAAATTTGGGCCTTTGATTTATACTTCTAAAGGGGGGAAAAAACTTCAAAGTAAATATGCAAAAAATAAGCATACTCTTTAGGAAAATTTGTCAAAAAAAACCTTTTAAAGGTTCAATTTTGCGAGAAAAAACCATTTAAAGCATTCTTTGCGAAAAAAAACCACAAACTTAATTTGTCTTGCAAGATGAAACCTATTCCTATTTTCCGGTGTGGTTTTTGAGATGCATAGGGGTGGTGCTGCAGTTAATGAAAATAGGGGGTTAAAGAAAAATAGAAGGATCGGCGCCGAATTAAGAAAAAACACACCTAGGAAAATGGGATTAGGTTTAAATGCTTGCAAGAAAAATTAAATTTGTGGTTTCTTTTCGCGAAGAATCTTTTTATAAGGTTTTTTTTTCGCAACATTGAACCTTTAAAAGGTTTTTTTTAGCAAATTATGCTACTCTTTAGACTTTAATAGTATCAAACTGACATATCATCATCACATCATGCATCAGCATATACACAATCAAAATAATTAAATAGAATTCCAACATCAAAATATACATGACCATTAATATATAAGTGATAATTGGAGGTCCAAAATATACGGGGCACGGAGTAATTCTCAAGTGAGACTGTTCGTTATGAGACTGTCTCACTATTTATCTTGAAAGAGTTACTTTTTGTTTATGATATTTTACAAAACTCTAATTGTCAGCATCACTTACGTTCACGGTTCAGTACTGCTCCTTATATGAGTACTTGGGAATCATGTAATTTTGCAATCTAAAGTTAAATATAAAAGCATTGCTCCAAAAGAAAAAGAATTTGGAGGTGACATTTCCTTTCTCCTTTCTCCCCACTTTAAAGACTTTCGCCCGTTACACTCGATTGAAAAACAGTGAAAGATAAGAGGGGCTAAGATACCGAATGAAATACTTCACTGTTTCTTTTTAAGTGCAACACTTTGACTTTTACACTATTCACATACCTCACTTTGACCGTATTTTTTTTACTATATAAAAACAAAAATGATCATATAAAATGTTGTTGGATTTTAATCAATGAATATTTTCATAATATCAACTTGTTATAACTTTTACAAATACATAATTAGAGATGTTAATGGTCAAAATTGTGCGTTGATAAGCATTAAAGTAAAACTGTTGTATTTATTTAGAAACGGAGGTTAATATAAAATGGCATACCTAACTTTTATGGTCATATAGGTTCGTCAAAACTTACATGTGAAATTTGCTTTGAGAATATATCCCAAGTCTTTATTACTCAAAAGTCAATTGTCACATTGATGATCATCGTCTTGCACAAGTGGGACAAGGAGTGTACGTCGATACAAGTCATACAACAACAAACTGCATAGAGAGAATATAGACTCTGCTGTCAAAAAATGAAGACAAAATATAGAAGAGTCGACTATGCTAACGGGTCATGTAACGCCAAAACCCATACTCTCTACTAAAAGTAATTGTTGTGGTAACTGCTACCTATTACAATAACGGTTGTACTAATTATTAGATGCTCTATTTAACTTGTATTGTCAAAGTAGATTTTAAAATGATTAACAGTTCGATAAAACTAAAGATTAGGTTAGTGTTTAAATATTGTTATCTACTCAATATCTACCTATCCTAACACCAAAAAAGGTACCTATCACAAAAACTAACTTTTTTTTTGGCTTTTTAATATCACTTCCCCAACCATTAAACCTACACCAAAACACTATTTAACCATACAACACTTTTCATCACTAGTAGAGATTTGGCTTGATTAAACCTCCAAAAAGTACCTATAAAGTTGTTGTCAAACACACCATATAACACCGTTCCTTAGGACTTTTACATGCTATATGAAGTGAGCTTAAGTTTTTACAGGAAAGAATTAAAGTTCAATTAAAAATTTTATCATACATCCGGGTGTATCGTGAGGATGCTACACTCAAAGTTATATATTTGCTCATTATTTATTGAGAATATAAGTAGAATAAGAAAAGTTTCAAATGAAAAAAATGAACGAAAAGAACCTTTCATATATACCTGAGTGTATAGTGAATACACTCTTAAGCTGGATTCTAATCTAATCCACCCTAAGTAAAAAGAAAAATGCTAAATCCCCTTTTTAATTCTCTCAAACAGACATGGAGTCTCCAATCAATCTCAACCGACACTCTTCCATCATGTACACTTTCTTGAAAGGTAAGGGGCTACGGGCAATTGTTCAAAATCAACCGGGGGGGGGAGGGGAGGTAAATTAACACTTTTTTTTTTGAGGGGAAATTAATACTATTTAAGTGCTAGTAGATGACTATTAGTAGTAGCAGCCTGGTAGTTCACTTGACTACTTACTTGTTAAATGTATTGTTCAATTAATTTTGAGTTTTTTTGACTTATTTTAAAATAAAATAAAATATGTTAAAATTTAGGAAATTTGAAGACAAGTTGACAAGTTAAATTCAGTTGAATTTAACACAATGAAAACTCTTAATAACACAACTAAGGGCCCGTTCGTTATCGTTTTTTGTTTTCAGTTTTCAATTTTTTTGAAAACTAAAAACCAAAAACAGGAAACCAGAAAAAGTGGTTTTCACTTTTTAGTTGTTAGTTTGCAAAATCATCATGTTCCCAATAAATTTGACTAATTTTTTATTCATTATAGGACATAAATAAAAAAACCAAAAAACAGAAAACCACAGTATTACCGAACGGACCCTAAAATTTTGATAATTAATAGTTCGTTTGCTATTTTATTTTAGGGAAAAGCTATATGCAGCCCTTAGGACTGCATATAAGAAGCTAAAAATGGAAAAAAGGTGCATTAATTGATCATTTATTGCATCGATAAGATGTAAAAATTTAAGATGTATTCAATGTTTAGTTAGTTTTGAAGAACCCAAAAAAGAGAATGCGGAGAATTTCTTTTGTTGACATCTTAATTTCACTTTCCAATTTTGGAAGGATAATAAAGATTTTATTAGATGCAGTGCCATAAGGCGAATGAATCATATACGCAAAGCCTTGGATCACATCACACATGCCCTTCATAGATGCAATGTCATGATGGCAATGTGTCATATACGCTGAACAATGGAGCATATCACACACATGACACCTAGAAAAACAAAAGTAGATTCAAGTATATTTAGACATGAATCTAGGGTGTGTTCCCTTCGCATCAAAGTAAAAGTATCGGGAATAATTGGATCAATCAGTGTAAATATAAGGTGAAATCAAGACTAATCGAGGTCTCCAAATTAAGGTGGAAAATGACGACCTTAAAAAAGAGCATACTACATGAAAGATGCTAGAATTAGTCTCAACGCCAAAAATGGTTTCATCAAGAACTAGTGAAATTCCAATATCAACATATAATGACTCCTAACATATTACCCCGAGTAAATGTTGTTTATTCTTTACATGTTAAGTATAACTCAAAAATGCAATTCCCTGTACTCTCAGCATGGACACTCAGGCAGCATCATGAATATAACATACGACATTTGTTGCAGATTCATAATTGTTTCAGCTATCATACATCCTCACATTACGTATACAACTACAAGAATGAACAAAGGTGGTAGACATAATTTGAGTAACACCATCAGCATCTACATAGACCAAACCTCGCGGAGTAGGTCATACCTTGTACTCACTCCACAGCTTGTTTGTTCCTTAGAATTCAAACTAGCATTGCCACTTTGCAAAGTACGAGGCGACGATTGCTCAATGAAAGACTCCAATGGAGAATCTAGATCGTCCAATTCGTCATCGCTCATATAACCTTTCTTTTGTACCATAGACACATTCCTTTCAGCTTGAGGTTTATTACCTCCTGCCTCGGCAACTTTCTCTGAAACATCATTGGATGATGGAGGAAAGTATGAAACAATAGGGGCTCCATAAGGGAAGCTTCCAGAAGATTCTCCTGCTAATTTTCGCTCCACGAAACTCTCAGCATTTAGTGTCTCTAAGACCTCTCCAGGTACAGGATCTGGACAGAACTCATCTGGAGTGAAGTAGCAAAGGATCCGTTTAATGACACCCAGATTAATTGAAGGGCAAACCTGCATAAAGTACAATTAATTCAGATTCTTTTCAGTGATAAGTAGAGAATTGATATAAGTGAAATAAGAATCATGTAATTTGTTGCATAATTGTTCTTCACCTCTTTTCTAATAGAGCGGTCTGTAAGCATATCTTTTGGAAGCATCAAGAGCTCGCTCAGTTCATTGAGAAGGCAGAAACATTTACTTTTAGCATGTATGATCTGGTCATTGTGGTCGTTGGTTTCAGGATCATCTGTTGGGAGGGAGTCCATCTCCGTGCCAAGATGATCAGAAAACCACCTAGACCAATTGCCAACCTGGATAAGGAGTAGTAAGTCAGTAAAATCACCCTTACTGCCGAATCCCAGCTAGAGGAGGTAAAAATTAAAAAGTTAGATGTGATGCATACTGAATTCTTTAGTTGTGCACCAGAGCCAAAACTGAACTCCCCGGCTGGAATTGGTAGAACTCTTGAGTCTACTATAGGATCTGAAACGGGATCTGTAGGCATCTGATGTGCAGATTCACGTAGTATGGCATTGAACATAGCCACATCTAACCTTCCAACGCATTGTTCCATCACCTATCATGAATGCAGGAATAAAATCTTGCTTAGCAAACTATCAAAGAAATACAACAAATCATCTCAAATCTCATGAGAGGCACTACTAGAGAAGATGCAAAAGCAAGAAGCAATGAACCCACACAGAATACACACCATCCTTGCCACTACTGGCAGACAACCACATTCATGCCCTGCAGCGCGAACAGGACAAAGCCTAACAAAAGCACCCTGAAATGCATTATTCCATAGTTCAATCGATAACGTTCCTTGTTGCTGATCCCCTAAGGACGGACCTAACAATTTTCCGATTCTCTTTTGGTTGATCAACTCCTCAACAGGCGATAGCATATTTGGAGTTAGTGCCTGAGGAAAGGAAATAAGCAGATGAACTTCGGTAAGCAAATCATTGAATTCCCATAATCCACCACTTAAAAGTTAGTCTAGGAAAGAAAATAAAATCCTGCAGATTATTGCAATAGAATGTACTCAATTTATATTGCAATAGAATGTACTCAATTTATAAGGTGTAAAAGTACTTGTGCTGAAAATTAAAGAGCTAAGCCAGCAGTTGAACTACCTGCCACCACACTGACTCAACGACCCGAGAGAAAATCCATGACTCAATTTTTTCTAAAGCAAAGGTGAACGTGCTTGTCTCCTCCCAATCTTCAAACAGCGTTGTAATCTTATTCACTTGCTTTCCACCAAAATTTCCCTTCAAGTTCCTAGAAAAAGCATTTCCTTCAGATTTGGTACTACCCTTTGATACATGGAACCTTGCCGGGCTAGTCTGACCAGAGATGCCAAATGTTTGTGAGATGATTTCCCTCAGGACAACAGTGTTAGACAGCCAAAACGTCAACCTTATGTATCAGGGGGAAAAAAACTGCATTAGAATACAGTTAAAGCAATGGAGTATTTGAAATTTTATCTCAATAAATACACAGAAAATCAAGATTTAACATACCTTGCAACATCATTTCCACAAGTTCTGCTAACCAAAATAATCCCTGAAACAGTATTTTTAGCAATTGTTGCTCTCTTACTTCGAGTCCAATGTTTGCAAGCATGTATATAAAGTCTAGAAAGGCGTCGAGCTGGTGTATGCACCTTATGAGCGGAGCTTCCATGCTCCGGTATCACAGAATAGAGTGAGATCTCAAGAGCAGCAACTACTCTGAGTTCATCTTCCAGTTTCTCAATCCTATCTTCCATGATCTCAGCCTTCTGTTTTAAGGCTGCTCTTTCCTGCTCGAGTTTCCCATCATCTTCAGCACCGACAGTATGTTCATCACCAGTATTGCTACTTTTTACGTCATTTGAGGCCTCATCCAACGTATCTTGGTTCAATTCTTCAAGACGCTTATCCTCAGTTCCTTCAGAACATTCAGATGATGAGGAATTATTGTTATCAGAAGAGCCTTTTGCAAGTACATTCAAACCATTGGACTTCATGGGCTTCTTTGGTGAGGAATGGTACTGTTTTACACCTGAAATGCTCTTTTCATGAGTACCCCGAACCTTTAGTTCACTAGATAGAAGTTCAGATGAACCTTTTTTCGAAATCTTATTGGGAACATCAGAAGCTCCTTCTAATTTCTCATCCTCAGCAGGCTGGAAATCATCCTGGGACGATGTTGAATCTTTTACAGATTCATAATCAGAATCCTCTAAATCGTCATCCTTGTCTACAACTGTAGTTGGTTCCTGCGCTTTAGGATCTTGAACTGCCTCCTCTGACCTGTATGCATCATCCACATAATGTATAACAACATTTTCATAAACTTCAGGGGACTCTGTGCCCACATTTGTATCACTTATAACACTATTAGATGCTGGCTTAGCACGTGAAGCCTTAGGTTGAGATTCTTTTTGCATTCGGTGGTCTGCGGCCATTCTCTTGAACTGATTTATTTTCTCTCTTCGGTGTTCTCACAGATTGTTTTGTTTGATTGCCTTTTTGTACTTTCTTCTTCTCTGAGTCCCTCATAGTAATAATTTCCCCCACCCCGTCTCACCCAGAAGTATATGGAATGGTGTAATTAAAAGATGCCTTAAAAGGACCTTTGGAAAACAAAGGCAATTCCCAGAAACAAAAAAATGGTTTTGCACCTGTATTGTAAATATTCAGCTGATCCTCTAACACACGCTCGGTCTATATATAATCTGCAAGAGAACATTGACTTATTATCAGCTAGGAAATACAGAAGGATATTATAAAGCAAGAGGTGTGCCAAAAACAAATTTTAGAAGTAAATTAACAGAAGAATACTATATTATGATTCAAACATCATATACCACTAAGAGATGCAATAAATAATAACACAACTAAAATCACACAACATCATCAAGGATAGACAAGCGTAAAGGAAAGAAATGAAAAAGGACGACATTTCATCATGCAATCTCCAGAGCAATAAGATCAAATGATGACACTAAACGTTATTCGAAATGCTACATTGTCAAGAAAGGACTTAATAAAGGCGGAGGTAGACAAAATGAATCTGAGTGCAAATGATGATAAACAAAACAGGACAAAAAATCAAAGTGCTACTTGTGGAACAACTTCCTCTAGTCCCCACAAATGAGAATGTGTTCTACACTACGACAGTATCAAACTTTTACCACGTTCGAAATAAGCCATATCATATCTAAAAACTACAAGAGATTTAAACCCTTGGTTCCTAGAGTGGTAAGAGTGCTCTTAGCAGGATTGCAATAAAAGCGATTTTCATCATCATGACTCCTAAAAGCCAGTTATCTCTACGATGTTAACCAACCTCAAAGCTATCTTTTGCCTTCAATTGACTTGTGAATGATGATACCATTTGTAAAGATTAGCTCATGAGCACCATTATTTAAAAAAATCTGCATTCGCAACCTCGTATTCTTGGTGCATTTTCTAACTAATCTATGAAGTATGAGTGTATGACCCAAATACATAAACACAAAAGCAAAATGAACAAATCAAAATTCTAATGAGAAAAAAAAAAAAAAAAAGGTAAAAGAATTGCCATATGAAGAACATTGATTTTATTTAAAATTGCCACTCCACACCCACCATTAGATAACCAAAAAGGGCATCTTCATCGAATCTGGAAAGTGATTGGTTACTAGATGCAGAAATCATTTTATATTGCCATTTCAGCACCACAACCACCCACCAAAAAAAATGAAAAAAGGAACCGACACACACAACCGACAATAATTCTTCCCCAGAATAATTTGAAATTGCACATCACAATTCACACATCAAAATTGTTTGATATTATACCAAAAGATCATTGTGATCAGTAACACTTCAAATTTCTCAATTCTATTTATCCAAAATTCAATCCAATAAACAAGAATCTAATAACAGCATTTAATCTTGGACAAACATGGTATCAAAACATCATAAGAAGATAAAAAAAATAGGAATTACAGAGATACATAAGCATATAAAAATTTCATCAAACACATTGCAATCAACTAATAACAGTATTAATCCTACAAACAAAAACCAACAAAAAAGATTGAATCTTTACCAGAATCAAAACTCAGAAATGTGAACCAATATAACCAACCAATTTTTTTTTTATTTTTTCACCTAGAAAAAACACACATATTGACATATATATATGGTAACATATACCCAACAACAAAAGAAAGTGATAGCAGTAGATTAAGACAATTTAACAAGTCATAAAAGATAAAAAAAATGTAAAATTCAAGACAAAAAACTGGTAATGCTGAAGTAGTAAAACAAGAATTTAGATGCAGTTATCAGGGTAGTCAATATCAAGGAGAAAAAGAGGTACAAATGATAATAAAAACGACAAACCAAAACAATGGAAGAAAGCTGTACTGATAGAAAAATAATGTAAGAGAAATGGATATACTAGACTAGTTAGAGAGAGAGGAGAGAGAAACTTGCCGAAGAACAGTGTTTTTTTTACCAAGGGTCACTTTCTTAAGGGTACAAAAAAGATAGTACAAGTAAGTAGAGAGAATTATTGGGGATTGCCAGTATTTAGTGTTTCAGTTTAGACCTTGAAATTCGAGTCATTCAAGTCGTTTTCTAACATTTAAAGGAGGAAGATGAAGAAGTGGGAAGGAAGGAGAGCACGTTTTCCTTGCAACTTCGTATGGAGTTTTGGGTTTGCTGTTTTTGGGGGTGGAAGTGGAAGTTACTAAATTTGATTCATGAAATGAGGGGAGTGTTGTTATATGAGTTTTGTCCAATTCCGAACTGTTCTATACTCTTTCGTTTTTTATTTGTTAAGATCATAAAAAAAGTAGGAATTCTAATAAAAAGTAGTACAATTAATTAATAAAGTAGTGAATTATAAAAAAAGACATTGTGATAAAGTACCTAAAATCAAATCATGTGTTGGATTTTTTTATACTACTTATTTTTATATAAAAAAAATGCTACCAATCTCGTTCGGAACAATAAAAAAAGTCTTAGGTGGATCGGGTTCACAATAATTTATTGCGACACACAAATCGACTTTACTCACACAAAAATTGACTATATCATACAAAAATTGATCATATAAAAGATGATTATATCATAGAAAAACTAACTATATCAAATGAAAATTGTTTTATCAAATAAAAACTAACTATATAAAATGGTTTTCAGACACATAAGTTATTATGAACCCTATTCATTAAAGTTTTTTAGAACAATATGTTTATAACAACTTTGTTCTGAACAAAAATTGTATACTCTAGTAAAAAAGTACTTGTTTTTAAAATACCCTCAACAATTGTTCTGAACAAAAATGTTAGAACGGTTCTAATTTAGGCCTTTCTTGTGTTAGACTGTAGTAGTAATTAGGATTAATTAATACAGGAAGTAGAACAAGTGTTAATGTGTTTAAAAAAAATAAATGAACAAGTGTCCGTATTATTGTGTTGAAAAAAAACAAGTGTTGGTGTAAAAATGGGTGGCAGTGAAATCGGAAGTTGTGGGATTGCAAAAGTGTAACTGACTGACTTTGAGGAGAGAGAAAGTGGGGGCCGAGGGGGAGTGTTTGTTAGTAGGGAAAATGGATATTGTTTGAGGTGACCGGAAAATGGGTGTCGGTGCGGGTGAATGTGACTGTCTACTCACGGTTTGGTTGGCCTTTCTCTCCTTTCTTACACCTAACCCCTCTGAATTTCTTTCATAAGAAGTTTTTGTCAAATAAGCTCAAATAAAGTAGGTCTTTTATAGAAACAACAAAGTCTTGGGTGAACTGAAACTCAAACTCGTTATATCACACAAAAATAGACTATACTATAAAAAACTAATTACATCAAACAAAACTGATTATATAACAAACTGACGATATCATATAGTAACTGACTATACAAAAATTGATGATATAATACAAGCACTGACTATATCAAATAATAATTGATTGTATCAAATAAAAACTGACTATATTATACGGATACCTGACACACAGTAAGTTATTGTCACCGGGTGCATTCAAATTTTTATATTGTAGGGAAAGATTTAGTAAAAAGCTTTTTACAGGGAAATACCTAATAAGTACTTTATGGTGGCAACTAAGGCCATATTACGATATTTCGGTAAACAATTCAACATTTTGGGGTTGACTTCAAAGTCAAATTTTTTTCGCACGATAGTTTTCATCACTCAATTCAGTTCCTTTTTAATTAATATCATACAAAACTATCACAGTCCCATCAGCACCCCCCAATCTTTCTCCTCTAAAGCTCGCAAAATCATATCTTTGATGAAGAGTTATGACAACAATTCTTGTTGAGTGAAGAACCAAGGGAAGAAGGAAAAAAGAGGAGAAGAAGAGACACATGAGATTATTTTCATTGAATGTCATATGCGAGTCACATGATATCTAATTTACCTGTTGTAGCATTCTAATCTTATCAAGTGAGTAAGTGACTAATCTCAACAAATAGACTATAAAGTTTGGCCTAGCATTACTTAATTGATACTTAAGTCTGTTCCTTTTATCTTTCATTACATATTGGAGTATTAAGAATTATGAACATACATATCAAAACAAACATAATAAGATCTTACATGATGATTTTTTTCTTATTTTAATCTATAAAAGACTGTCAAAGTTTATAAATTTGACACTTAAATAGTACTCCTAAATGAGTAGAATTTAGAAATTTTCCTCTCCTCTATCTTTTCTTTTTCTTCTCTTATTCTTTCCTCAATGATTGCTATGGAGACAAAGTAATAGTAAATCCTCCAATTGGTACCAGCTCACTAAATAGGATAGTGAATGAGGAAAAGAAAACGCCATGGTTGCCGTCAAGCGGTATGGACCCCCCGTCCTAAGTCCAAAATAGATCCCAAGTCTAATACAGCGTATTATATTCTTGTGTCTGCTGTTACGGAAAATAACAATAGGATATTTGATACTTGTCCCCGTCATGGCCGTCAAACCCAAGTATACTCAAGAGTCAAGCCCAAGTAAAAAAAAAAAAACTTAAACTTCGGTATAATAATGTTTGGAATTGGCCTAATAATGATTAGCCTATGTTCTTTTAGACTAAATTAAATTGAACTGAACTTAATTTGTCTGAATTAAACTGAATTGAACTTAATTTATCTGAACTGAACTGAATAAAAACCGCGAGAAAAACTAACCGAACCAAGTATCGAACCGAACCGAATTTATCTCGAATTTTCATTAATTCACCCAAAAGAACGTAACTTTAGTTTCATAATTTGGTGTACTTTTTTCTCATTGAAGTCAAATGTCACGTTATTTAAATCTCTCAAATTAGAGATATGACATAATTTTTTACTAATAAATACTTTTGAATGTAACATGTTTAGATTGGAGATAGTTTAACCAAACTTAATAGAGGATTAATTAAAATGAGCTAATGCGTTACAGGATCAAGGAGCGGACGCTACACCATATGATGAGCTAACTAGTATTTTTGCCCTAGGGAGATGCCGCGGGTCATTTATAATTATCACACATATTATTATTCATAAAATTTTATCATTACTTTTATTAGCTTTTCGTAATTTTCCTTCTAGTCGCAAAATTAGAAAATGGACGTTACTGACATGATAAGTATTTTTAAAAAAATTCTAAGGAATATGGGATAAAAATAACAATTTCAATGGAACCGGGGTAAGAGAATGTTATCATCACCTTAACAAAAGTGTTATAGATCAAAAGGCTTGCCTATGTCTTTATAGTTTTTTTTTTTTTTTGATAAACGCCTATGTCTTTATAGTTACATATAATTATAAGACTTTATTATGTTTTACTTTGAAATATTAAACATTGAAATTATAGTGGATTGGTGGTTAAACTCTCGCATTTCATTTCAAAGGTCATGTGTTGGATTTCTAGTAGCTACACATTGTTAATATTTTTCAATGAGATCATAAACATATGTATTAGAAACTTGAGAAGAGTGTCACGTGGCACATACATTGGAGAGTGCCTTGTGGCACTGTTCTTTTGATAGGAACGTCTTTTAATATATTTGTATAGATGCTCCAACCTTACTGTCCATCCTTGCACTCTTGCAGGCTCCGAGTGGACGTTCTAATGAACAGATTTCTTCAATCTTTTCCCATGAGCTTCTGCATCTACTCCTGTATTTGACTTGTTGGGATTGCATATATACCAATAGGCTTCGATAATTTTTTCTTAGAAAAAAACAATGATTTTGGAAGGAAGAGGAGGTTTAGTTGCAATTTGTATGCAGATAGAGATAAAAAACAATGGCGGATCTAGGATTTTTATATGGGATGGGCCGAATTTAATGCATTAATTTTCTCTATATCGATTACTCTCCCCATCACAATGGTAGATTTGATTGAAGATGCTGACCAAGTTTGTAATTGAACATGTAGATATGATGAAAATTATAACACCCGACCCATACGGAGTCGAGTATATCGTCACCAATGCGCATCCAGGGCCAACAACTGTCACCAATAACCAACACAAGTTCTTCCGGTGCATTTTGTACTCACTCATGCGCACCCTGAGAAACTTTCCAGGAGGTCAACCATCCCTGGACTACTCCCAGCCAAGCACGCTTAACTGTAGAGTAACTAAGGAAATAAGCTCTCTGAAAAAAAGATGCATCTTGTAACAATAAATTGCCTGCTAAATCCCTTTACAACAATAATGAGGGGTATTACATACACCCCCACTTGAGGACAGTAACACCCTCGTTGCGCTTGAGGACTCTACATATTCGGCTACAACGACCGGTGGGTCTCCCCCAGCCTAGAAACTAATCACATATTCGACCGCAGCCGATGATATAGCCCCAGAATCCTCCCCCACTAGGTGGTTAACCTTGGATTAATTATCCACACAATTAGCACACGGTCACATGGTTGCTCTGATACCAATTTAACACCCGACGCATACGGAGTCGAGTCTGTCGTCACCAATGCACATCGAGGGCCAACAATTGTCCTCAATAACCAACACAAATTCTTCCGATGCATTTTGTCCTCACTTATGCGCACCCTGGACCCAGGAGGTCACCCATCCATGGACTACTCTTAGCCAAGCACGCTTAACTATAGAGTAACTACTCCTTAGTTACTCCAAAGTTAAGTGTGCTTGAACTGAAGTAGTCCAGGGGATGGGTGACCTCCGGAAAGTTTATTATTATTTTTTTTTTCCTCCGTTTTGAAATAAATGATACGTTTCACTCAAAAAGCTCTCATATAAAGAAGAGAACGAAGCATTTCATTTATTTCAAAACGGAGGAACTATTAATTATAGTTGTAATTAGTAGTAGTTGGCATCATTATAGCAATATTATTATTATTAATGTAATTATATAATAATAATAAGAATAATAAATAGTATTATTTTTATTTTCATTATAATTATTACCCCCTTCATTCCATAAAATTCTCCCGATTTGTAATCTTGACATTGTTTGTAAGTAAAGTGGATTTTCTTAGTTCTTTGCAACACATAAGAATAGACAAAGTCTTGTGGGTTTTTGTTTGATTAATTGTTTGTCTCAATGAGTATACTAAGAATATCTTATAAAACACAAATTCTTAAAAAAGACGGTCTCACGTTAGTCTTAATGTGAGACCAACCCAACCCAAGAGATATATGTTTTTAAAAAAATGGACCGCGTCTCACAAATTCTCACGATAATATTTTTGGCGAATTAGTTAATATTTTTGGTGAATTAGTTAAGTATTTTAGCACAATAGTTTAGAACTGGTAATCTTTATTTAGACTTACATTATATTTTAGTTAACATATCCAATACATTAGTTAGTGTTGCTCTAAAATTAGTTAAGATGAATTGAGCATTATTTAGTTTCTAATATAAACGAAGAAACAACTTTTTTGCAAATCTAAAATGTCAAATACAAAGACAACCTGAAAAGAACTTAAAACAACCTAGCATTTGGAGTAATTATTGTACCAATTTCAGTTTGGTTCTTGGAATTTATTTTTTTAGTCTTCTCAAAATGACTTTTCTTTCTTGCACTTCTTCCCTTTGTTTTTGCACCATCCGGGTCTAAAATAACCAATGTAGTTGTACTTGATGAGTATTGTTCTTCTACGATTGGTTTTGTAGTTAAGACTTTGTTTATAATTGCAGCCGTATTTTCGTAGACTTCTTGGAGTACCTTTCTTGCATCTTCATTATGTTGGCTTTTGAGAATGAGATTGTAGAACTAACTTTCTTGCGGTTTCATATCGCCATGGGGTTACGTTGTTTGTAACTGCTCCAGAGGTTTATCTATTCATTTCTCTTTTCCACACTTCGCTCTTTGCATATCTAGTCCACCTTTTGCACATGTACCTATGTAGTATTTTTTTGTGATTGAGCGCATGTGCATGATTCTCAAGGCATGAAAATACAACAATCCTGGCAGCATAACTTTTACACCATATTATTTAAATATTACGAATAAATTAATAACTAATAGCATTTAGGTATTAGTTATGTTTTTCATATAAAAAGTTAAACTTTCAAATGCAAAAGTTAAGTTTTCGATACCAAAAGTTATCTGAACTGTTTCTTCAAAGTGTTTGCAAGTGCAAGTTATCATCTGATAATAGGCAGTATATATTACCCTTTGTGATGAATATGTGTCAAACTCTTCTTTCACTTCAAACATGATAAACATCTTAGCAGGTGAAACAACAAAGTAAGTGTTTGTAGACATTGCTATTGCAAAATCGTGCTCAAATATTTTACTTACATTCAAATTAAACAACGAATGCAGGTTGTATGCAGAGAATGGAGGCGGAAAACAATGCAGGTTTTAGGGCGTCTCGATGGATTAGAGAAGAAAGAGAGAATGTTTATGTGTGATACTGAAGTTAGGGTCAATGAAATGCATTATAATCTGGTTTCTATGATATAACTAGTATAATTCATCGCTTAACTAATATACTTCAGCGGTTAACTAATATACTTCAACGCTTAACTAATTCATCCGTAAGAATTTAAGCGCTAAGCGTAACTAATGCGTCCAAGCCGCATAACTAATTCTGCTGCTAGTTTGATGCACGCGCGTGATGTCAGCATGACATCAAGCCGGTCTCACGTTAACACTAACGTGAGACCGTCTCTTCAAAAACGAACTCCTTATAAAATGCTATGAAAGCGATGACTCATAGGCCCTATATGGATGGAAAATGTAACCCCAATGGTTAAACCGCGGTGCTATTATGTACAAAAAAAAGATAATAAGCATTTTTTTGAAATAAAGTTTATTTTATTAAATAATTGCTCACAGACTCTTTTGTAACCTTTTTTTTTAGTTCTTTACAAATTTTCCTTTTAGAAATTAAATCATACTTATGCCGGTTATATAAGGGGACAAAGAAGAAAAAAAACCATTTAAAAAGAAAAGAATGGCAGACAGACAGGCAATCTCTTAAACTTAAAGATTAGAGGAAAGTTCATATCGATTTCCAAGCAAGTTGATCATATTCATTCATACTAGAACACCACATGCTCTGGACGTGCCACCAACTAGCAAATCTTTATATCTTTCTCACAATTATCATAAACAGCATCATCAAGCGCAACACCACGTGATCTTGCTCTTCCACAATAGATCTAACATTATCCGACTTTCTGGCAAACTTCATGCTATAATAAGCAGGCCAAATTCGGAGTAAAATAGGATTCAAACACAAGCATACTCCATATACACTAGTTGACTCTAATGATCAGTCCTTGTTTGGCCCCTCAGCTTTAAGTTACGGAAGTTTTTTTTTTTTTTTTAAATTAAGTTACGGAAGTTATTAATAACAATAATTTGTAAAATAAGTTTTCTTAATGTGGATTCTATCATTTACCAAAAAAAATGAAGATTCTATTTTATATGATTTGATATCCTTCACATTTGTAAAATAAGTTTTCTTAACATTTGTCGATACACATCTTTGACTATAAATATATATAATTACGTATTTCTAAAAATTATAAAAATTTGATATTATCAAAGTACTAATTGAGACGAATCAAACAAGACCCCACATGACTATACTCTTTCTTATAAGATTGAAATTTTTTTAGAAGATTATATCTTATTCCAAATAGTACTGTCAAGATTCCAACCAGGAACATCAATAAAGAACAGATAAAGTATGAAATTTAATAGATTACAACCTCATTAACATATTCTAGTTCACTTTTTATTAGAGACAGTGAAGTAAAACATTAAACATACCCTTAAAGTGCATGTTTTAGTTCGCTTTTAAGTTCTTATATCTCACTTTGTTTTTTTTTTTTTTTGAGGGGAATCTTACTTTGTAGTTTCGGTAATTCTTCTTAATGAATATATTAAACTCATATATTAATGAACAAAAAATTGTCATTTTTCACACTACAGTGTTCACGTTTAAGCCTGCATATCTCACTTTTAAAACTTAATGCTCACTTTTGATAAAAAAAAAAAAGTTAGAGAAAGAATTTGAAAAAGAAAATATCTTAGTTCAACTACTCCAGAAATTGTATCAATGTTCATTTCTTGATTATGAGAGAACAAGGGGGAGGGAGAAAAAATACTACTCCCTCTGTCTATTTTAGTTGCCAAAATTTCCTTTTTATGAAGTCTAAGAATATATAATTGTCAATTTTCTATTGTTAAACTACAAAAACATTTAATGTGCCACCAAACTTAATTCTTATTGGTCAAAAGTAATATAGAAAGTGGAAAAGATAACAATAAATGGTGTTTAGGCTCTGTTCTTTTGGACTTATTTTCGCCCGCTCGGTTAACTTCGATTGCTTAATTAATTTCAATTCGCTTAATTTCGGTTCAATTAATTTTAGTTTCGTTCGGGCCGGGCTCGCTTCGCTCGCTTCTCTACAATTCGGTTTCAATCCAGGCTCGGTTCGATGAAGTTAATTTCGCCGGTTCGGTTAATTTCGCTTTAGTTCACATCGTTCGCTTTCTCAATCCAAAAAAAGAATAGGCGCTTTAGTGTGTAAAACATATATTAAAGATTGTATTGATGTTCCTTTCTTTACAAGAAAATTAATTTGTAAAGTACTTATATATCCTCTATTATCCAAATACTAGCCTTATATACAAGCGATATATGTGTTAATTTCAAAACTTGTTACTCTAGTATATACTACATCCGTACTATAGTTATGATTACACTTAAAATGTGAAGGATTAATAGTTAGATGAATTTAGATATATTAATTCGCTATTGTAAAAAACTAACAAAGGTTGTGAGTGATTTTTAATATTAATTTTTTGTAAATGAATTTTGAACAAAAAGAATAGACATAATGAGTTGGTTTGACCGAATTAAAGAAAGATCAAATGTAGTGAGTATTTTAAACTTTTCAAGTTGACGTCACGTATACCATCTTCTCTAAGAAAATTTATCCATTTAATTTTTTGTTTGAATTATTTGATGCATATACCATTTTTAACTTTTTTAGAATGGCGAGTTGAAATGAGAAAAGGTTCTTAAATTTTTTTCTTTTGTAATTTTTTTCATTCCATTGAGATCATTAAGAGTGAATTTAATATTTTCGGAGGAGACACCATCTTCCTCCCTCGTTTCCTTATATAATGTAGATCTAATACTTGTTGAACACGTACTTTAAGGTGAAAAATCATTGTGTGATTATTATTTTATTTAAAAGTATATGTAATAGGAGTTGATAAAGTGTTTTTTAATTATAAGAGGGGTGGGGATTTGGATAACTTTGTGATGTTGATATTGTCTACCCGTCTACCAGTCCATTTACATTTTTCAAATCATTTTGTACTACTAGTAGTACCCAAAGAAATAAAAAAATATTTCCAACTCCAAAAGGCTCCCTTAATTTGCATACATGACAGTATGAGACATGAGAAGATTGTACAACGATGTGGTACCAACCGTACAACTAATGAACCATCATACAATCTCTCCTCCATCAATTTATCTGAACTTCTATTCATCGCCCTAAAAATACTTAAAATCGCCCCAAAAAAAAGTCGAAATTACATCTCTAACCTTTTCCTTCTTTTCCCTAAACCTCCACCCACCTCACTCCACCACCATCCACCTCGCCACCACCACCCCATCGCCACAGCCACCCACCACCACCGGAAGGACGAAATTTTTTAGGCCGATGGCGAACGCCCGGCCCGGACGTTTGCTCCCATGGAGCGAACGTCCGTGCTGACGTTCACCCCATGGACTTAACGTCCAGGCCAGACGTTCGCCCCATGGAGCGAACGTCCGAGCCGTGACGTTCGCCCATCGGCCTAAAAAAAATTTCGCCCGCTTCCAGTGGGGTGGTGGAGGAGGTGGTGGGTGGCAAGTGGGGAGGTAGGTGATGGCGGGTGGTTGCGGGGTGGCGGTGGTGGTGGGTGGTGTGGAAAAGAGGAAGGGTAAAATAGTCTATAAAAATAAATTTGGGGCGATTTTAAGTAATTTTAGCGACGTTTAAAAAACCCCTTGCACACGAGAAAAAAGTAAGACGACCTAATTTGTTAGACAACCATTTAACGCTTAACGCCCTAATTTTTTTTATAACTACCTTACTTACACTCTTTTTGCGAGAAACTACTCTATTTACAAAATTTTGTAGAAAACTAGCTTTACGTTATTGTTTGTTGACCACTACTTAAAAAACTTTTTCCGACGTTGACCGTAGTTTTTCCGGCGTAAAAATCCACGTATGCGGTCACGTGACTTGTTATTTTCCTTATTTTATTGCCCCCTTCTATTTTATTCCCCCATTCTATTTTGTACAAAACCCGTGTGCATATCCTTAGTTAGGTAAGGAGAGAGAGTATTAGTTTGGAAAAAGGAGGGAAAAATAAGAGGGGGAATAAAATAAGGCAAATCACAAGTCACGTGACTCGCATACGCTTTTACTCATCTGAAATCTACAATCAACATCGGAAAAAAGTTTTTAGGTGGTCAACAAACAATAACGTAACAAAGCTTAGTTTTGTACAAAATTTTGTAAATAAAGTAGGCCGCAAAAAAGCAATAGAAGGTAGTTAGCAAAAAAAAATCCAATATATTAAGAGGGTTAAACAACTATCCAGCCACCACCACCGACCTCATTGTCATGGCACCATTCATCTTCAGCAGAAGGCTGCTAAAAGAAGTAAGGTCGAGCACGCAAGTGAGTGAGAGCAGACTAGACAATATTTCGACGCAGTACGAGGGTCGAACCCTTACCGATGCTAGAGAGGGCTACAGGCCTTCTCGCAGTCAGATCCAGCCATGGGTGTGTGGCAAACCTTTGATAATCTCACCAGTGCTAACTGCTAAGAATGCAGTCCAAGGATGAAGCGAAAACTACCATCAACAGACCAAGTTCTTGCTAGCCCCTTGACAAAATCTCACTACTTGCTAACCCACATACTAAACAACGAAAATTTACTCCAATTCTAAGCACACATGTAACTTCAACAATATCTGGTCCTGTTTTTTTGTTTGAATTCAAATTCAGAGCTATGTTCAAATCTATCCATAAAAAAGAAATGATACAATACATTTTCAGAGATCCGATGTAAGAAGATACACACTAGCAAACGGCACGCACAGTACTACATCATAAGCACATTGTAAACGTACCATAAAGCATAAAGTCTCAAGGAAAAGGCAGTATTAAGGTGTGTTTGCTTTAGTTGAACTTATTTGAACGGAAGATACTACACCTTGTCAAGTTTTGAACTTGATCTGTTTTAAGGTGAAGAGAAGCACCCTACTGATACAAACATTGTCCCATATATATTTCTTTTGATTGAATTTTCAGGTTCACGAGTCTTAGTGGCTGGGCTATCAAGTTACAGACAGCTAAAAATTGCAATTAGGGCCAACATTCTGCGAAGAAAACAACAAAAAGAGAGAACCCCTACCTCTTTCTTGCAGCTCTGCTTCTCGACTTTTTTCTTGACAGGCACGAAACATAAAAAGAAACAAATAACTGCCCACATCACAAATATAATGGCAACGTAACCTGAATATATGTTTCCTAAAAGCACAGCTAACAGTTGCTCACTAGTCACGACTATGCAGATAAGCACGAGAATACGAGAGCCAGGAAAAAGGTGTTTAGGATATTTAAAAACCAACCGAACAAAGATACTACAAAAAGTCAAAAACACAAGCGACAAGGCAGCAGAAAAAGAATTTCACCAAGTTTATAATGCATTTAAAGAAGCTAAAGAAGTGCAGAAAAGCAAAGAAAAGAAGTAACAAGTGCATCCTCCAATTACAAGCTGATAAGCTGCATGAAAAAACTAAGAACAAGTATCAGAGACTGCTAGTTCTCAACTTTGAATCTTTCAGCCTATGAAAGTGAGCAGTACAGTGCAGAGAATGTGGATGTGTGAACAATCACATTCCCAAACAGAGACAGAAGTTGCAGTGATGCATTAAACAAGCTGGCAATAGCCATCATTGTATCAAAAGATAGAGATATACGATGCTTAGCAGCGGGAGAAGAGAGAACTGATAAATTAAATCAACAAATAAGCCAGAACGTGAACTGTGACAGGAAAGATGAATTATGATCTTCATTAATGATTAATCTAAAAGGTCTGGAAAAAAAGAAACGACAAAAGTGACAGGTTAAATATCTAAGATTTCAAAAACTGAAGGTCATGGCACTGATTGTCTCTCCTCAACAAGATCTACAGTGGAAGAAATTGATAGGAAAGGCCAACTTTTACCATTTTAGAAAGACTTTCAAAATCATATGTTGAATGTTCTCCATTCAATCCTGGCAACAAAAATAACTCAAATCCTCGGATTTTGATGAAGAAATTCCCTTTCTGTAATCACATTTGTGCACTAATTCCTAGACTATGGCTCCATCCGGCACAACATCTTCAATATGCCTATAGTGCATTTCTTAAGAGACAACGGTATAAAAGCATATAAAGCCTCCCAAAGCCTACTTGTAATGTTTCAGAATTCAAAAAAGCAAAAAAAAAGGAAACCTCTCCAAAGAATATCTCTTCCTATCTAAAAGTTATGTAGATAGCAAAGGGAAAAGGACTCAACTTACTGCACCTCTATGTCAACAACAAAGGGTGGACATTTATGTCTTCTTAGCTTTTTTAATATACATAACTCTTGAGGTGCTCCCAGCTGAGAATCAATAGTAGCAATTGAGCTTGTACTACCTTAATGTATGACTCATGGAGTAAACAGATGAGAACTTTGAAAAAAGGGCATTAAGACATTTGAGGAGAGAATAGAGATGGTCACAAGACCAGAAGGGCTGACAGAAGCCTTTAACATGTAGACAATAACAGTAAGAGAATTTACAATCTAAAAACAGAAGAGGATAAAAAAATCCATAATCCCTTATCATTTGACAATAGCACGGTCGAAATCAAGAGATCCAGTACGGGATGTTACTTCTACATAGGCTTGCATTTCACATCACTACCATTTTCCTCTCTTTTCATTTTCACCTCTTATTCAGGGGTGGCTGGTGCTATTAGCAGTGTAACTGTGTAAGGAACGACCAAGGGAGGATACAACTATTGTGAAAACTGAAAAGCAGCAGCAGCAACCTATTATCTTCTGATTCACCTCATCACCTACCCCTCCCCCTAAGATAGCTAATCACATATTATTTCCCTAATCGCACAATTAAAAAGGACAAGTACATTCCACCCCAAGGGAGCATTAGCTATTAGACTCTCAAATGTACTCAGCCATACAATCACTCACTTCATCATAAAACCAGAAATAACAAAAAGACAGCCCGAAGTAAACCATCATAATTGGGAAATTACCATTTAGATAGCCCGAAGAAAACCATAACAATTGGGAAAAAACCATAGCCAAGAACTCCCGGAAAAAAGTGTGCACACACATGCAAACTAAGATTAGAGCAGAACAGAACAATAACAAACCCAATTTCTACCAATTTCTAGTTATCATAAAGTCATGATATAGGTTCTATAATGAAATTAAAATAAGTCACACTTATTTCAATCATGCTTATTTCGGAAACTAACATGAAAAAACTAGAAGAAAAAAAACTAGTTCTGGTTTCCAATAAAAACAATGGACAGTCCATAGATACTGGGAACGTGGTACATGGCCACGTTCCACGTTCCAGGGGGCGTGTCCCGGAATGTGGTACTTGGTACGTGGTACGTGGTCTAGGAGTCCATCTGGTTTACTCTAGAGGTTGTGTTCCGCGTTCCCGTTCCAGTTCCCGTACCACGTTCCGGAACGTTCCGCGTTCCATGTAACAATGGGACAGTCACTCAGATGTCCATCATCTACAACAAATCTTCAGTGAATATGAAGATAGCAAGACCTCAAGTTGTCTGGCTTCACAACATAATAAATAGGCTCTCAAGATATGTATGTAACTTCGGTGTTCAGTGACTTCAGAGTTCAGACCACTAAGACAAGTTTAAGTAGCTTCTGGAAAATAATTCTTATCTACGGCCATGGCAGGTAATTTTACCTCTTCTCAAGACTAAAAAACCCAACTCTTGTCTTATAATCATAGAACACACAAAATCTAATTAATTCATAGAAATAACTGAGGCTTTCACAATGACTCGTCAAAAAGGGACATCCCTACACTTAAAGAGAGTTTAAACTGCAGTTTGACAAACAATTCCTCTTGAAAGTTAGCAGTCCTTTATAAATAAATAAAATGCTAATTCATCAACTTCGTTTCACTGTGCATCTGTGCCTTGTATATCTTACATAATGGCACAACCCATCAGCTTAACTATATAAGCTAGTAATATCAATTAACAATATCTCTATTATATAAGCCAACTCTTGAAGAGTTTGCTGTCCACCTAAAACTAAATGCCCTTTTCTTTTATTGTTTTAAAACTTAATGTTAATATACTATGATGTTGTACATGTTTTTATAACTTAAGCACACATTGCGTGCATTTGAATCTAGTTGACAAAACCATAACAACTAGACTCATTCAACCTACCCTACTGTAAGTTGATCATAACTTCTAATCTCTTTACACTATCATGTTCAAAAACTTAATCCCAACAGTGACTACCAACAACAATTGGGCAAGTGCTCCCAGAAACTAAGACTTAATCATGTACTTGGAACTCGGAAGCCTAACACATACTAACCTCCGTTTCTAAATAAGTGCAACAATTTAACTTTCACGCTTGCTAACGCACAACTTTGACCATTAATATCTCTAATTATGTATTTGTAAATGTTATAAAAAGTTGGTATTATGCAAATATTTATTGAAACAAATCTAACAACATTTTATAAGATCACTTTTGTTTTTATATATTAATAAAAAAAATCGGTCAAGGTGAGGTGTGTGCACAAGTCAAAGTGGTGCACTTAAAAGAAACAAAGGAAGTATATACTTAACTACGAAAAGATATGGGCTAAGTGAAAACAGCATATAACCCATAAGGAGTGGCACTAGGTATTAGGTAGTAGGTACTTAAAAATCAAAGAGCTTTCTTAATAGTGTCATTTCGTAGCACTTATAGAGAGAAGCAAAGGGAAAGGGACGGGAGCCCGTAGCGGGGAAGGGGACGGGACAGATGGGACACATTCACCATTGGGACGTCTCATGAATGGAGAAGATGGCTGGAAAACATGGAGTACATCTAACAGTTTCACATGAACGTTTATGGGACAGGAAGTGTGCGTCACGCGAGTCCCCAAATCTGGAAAAAATATGGAAAAAAAAACTTACACTGCTCCCATTTTGAACGACACTCTTTGGCCTCTGCTGTTTTCCTCCTCTCCAATGGCTCACTCCTTTTCCACGAACGCAAGTCGGCAATGCCTAGTCTTCAGTCTCCTCAAGTTCGCATTCCTCCATTCCTCCTTAATCTGGTCAGTTCTCTGAATTCTCTCACTCCTCTTCGTTCTCCTTTATTCTCTCTCTGTCTCCTTCATTCTCCTTTCATCTCTGTCAATCTGTTCTCAACTCCTCATTCCTCCTTAATCTGGTCAGTTCTCTGAATTCTCTCACTCCTCTTCGTTCTCCTTTATTCTCTCTCTGTCTCCTTCATTCTCCTTTCATCTCTGTCAATCTGTTCTCAACTCCCCATTCCTTCGTTTTCTTTTCCTTGCTGAAAAGGTGTTGCTTCACTACTTGTTGCGTGTATCACAGTGAGGCAGTAATTTTTCGATTAATTTACTTTATGTATGTTAAATTTATATATTTAGAAGTTGCCTTTGATGACGTAGCAGTGACTTTAACTTATGTATGAACTCTAATTTTCTACATTTATAAGTTTCATAACTTCTTGAAATTTGAATTTTGCCACTTTCCGTACCGGTCCTGCCTTAGTGCTACATACACTAGAAGGACTGGGTGTATTAAGAGGGGATAGAAAATGGCTCCTTCTAATTCTCTTCCCTTATGTTTCACCATTACACATCCAAACAAGGAAACATGGATTATTCACTCTCTCCCTTCCCTCCATTTTTCTTGGCACTCTTATGTCCCATGCTATCAATATTCACCACCTTGCAACGTGCACACACAATTGGGAAATCCTAGGGAGACCAAGATAAAACTATGTTCTAGGCAAACTACAAAGACCTTAAGAAGGTACGGAAAGCAAAAAATCAATCTTTCAAAAAGGTCCATAGGTACATATTCTTCATTCCTAACCCCTAGGCCCTAACTTGTCGATATTAGTATAGAACATCACACACAATTGAACAATTCTAAGACCAACATATCAATCATCGCAGGCATTCCTACGTCTCAGCTGAGTAAAAGACCTAAAGCTATATATTATGGCAAAGTTTACATAAACAACTCCCTATAAAAATATACTCTTAATGAACACTACATTTACAACAATGACAATCATAGGAGATTGCCATCGTAGTTCACCACCAAATCAAGCGCGATCCTAAACCAACTAACAAACTCAAGTATACACAACAATGCTTGCCTATAGCAGCTAGCTATAGGCCCATGAACACACATCAAACACGGGCAATCACCAAACAATATTCACAACAAGAAGAACCAACAATAAACAGCGCAGCGAAAAAGAACCTCGCATTCGCACAGTTAGGGGAGGTCAAAATGCAATTAACCATAAATATAACCCACCTCAAAAGCATTACCACATTCAATCATAAACCAATCACTCCTAACTTATATACACAAACAAGATAAAAACTCACAAAAAATAAAACAAAAGAGAACATATCAATATATCAAAATATACTTTGGACAAAGAACTCCAAAAAAAAAGGGTCAATTGTTCAAAAACCCTTATTTTTCTCCACTACAACCCCAAACATATATCAACAAAAACAAAACCGAAACCCTAATAACATGGGATTATCAGAGAAAAAAGATGACAAAAAGTAAAAAGTTACTCAGAGGAGTCAGAGGAGGAAATCTGTTGGGCTTGGGCCTGAAGACGCTCAAGGGCTTTCTGATGGGCCCAAGTCTCAAGAGTGAGATCGGGCTTAGCATTGAGCCCAACACCAAGGATGACGATAGTGAGGAAGCTAGTGACGTAGCAAGGTAATTCCCAATCTTCCCACTTACGAGACTGACCAGGTGGGAGAGGGGTTCGGTTGAAGAGGTAGCCGTTGGGCCTGTCTTGGTGACCTGGGTTGGTCCATCGGTCGAGCCCACCTCCGCTGCGGGTTCGGAGGGTTTGGATTAGTCTGGATCGGAGGGTACCGGCGGCTGTGGCTAGGGGTTTTGGGTTCGCCACCATGGTTGCGTTGAGGAGAGAAAAAAAGAGAGAGAGAGAAGTGGTGGAGTGAGATCTATCTATTGATTGTATTTGCTCTTTCAGCAGGTTGTGTTGAGGTGTTGGTCGATTCGAATCTTAATCGTACTACGATGTCGTTTTCGTTCTCTAGAAACTAGATGCCAAATTTTTAATTTTTATCGAGCTAATTGCGAATTTGCTATCTGCAATTAATATCAATATACTCCCATTATCAAAAAAAATCAATATACTCCCTACCTTTTTTTTATTGCTACGTTATTGTATGCACAACAATTTAGGCAATGTCACTTTCAAGTTTTTAAGAGGGTACTTTTTGACCCATTTAATGTAAAATAATAGGAAAAAGTGAAAAAGAAGTATTTTTAGGAGAAAAAGAGAAAAACAAATATAATAAGTAGTAATTTATGGAGGGCCAAGTACCCAAATAAGAAAGGGCAAACAACGTGAAGAATTAAAAAAGAAACACCCATATATGGAAAATGTAAGAATTAAAAAAATACGGAGGGAGTATCTATTAACACCTGTTTTTAAATAGCAGAATAGGAGTTCATTCATCATACACCCGCAGGTGTCTACGCACTAATTTTTGTTCATTTGAAACTCTATTTTTTTAAGTACATTTTGCTTCTTTTGGATGATTTCGAATGAGCAAAAATATCCTTTGGGTGTACTATGCTCACGTTGCACTTAAAAATACTGGTCATTTGAGGTGTATGAATAGTATGAAATCGATGTATTGTGACCTTAAAAAGAAATAAAGGAAGTATATATCTACGTTTATATATATATTATTAAAACGCGTGGAAAAACATTGAAACTCACCATATGTTGCGGCGCTACGTCACTATTAAATGTTATCTCTCTAGAAATTTATATGTTTAGGATTTTTATGTAAATATTATCTTATTATGTTAGGTTTCTTAAATGTATAATGAGCCTCGATTTCTCATTCTCTTCATACAAATCAAATTTCTAACTTCGAATCCATCTAAAAACCCAATTTTTTTTTCATGAAACCCTAAATCAAGTTACGGCTTACAAATTTCTAAGATACTCGACCTCAATCAAAAGACAATTGCAGATTCCTAAGTTGCTATATGTATGATTTATGGATCCAATTTCTTAGGTTATGATTCTTGCTTGATTTTGTGCATTTTTAGTAAAATGACTTTTTTTGGTAGGGCATCTATGGTCTTCTTTAGCTTAATAATTGCGTTAATTCACATTCCTCTTTATTATGTGTAGGCACATAATGTCTCAATCTTCTTCCTAAAAATCAACCAAGAACCCTAACTTTTGAAACTTGATGCAAAATTCATACCCTTTTACAATCTGAAAATGCCCTTTGATTGTGGTCGAAATGACAGACATGTATAGTCCTAAGTTAATTTGGGTGTAGAAGAAAGAAATTTGAAATTTGAGATGGAAGAAAGATTTGAGAAAATAATATGATTTTAGTTTAGGGAGGGAAGAAAGATAAACCAGGGAAAGAGAAAGAGTAAAAAAAAGGAGGAAAAAAATTTATAACTGTTATGCGGGCCCCCATTTAGTCGGAATCTTGGCCTGAGAATGATTTAGGTGGTGATTTTTAGTGAGTTTATGATAAGAAATCCTAAAAATAATAAGAAATCTAAAACTATTAAATTTGTTAAAGCTAAACTTACTAGTGCACAATTCAAGTTATTCCCTTATGGTGACATTTTTTTATCAATCAACTAATATAACTACCTAAAGTTATATGATTTAGAAAAATATCTAAACAAATCCAGGTTTGATTGTTTGGGGATTCAAAAAAAAAAATCAAGGCTGACCTAATTGATTAGAGGCCCTCCTTCTACCCGTATGAAAAGGGAATCTTGCCCCTTACAAAGTGAGTTCCCCGTATTCCTTTCCATTTGCATTTTGCAAGGGATCTTCATCTTACTTAAATAATCATGTTCACCTAAGAAGTGAAAAAAATTATAAGCAACCTATGTTATAAACTTAGAAGAATTATAAATTTTGATTGTTGTTTCTTTGCAGATTAATGTATAAATCTCCATCAATCTGGTAGGAGAAAAAAAATGGTTTATACAAGATTGAAAACAATTGAAGCATAAATCTAGTGTTTAACCTTTTTTATTCCCTCTATTCCTTCGTGTGATATTATGTTTTATTAATTTTAAAAAAACCAAGAAGACAAATTAATATGTTAGGCCCTCTTCTTTTGAACTTATTCTAACTGAATTGAATTGAACTGAACTTATTTTTGCTGAACTTTACTTATTTTTGCTAAACTGAACTTATTTTGGCTGAACTGCGCTGAACTGAACTTATTTTGGCCGAACCGAACTTAACTTATTTTTGCCGAAATGAACTTATTTTTGCCGAATCAAGTGTATTAACATAATATTATCAATACTTATTATTATAATAATCAATAAATATTAACATAATATTATCAATACTTATTATTATTATTTTATTATTTTATAATAAAAAATAATAAATATAATAAATAATAATAATAATAATAACAAATAATAAATAATAAATAATAATAAATAATAATAATAATAATAATAATAATAATAAATAATAAATAATAAATAATAAATAATAAATAATAATAATAATAATAATAATAATAAATAATAAATAATAAATAATAAATAATAAATAATAAATAATAAATAATAAATAATAAATAATAAATAATAAATAATAAATAATACTAATAATAATAATAATAAATAATAAATAATAAATAATAAATAATAATAATATTAAAAAAAACAATAATAAAAAATAATGAAAATCAACAAAATAAAAAAAATAAAAAAATAAAAAAATAAAAAATACAAATTCATCGTTATTATAATTATCATATTAATAATAATAAATATATTAATAGTAATATTGAAAACAAAAATAATAATTACAACATTAGACAAGATTGAACTGAACTGAACTTATTTTTGCTGAACTTAACTTATTTTTGCTGAACTGAACTGAACTTATTTTGGCTGAACTGAACTTATTTTTGCTAAACTAAACTTATTTTTGTTGAACTGAACTGAAAATAAGTCCAAAAGAACAGGGCCTTAATCAACAATGGGAAGATCAAATATATACTACTACTACATGCTAATAGTCAGTTGTTTGATCTACAACTCCAACAAGGAAATTCAAGCGTGTGTTACACAAGGTTTCTTGCTAAACTAAACTAAAAATCTGATTCATCCTGTCTCATAGTCAGATTGGATAAAACTTCAAAATAACCAATTCAGAATGATTGAACTCAGATGTATTTCTTCATTCATTTTTCAAGAGAAGTATCTCCACAATTCCTATTCTGACTGACAATCTGACAATATGTAAGATATTACTTGCATTATGGAGTCCTTGATCAATTTGGAATCCTCTCAAACAGTGACATCAACTTAACCAAAACAATTCTTTGCTACCCTGGAACTCGAGTTTGGGATCTCCAATGCTTAATTTTCTAGTAATTACTAAATACTAACAATCCCAGGCAAAATCGAGTCAAACAGGCCTTACAGAGATGGCTCAGACAAGCCTGGTGTCCCTTGCATTCATCTTTTACTTGTCTTGAGAAAAAACTTCTGGAAACTTTCAGGGAAATGCTTGATTCTGTCCAAGAGCAGCAGTGGAAGTAGTGAAAAGTACTAGAGAAGCAACCTAGCTTCTCATACACAGACTGATGCTAGTATAGTGAAAGGAGTGGAGAAAGCATGTCGTTAGTTCGTTACATGCTCCCCTATTCTTCTCCACCAGATTTAGTTGTCACATTACTAGTTTATATTACACTATTAATGTACCTATTAATTGTGGATGGAGGGTATATACTATTATAGAGAAGTAATTGGAGCTCTATTTCAAGTAAAAACTTCAAATAACAAACCTCTTTCTTGGAAATGCAACAGCAAGTTGATTGCTCAACATCTACCAGCTATCTGAGCTCCATTCAGCCACATTGCCAAATGTCAAAGATATTAACACTTATATTCAGTAGATATATGTGTATCTCGGTCCAAACTCCCATACAAATGGCTGTCTACTAATTCACGATGAATGAGAAGTGCAGATAACGAACCTAATAACCTTTAGTTTACCAAATGATCTCCAGCAAATTTTCACTAATTATAGCTCCAGTTCCCATGTTACTGTCAAGTATTGTGTCAATCAGTGCAGATATCGAACTTAAGCATAATGTTGCTCTTCAGCAATAGGGAGATATGGTAATTTCTGCCAACAACACTTTCAGGATATCACCAATAATCTCCACAAGAGCACACACCACCTTTAATGTGATGAAAGCGATTTTTATCCCTTAAAGAGACTTCTCGTCCATAAGCCTTGGAGATGAATTTAGCGAAGTTGTGGCAATCGACACAGATTCTAAGGTTTTTTATAACTCTGAGCGGGACTCCTTCAGAAGTACTTAAAATTCCAAAGGCTAAAGCCAGCTTTTCACTATGTCCCAGAAGTATCTTCTCCTTCTGCTCCTCATCAACGTCGTATAAGACACAGCTAAGATCAGGTTCTTAACCAGCTTCCTTCAATCGAACTGTCAATTCCTTTACTTTTGTGTGCACCTCATCTTTCCTAGGATGGGATCTATCACTAGCATGGAAAGTGTGAAGAATTTGATCAAGCTCAATACAGCTTCTTCCTGGCTCCTTAATAACAGCTTTCTCTTTCATCAATTCCCTCAGATTATTTACCTCTTCCCATCTCCCTGCAGAGGCATATAAATTACATAAAATGACATAATTCCCAGCATTTTCAGGCTCTATTTCTAGAAGTTGACGACCCACATATTCTCCAACATCAAAATTTGAGTGAACCCTGCAAGCGCCTAAAAGAGATCCCCAAATGGCAGCTGTTGGCTTAAAAGGCATCTCATCGATAAATTTCAAAGCCTGCTCTAATCGCCCAGAACGCCCAAGCAAATCAACAACACAGCCATAATGCTCTATATTTGGCTCAAACCCATATTTTCGTGCCACCATCTCATCGAAAATTTCCAGTCCAGTATCTTCCATTCCACCATGGCTGCAACCCGTTAAAACAGCCAAGAAAGTAACATTGTCAGGTTTTACTTTACCATCTTTTCTCATTAATTTGAAAAGTTCAATAACCTTTGACCCTATCCCATGTTTACTATACCCCACAAGCATGGCATTCCATGAGATGACAGTTCTCTCAGGCATGCTATCAAAAACCCTTCTTGCATACATGAGATTCCCACATTTTGCATACATATCAATCATTGAGTTATGCAGAACTACATAAGATGGAAGTTCCCATCGCAAAATATGACTGTGGACTTGCTTGCCATGATCTAGAGCAGCGAGTCCAGATAATGCAGTTAAGAGACTTGCATAAGTAACATAATTTGAACTCATCCCTTCCTCCATTAGCCTACGAAACATTTCAACCGCCTCTTCATCAAAACCCAATTGGGCATATCCTGCAATCATAGCAGTACATGAGACAACATCCCTTTGAATTAAACCATCGAACACTGTTCTAGCTTCATGGATTCTTCCAGCTTTGGCATACATGTCAAGAAGTGAGCTCCCAACAAAAATGTGAGTGTCATAATTATACCTTACTATTAGAGAGTGGATCTGTCTTCCATAATCGAACCCATAATCACCAGTACAAGAAGTGAGAATGGTAGCGAAAGTAAACTCATTTGGTTCTGTACCTGCAAGAAATTTCTAGTCTTCTCAGCCCTAGCAAAAGAGAAAGAGCTAGATAGAAGAAAGCATAAGAAAGAACAAACCTCCAAACTTATCACTAAAAAATAAACACTTCAAAAATTTGAAATCCACCATATTATGCATCAGTTTGAGTCAAAAGTTCGAAATAGTTATCTTGATTTATGTCAAATTGTATTTAAAAGAAGAATACAACAATATGTATCATAGATCAACCTTTTCATAGCTTCTAAAATCATCTGTTCTTTCTTCTATGATAAAAGGAACTCGATATATGCTGAATGCCCTACTAAATAAGTATTCGTGTAGTTGTTAAAAAACTCAAGTAATCCTCCAACAAACCATGAGTCCATGAGGCCTTAAAAGTTCTCAATTCTGATATGTCCCAAAGTGAAAACAGAAACTAACTGACGACTTCAATCACAAGCTAATAGCGACACGAGTCACGCGACTGCATCGTTACTTAAGAGGTAGACACCCCCTTGGTCTAAATAATTTCCCAACTCAGCTCCCCATATAAATCACACACTTGTGATAATGTCTAAAAACTCAAATGCAGGTTATTATCACAACATTTATTGCATCATTCAAAAAATGAAAAGACTACCTGATCTCAACATCTGTACAAAAAGACTCAAAGCCTCAACGGTAAATCCTCTCTGCGAATACGCCGAAATCATAGCAGTCCATGAAACTACATTCCTTTCAGGCATTTCATCGAACACATATCGTGCATCACCCAAACATTCACATTTACAATACAAAATAACAAGTCTAGTTCTAAGATACACTGGTGGAAGATATTGAGTTTTGATCATGTGGGAATGTACTCTTTGACCTTCTCTAAGAGCCCTTTTATTGACACATTCATTCAAGATTGTATCATAACCTTCAAATTTCATTTCCAGACCTTGAACTGCCATTTCTAGCATGGCGTCCTGTAATTGACCGTTGGAACATAAGGCCCTTAATTTTGATTGAAGTGGCGGGAATGTTTCATGAGAAAGTTGGCGGGAGAATGAGTTTTTGGAGGAGAGAGAAAATATGTGTCCAGCAACTATGGCTGACCGCTTTATTTTCTTTAGCATTTCAGATTATCAGATAGTTAAGAGCCAATGTAGTGTATTTTATTCAGTTAACATTTTCTAGCAGTTGCTTCAAGTTTGAGGGGGATATCCATTATATAATCAACCCTTGACGAGCTTGGTGTCCATCTGAAATACCTGTCTTTTATTTTTTAAAAATATTTTTACATTTTAATGTTAATATACTATGACTATTATACATCTTTTTATAACTTGAAACATGCATTGCATAAATTTGGATCTAGTATATCTTTAACACAACACCTAATTATATAGTCTTTGTATTGATAATACATAGTGTTTATGTTTTTATAAACACAATCTCTTGTCTTGCTAGTTGCTACTTTTATAAACAATTAAACATTATATGATGAAAACATAAACACTATATATATCAAAACATGAACACTATATACGATCAATCATAGCCTCTAACCCGTTAGAGATTTATCACTTCTTTATATATAGGTCATATATAGACTTGTATGATTAATTTATAATCTCAAAATAAAAGAGAAAAAAGTTAAGATGGTAGTGTTTGGCGGTTAATTAAACAAATGTAATGTTATAATTTTTGAGAAAAACCTTTGTGGTAAATCAAGTGGCATTCTTATAATGAAAATGAATATGAAAATCCGTTGTTAATCTAAATATATTGTCATAATATTCCTTTTTTGAGAAAATAAAATTCGATTATTCAAAATATTCAATAATATATATTGTCCTAGAATCTATATATATACATTCGTAATTGTTAAATCAATGGAATATTTAAAATTTCTTTTGTTAGGTAAATCTTGGAGATGAACGGGATCCCCTCTAGGGTAGACCTTCTTTTCTCTAACGAACTAAAAGAAATATAAAAACGGTTTTTCTATCCTATGCACCTAATGCAAAGGTTAAGCATTATCTATTCAACAAATTAATTAACTAAAATATAATACCCTCCCTACAATTATGCTAAATAGTTAGTTTCCTTATTTATTGTGTATTTTATCTTTTTTTTTTAATCAAACCAAAATCACGTAAAATCTACTGCTTATTTACTGCTTCCTTCTCAAAGGTTATTTTACCCTCAAAACTCTAGTTGGCGCCATAATCTGCTTCCTTCTCAAAGTATATTTATACACATATATCCAGGGATACAGTAGCTTACATGTTTTAAAGACTACTGTTAGCATATCAAAATTTGGAATTCAATGGAGATAGATTTAAATCGAGAATTGACACTGTCATCGAGCGTAGATGGCAACAGGTATGCATCATACAATCTCAATTCGCTTTCTTTTCTGTTTTTGTTTTGGTTCAAGCACTGTTGTTTGTTAAAATCCTTGTATTCATTTGCTTAAAAGATTGATAATATGTTGAATAAAAAGCTCATATTATAGGAGTAAAAAGCATCAACTGAGATCGCAATGACGGAGAATAATATAAACAGAGAATATGATTCTTTAAGTATTTCTTCAGTGGTAGTTATACCTATCAAATTACCCTATACTATATATAAAGTCCAATGTTTAATAACGACACATCATTATCTGTTGACTTCACTTTGTTAAGTTACAAGTATTACTTTTTTTTTTTCACTTTGCTAAGTTACATAGAATTACTTAGATGCTGACATATCAACATATGTATACAACAGAATAAGGATCCTTATATATATTTAGTTGGATGTTAGTTGTTAGGACTAACATTAGTATACAGTAGAAGGATCCTTATATATTTAGGGGAATATATTGCTTGCTTTGTTACTTGTATTCTTTTTCCCATACTTCCAGTACTATATTATACAATTTTAATCTTTTCTTGTTTTGTAAATTTAAATGACAATATATAGCATCACATTGTAGGTTAACTTTAACCGATATTATTGATTTAAACAACTCTCCAAGAGATGGATTAATTGATGATTTTGTAATTGTTGATTTGAGTAAAGATGATGACATTATTGGAGATACTCATGTTGTTGACCTAAGAGGAGATGAGTGTGAGAAAGCTAGTGAGAGCTTTTTTTTTGAACCGTTTGTTGGGCAATGTTTTCTTATTAGTGAAGAGGAAGCTTATAAATTTTATGAGAACTATGCTAGAAAAGGTGGGTTTTCGATTAGGATAGGTCGCTTCATAAATAAAAAAGGGAGAATGAACAAGCGTGATTTCTCTTGTCACGACTTCCTGCCAAAAAAATTGTTGATTCATCAAAGGAGCAACGAAATAGAGAATGTCTTAGATGTGGATGCAAAGCTATCATGAGAATCAAATTAAAGAAGTCCTTTGATATTTTTCCAGAGGAGTGACAAGTAATTCAATTTATATCACATCACAACCACAAGTTACTATCGCATAAAGAAGTGCGTTTTCTTCCATCGATCATATCGTAACATTTAATGAAGATGAGAAGCAAATATTGTTACTAAAAAAGCCTCACTTTCTTGAAAGGAAAAAAAGCCTCGCTTTCAGTTAGGCAAATAATGCGAGTGATGGAGCTTGACAAAAATCTTCAGCATGGAGATCTCCTATTTCTTCACAAAGACATTCATAACTTCTTAAATAGGATACGTCAAGCTACTATTGTTGATGATGCTACTGAACTTCTCAAGTTTTGCCGTCTTGCCAAGGATGAGAACTCAAGTTTCCAAGTATGCATTTACTCTTGATGATCAAAATAGGCTAGAGAATATTTTTTGGTCACCTGCTCATTGCTTTGAATGGTATCAAGATTATGGAGATGCTACAGCCTTAGACACAACTTATAGGGTAAATTCTTATGATATGCCTATTTTTATCGGAATTGACAATCATGGAAGAACTATATTGTTTGGTTGTGCACTCCTTCGCAATGAAACAAAGATCAACGTTTCGATGGCTAATGAAGGTTAGTTAATTTTAAGTTATTATTTTTTCATTTTATTAAGAGCTTGACAAAAAATGTATAGATGGAAATTACAAAGGCTACAATTTTATTTCAAAATAATCATACTTTATTTCATTAATATAAGTGTCTCACCTGTATACAGACTTTTATTACTCTCATGAGGAAGCCACCAAAAACTATTATCACCGACCAAGATCCATGGATGACCCAGCAATATCAATTGAAATGCCTTTCGCAAAGAATGCTTTTTGCATATGGCACATCACTGCCAAATTTAGTGGTTGGTTTACCTCGATTCTTCGAGAGCAATATTTTTCTTGGTGTTCTGATTTTTATAGAGTGTACAGGCTCGATAACATTAGTGATTTTGAACAAGAATGACCCATTAATGTCTCCAAGTTTAATCTTTAAACAAATAAGTATGTAAAAGATCTATATGAAGTTAAAGAATATTGGGTGCCTGCTTACCTACGTGCAAATTTTTTTTTATGGTATGGTAACAACCGGAAGAAATGAGAGCATAAATGCATTTGTGAAGTATTTTACATCATCACTCTCATGTCTAACCCAACTTATCAAACAAGTAAGTGTTCTCAATCACATAACTTATATGAGCATCTTATAATATATTCGTGCCTAGTGAATCCAAGGCTTTAATTTGAAAAATGTTATTGGGAGTATTACTAACCTGGACTCCTTAGGCTTATAGATAAATAACAATAATGTGTAATATGTTTTTTTGACTTTTGGATTAATGCCTATTTAACCAGAACCAATGCCTAGTTGTAAAGTCATATCATTTCATTATTTGATTCAGTTTTAGTTTATTCTAATTGTTTTGTGTCTCCATATTTAGGTTGATCTAGCAATTGAGGAAATTGAGCACAAAAAACTGCATCATACCATGTTGGATACATATAGAAGCTCCACTCTTAGAACTTTGTCGCCTTTGGAGGAGCAAGTATATAACATCTTCACAAAATTTTCTTTTGGAAAGTTTCAAGAAGAGTTTGAAAGGGAAACTCAATATAAGGTATGTGAGACAAATAATGGGGACTACATAGTGCAACATTACAAAGAACTGAAGGCACAAAAGCATAATGTTTCATGGATTGGTGATGAAATTAGTTGTAGTAGTAAGAATTTTGAGTTTTGGGGTATTTTTTATTGCCATGTGCTGAGTATATTTCTTCATAAAGACTGCTTTGAGATTCCGTTTAGATATTTTCCTTTGCGTTGGCAACGAGACGAGTTTCATGAATCAAAAAGAATTGTTCATGTGGTTGATGGAGCAACTCCTGTGGATGTGATGGTTGGTGGAGTAACTTCTACAGATGAAGCAGTAAATAAGGAGCAGTAGATTTTACGTGATTTTGGTTTGATTAAAAAAAAAAGATAAAATATACATTAAATAAGGAAACTAACTATTTAGCATAATTGTAGGGAGGGTATTATATTTTAGTTAATTAATTTGTTGAGTAGATAATGCTTACCCTTTGCACTAGGTGCATAGGATAGAAAAACCGATATAAAAATTAGTTGTAATAAAAAAAAGAACAATTTTAACCTTCACTATCGGTTTTCATCTGAAAAATCAACATTGAAAAATTATTAAGTTTCAGTTAAGTAAAAACCAGGTGGAAAGTAACAAGTTCATAATTGTTTTAGAAAGAAGGCATCGATAGACCTCAATTGGTCAGTGTCTCACCTGAAGGCATAGAGGTTCACTTGTGGTGGCAGACTGGCAGTAACTTTGAGCTTGTTGTCTTCTTTGCCTAGCAAATGTTACATTTTGATAGCCCAGGATTAGACTTAATTATTGTAATCATCAAAATACAAGCTTTATTGTGAATGTCATCTAGCTTAATCAGTAAACTCTTATGGGAGGTGGTACCCAAGACCTAGGATCAAATTCCGTTCACATCAATGCCCAGGCTGTGAGCAGATCTCTTGTTATAATTACAGAAGAATGATGCAAATGTGCACGAAAGAAGAACATCTTCTGCTATTTTCCCTGTAAATCTACTCATCAGAATAGAAACTAGAACGAAAATTAAGGAAGGAAATGTTATTCACAGTGGAAGGCCTAAAATCCAAGGGATTATCCCATCCAACTGATCCATCTTCATACCATCTCATGTTCACATCCTCAACTTCAAATCCATCTATATATTCCATGATGATCCCTGCCATACTATGATTAACAAGTCCTGAACACCCAGGCCTGTAATCTACCAGACCTCCAACGTAATTCGTCTGTCTCCTGTAAGTTAGATCAACGTTGCTGAATTTCAAATCCCTGATAAGGCCACCTTTAGAACCTGATAAAAGCACTCCATTTTCAGAAACTGCTGTAATGTTGATGAACTGAATGTCAGAGATTGACCCTTCCTTCGCATTTGAGTCTCGTGGACATGTTGTAATGTAAATAGGCTCTGCTCTGCCCCACCATGATGGATCATAGTATCTCGTGCTGATGTTTATGTTGGAGAAGGTAATGTCTTTGACGTTACCTGCAGAAATCAAACTCCCATTAACTAATTAGTACAACTCCAAAGTTTCTGAAGTGATCCCTGATATTGCTTGGAACTTCAGGGAAAATGATAATGCACATCTTCAATAATGATAGTACTGTGTATTGACCTCTAGAAAAGAAATTTCTTTGGCAACTTAAAAATGGTCCATCATTTATCAAAAACCAAGCAAAGAAAGAGTTGTACATTTATTCTGAGCATACACTGACATTGAAATTCAATTTTTCCTTTTTGGATTGGATCTTTGACAAATGAATTCTTAGCATAAGTGACACAATATAGTTAAACCATTTGTTAGACCCACTACCTTTGTGTCTCTATGCACCTATAATCCTTGTTTACCTTGCTCTTGATTAAAGAAATTGCCAGTCTATATTTTTTAGGTTTTTCTCCTGCTCCTTTATGAACTTGAAAATCCTAACTTCTGTGTTTTTGGCTTCATAGTCATCATAATATAGATGTCGAAAACCATAAGCACACATCAAAGTTAGACAAAAAAGATCGTTGGTATCATCAACCAATAGACAATAAAGTTCTGAATTCAAACAGGATTGTTTGAAAATCCAACAGAACTGGTACTTGTGTGTGTTATAGCTACTTAGTTGGTAAAGTCTTGTAGTCGTGGTGTCTAAGACCTAAAACTGAATCCGTCTATATCACTGCCATCATAATTTATCATACACCAAAAAAAACAAACAAATACCTGAAGTGTTGCTCAATAGGAGTATTTATCATCTAGAGGCATAAACAACAGAAGAAACCACACATACTCATAACTCAATCACCTAGATCAATAGCACGAAAAAATGTCTAGGATTGTTTCGTATAGCGAGGAAAAAATGTTTCATAGATTACCTCCATCACGAATTTGAAGTCCAAGCCCTCTATGAGACTCAAAGACGGTTATATTGTCAAACAATAAGTGCACAAAATCGAAGGAGCTAGCACTACCGAGCTTGATGGCTGAAGATTTTGTTCTGATCCAACAATCAGTAGCAGTTAAGTTATAAAGAGGTCCATTGTATGTCTTGGGACATATAGCATCATCACCCGTGTCAATGTGGCATCTAGTGATGACTGTGTTATTAGAATCTTGTATGTCAATCCCGTCATTGTTTGGCGAATCGAAATTCCCATAGATAAAGATGTCATGAATGGCAGTGTTATCACAGTCTACTATGTGCAAACTGCAATCCACAATTAACTCGTTAAGATAAGTTCTTCAATCATTTGGTTACAAAGGGGTTATAAATGAAATATACTTGAACAAGTTAAACTGCTATTGCCCTATTCACTCCACTTCGTATCTCACCCAACTAAAATTAATTTTACTAATTAAAACAGATTCTTTTTAGTTTAGTGAGTTTTATTTTTATTACTCATTAATTAACCTTCTCCTGGTTGCTCGAGTACCACCTTTCAACACTTTATCCAACTAAGTTAGTTGACATCCACAGACCACAATTATTCTTTCATTTAGGGCTTGTTGACTTGTCGTCTCCACCACATTTTTTCTTAACTGTTCTAAAACTTCTTTTTTCAACTTTTCTGAGATTTCTAAACTTCTCTTATATTTCTGAACTTTCCTTTGCTATTTTTCTTAACTTTTCTTACTTTTCTGAACTTTTTGATTTTCTGAAAGTCTAAATAAGTTTTGAAAAAAATAAGAAAAGTTTAAAATATTTAAGAAAAAATAAGGTGAACAGTATTATAGAACAGGTCCTAGTCGCTATAATTCTTTTTTGCCTTGTGACCTCTACATTAGAGGTGTTTGGCAACTAACTGTTGTTAACTTGTTATTTCACTTAATGACTATGTTTAGGGAAGCATTTTAGGTACCTTAAATGATAAGTTGTGCTAAAATAATTTGATAAATGCTAGTTTTGCCAAAGTAATTTATCAACTTGAGAAGTTAATTAGCTATCTTATCAGTTTCACCGTTTCAGCACCCAATCTCAGGCTTTCAGCTATTACCTTATCGGTTTTAGCTAACTTATGAGTTTTAGTTCCTTTTCAACTAATAAGTATAATGTAGATT
This sequence comes from Beta corolliflora, assembly GCA_947648045.1. NCBI lineage: Eukaryota > Viridiplantae > Streptophyta > Magnoliopsida > Caryophyllales > Amaranthaceae > Beta > Beta corolliflora. The sequence continues at coordinate 1,097,462 of CANSZD010000089.1, read as the reverse complement.
AAAAAAGGAATAAAAATGGAGTGATGAATTAAGGACGGAGTGAGAAAAACGCACCACCAATAGGCAGGTTCAATGAGGTTGACATTAGAGACACTAACATTTTGACAACCAATAAACCCCACAAGTCTTGGTCTACACTCATCCCCTGCACAAGCCCCCGTATGATTCCAGCTCACCATCACATTCTTCTTCTCATCAAATCTCTTCACAAACTCCAATCCCTGACCGTTGATCTCCCCACCACCTGTGATCCCCACGTTATTCACCTGCTCCGCAAGCACAACGTACCATCTCTCCGACTCACTTGGATAATCCTCTAACTTCGTTCCCCCTAAAATTACCGCGCCTTCCTCTACGATCAAAACGACGCCGGATCGAAGGTGGATTGTTGCTGTTAGGTAGGCCCCGCGTGCTGGGAATATCACGTGGCAGGTTCTCGGGGTTGGGCACGCGTCGATTGCTGATTGGATTGCTTTTGTGTCGTAATCTATGCCGTTTCCGACGGCTCCGAAGTTGGTGACGGAGATGGTTGTTGGGATGGAAGGGAGCTGGATGGCTGACGTGGTGAAACGTGATTGGGTTGGAGAAATTAGGAGTGAGAGAAGAATAGTCAAATTAAAATTGGAGAGAGAAAAAAATGGCATTTTGGATTTTGGATTTTGGATAAGATTATACACTAGTGAAGTCTGAAGTTTGATTGATGAAAAAGTTATACTCCACTTTAGATGGGGTTTAATTGTTTAAGTAGCTTTACTCCCATCTTACTTATTTTTCTAAGTTAAGATTTAACAACTTCTAACTCTCAACGATATCTTTTTCACCTACATATATATTTTAAATTCTTTTCAATGTGTTTTTTAGTCTGTTTTTGAAGAGATGGTCTCACGTTAGTGTTAAAGTGAGACCAGCTGATGTCATGCTGACATCACACGCGTGCATCAAACCAAGACCTAATTAGCTAAGACTTGGGCCTATTAGTTATCTTTGCGCTTAAATTGTTTCCTGATGAATTAGTTAAGTGTTGATGTATATTAGTTAAGAAACAAGATACTTAGTTAAGCAATAAGATATTAGTTATACCAGATTATAACGCATTTTATTTGCTCAATCACAACAATACCGTACATGCGCAAAAGTGGGTAGATTTTGCAAAAACAAAGAAAGTGTTGAAAAGAGAAATGGATAGAGAAATCTCTGGAGCAGTTACAAACAACGTAACCTCATGGCGATATGAAACCGCAAAAAAGTTCTACAATCGCATTCTCAAAAGTCAAGATAATGAAGATGCAAGAAAGATGCTGAAGAATGCAAGAATCTTTGCTGCAAAGTATAACCAAAGTCTTAACTACAAAGCCAATTATAGAAGAACAATGCTCATCAAGTCATCAAGTATAACTACATTAGTTATTTTAGACTCGGATCGTGCAAAAACAAATTAAAGGGAAGAAGTGTAAGGAAGAAAAGTAATTTTAAGAAGACTAAAAATACAAATTCCAAGAACCAAACTGAAATTGGTACAATTACTCCAAATGCTAGGTTGTTTTAAGTTCATTTTTCAAGTTGCCTTTTGTATTTGATATTTTAGATTTATAAAAAACATATTTCTTCGTTTATATTGGAAACTAAATAATGCTCAATAGATCTTAACTAATTATAGAACAACGCTAACTAATGTACTGGATATGTTAACTAAAAATTAATGTAAGTCTACATATAGATTATCAGCTCAAAACTATTGTGCTAAAATACTTAACTAATTCGCCAAAAATGTTAATTAATTCGCCAAAAATATTATCGTGAGAATTTGTGAGACGCGGTTCGTTTTTGAAAAACATATATCTCTTGGATTTGGACAGGTCTCACGTTTAGACTAACGTGAGACCGTGTAACACCCCAGAATTTCAAAGGCGGAAAAGAAAGAAATAATAATATATTTAATAGGACGATGGCGGAAACATCGTCTTCTGGGAATGTCACTACTACAAGAATAATGTTTAAATAACTAAGTGATAAAAACAAACATAAGTAAATATTATAAGTAAATTAATTACTTAGATTAAAATCGAAAAGAGAAAACTATCTCAAACTAAAGAGAAGTCTAGAACTAAAACCCCTAATAGATTATTTCTCGCATCTCAACCCGAGCCCAAAATCAAAGAAAATCCCCATCAACAAAACCTGCAAAATATAAAACAAATATCCACAATCAGTGGGGAGTAACTAGCAGTTCTCCCAGAACAATAGCAATCAAAGCACGATTCAGAAGAAGATTATTAAGAAATGAATAACATGCAATCATTACATCAATAGCATGCACATAGAAATCATAAAGCTCATAGATGAAACAAGTGATCATCAACAATAAGTAAACATGATAGAGTGAGTGACATAATTCATATATATATAAATAATAATAAATCAAGAATTCAACAAGTTATTGAGTCAGAAACCGAACGCTAGTGATTCGCAAATCACTTCCTAAGGTTTGTCAGATCGCAATCTCCGGGTCGGGCCTATGGGCTTACGTTCCCCACCGCCCGTGTCTAAGAATGGTCAAACTCCGTCGAGGGGGTAGAACACGCGTAACTCCTTGACTCTCGGACGACAACAATTAACCCGTGTGTACTCCCTAGTTCGCAAACCAAGTGGTTGGCATGTTCTTCACCGGGGACTACATCTATCCCACCGGATATTCTTATCTCAAAATACAATCATGCATACAATCCAAGTATCATTCATCAAAATATTCATCAAAAAGGGATGCCACCCACCTTATACCCACAAGCTCATCAAAACAGGTTCTTCATAATTCCTCAAAATAAATCACTTATAAATTTTCAACAAATATCTCTCATAATAACACTTGAACATCTCCAAACATCATCAATGATAATATACTGGTTTTTACAGCATCCACAATTCAATCAACAATACACCACCAAATAACTCTAAATCATATTCATTAAAAGAGTAGTAACACTTAATCATTTTCTTCCATAAATCAAACATAAACATGTGGTTACCCAATGATACATACTGTATACTACTGAAAATCAGCAACCCAGAATATTATGAATTATTTCTGATTTACAAGCCCTCAAATAATTTAAAAGTGTATCCTCAATTTCACAACAAAAACACCATAATAATTATTAAACTAATAATTTCGAGCAGTAAAATCATACAAAAATTATCATACGACCCTAATGGCTCTACTGACATGATACAATTTTTATTTATAATTTTCGGACTCCAAAAGTATTTTTAACAGTTAATATACAGATTCCTCAAATAAGCCATTATAATAATTAAAAATATAAACAGACGCCCAAAAATTACCAAAAATTTACATAACATGTAAAAACTCATGGAAATACATAATATTCAAAGAAATTAATTTTTCTGCCTCTACAAATAATTTCCATGATTTATATACTGACAGAACCGAAATTACAAAAAACAGATATATCAATTAAATAAAATAGTAAACAGTAGGCAAAAATTATTCTAAGGCATGGAATACATACTAAGCATGTAACATGATCTAAGAAAAATAATTTCATCAATTTTAACAGTCGTTCCATAATTATCATGCAATTTAGCCAAAAACGCACAAAACACCAATTTAATCAAATAAATACTAAAAATCATGCGAAAATTATTTTTCTCTACACAGTATTAATATAGCATGTATCAAGTATATTCATGTCAAATTTCATCAAAAATTTCATTCAAAAAGTATTTTAAATAATTCCTAGCGTAGTAATCTAATACCGAATAATACCCTAATCACTATGGTTCTAAGATAACTACTAGTTACCTGGATCGTCGGGAGGAGAGCTGAGTCTAAAGAGACAATCACGAGTTAAGCATACAATCCAAATCCTCTTCTAACCCCAAGGCATAACAAACGAGAATTGTAGCAACAAGTCACTAAGCATTTCTTCTTGAACGTTGAAAACTCTTGTTTCGCACTGCTCTGTTACGACCATGATTCCCGATGATCAAAATCTCAGATTATAAATCGCCCCGGTCAGAGTGTAGAACAAGATGTTATAAACGTTGTGTCCAAATGTGAAGACGATCCAACGGTTAGATCTCCGGCTACGGTTATTTTCATGAAGGTGCGACAGGAAAAACCGGGTTGAAACTTCCTATTCTTTTCCTCTTCCTTTTCTCTCTTCCTTTTCTTGAAAAACGATGGGTGATAAATGCAAATGATGCTGAACTTCTTTGAATAAAAATCAGAATTTTATGGATGTTTAATGGTTGAAATAAAGGGTTTTAATGAAGGAGAATGATTAGGGGGTTATAGGAGTTACAAAGCTACCAAGAGTCACAAGGAAAAATAAAAAGAAAAGAAAGAAGAGGAGCTCTCCTTCTCCATCTCCTTGGCCGGCTGTCAAGCCCAACACACCAACAAAAATTTCGGCCCAAATCAACAAGGGTCCATGCTTCAAAAGCCCGCTACGCGATAAATCGATAAATTCTTAAATCGCGCCTAAACTTTGAAAATACTTAATAATGAAAATAATTCAAATAAATTATAATATAAATATAAATATAATAAACACATTAACACGCCACAAGCGATGCAACATTTCATCACCCAAGTCGGTCCAACAACGTTACAAAAACGCTACGCGACAAAACAACATCCTAAACGCCTAAACAAATAACGAAATTAATATAACCTTTAAAATAAATAACTAACAACTTAAAATAAATATATATATAAATATATCACAACATATAAATATATATACACATTTTCACAACACGTTCCAAAATAATCTAAATAATAAATTATTTATTTTTACGAAAAATATCATTTTAAAATAAACTAACACCAAAAATAAAGAGTGAAAATTACGGGGTGTTACAGACCGTCTTTTCCAAGAATTTGTGTTGAGTAAATCAAATTTTCCATCTTCAACTTGACAATGGATATTAAAACCGTAGATACAACTTAGGTTTCAATCTTTTGAGGAGGCTCATATTTAGATTGGAACTAGGGGTGCTAATGAGCCAGGGTGGCTCGCAAACTGTTCGAGCTCGGCTCGGTCAAAGATCGGCTCGAGAAGGCTCGACTCGAGTTCGGGATCGGCTCGAGACCTTAACGAGTCGAGCCTGAGCTACCATAAGCTCGGCTCGAAAGCTCGCGAGCATGCTCGACAATTTTTAAATTACTAAAATTATTGTATTAATGTTTAATATAGGTTGAAATAATAAATAATTATGAGGAGAAAGTGGTAGTCTTGGCTCTAAGACTACACTAGCAATTTAAAGTTTACATGTTTGATAAACTATAAAAACACCTAAAAAAATGTAAATAACCTTCCAAAAAAAAGAAAAGAAAAAGAAAAACGAGCCAATAACAAAAATGAGATTTCTTAGAGGATGAAGTGTTTGGATAACAAAATAACAAAATGTCTCAAATGAAGTGGAAAAAAGAGTAGTTATGGTTTTGGGGTTCATACAAAACAAGTATGTAGTAGTTTGGTTATTACAAGAAAAAGTGAATCCAAAATTTTTTGTTGTTTGAGACAACAATAACATGACAGCATTTTGTTAATTATTGGTTCCACAACAAAATCTAAGTCATCACTCATCAGCGTGTAATGCTTGCTGTACAACTATCCCACATCGTTGAAGAATGATGAGGGTGTATATGTAATGCTGTATAAAGAGACCTTTGAGAAGTGAGCAGCAAGCTGACAATTCAGCTATCCCACATCACTAAAATATGATGAGGGTGTGATGTAATTCTCTATAAAAGAGATATTTGAGTAAGGCTTTCCTTATAGCTGGCTTACATTTTTGGGCTATGTAATTATCAAGTGTTTGGATATTAGGCCATTGAACAATTAAATGTTTGGGCCTCCTTAAAATCTGACCTTGGACTTGCTTTAGTTGAATGTAGCTTACGAGCTTTTCGAGCCTAACGAACTCGAGCCCGAACTGTAAGTTTTAGGCTCGAGCTCGAGCCGAGCTCAGTATTTCAAGCTCGACGAGCTTCGAGCTCGAGCCGAGCTCTAATAATTATATTTTCGAGCCGAGCCGAGCCTAGTTGAGTTCGGTCTCGGTTCGGCTCGTTAACACCCCTAATTGGAACTAATGCTTATTTTAACATTCTTTCTGTAACACTCCGTCCTTTTATAAACATAATAAAAATAAACTAGAACATTTTATTAAAGAAATGGCGATAGCGGAAATATCGCCTGACGAAAATGTCACTCTAATCAAAGGTTAAATTAAACTAAATAAAAAATAAAACTCAATTACACTAATCCAAGATATCCAAAAAGAGGCAAAACAACCTCATAGTCCCAATATATATAGTAAATATAAAATAAAATAAACTGTCTCAAAAATCCTAAATAGTCTTTCTCTCATTTCCCATAACACGAAATAATCACCTGCAAAATATATCAACAAACATCCACAATCAGTGGGAGTAACTAATGTCTCAAACTTGTTAGGATCCATATAACAGCTCAATTAGGATCCATATAAGAGTTATAAAAGTCTTAATAATCAAGTCACACAAAAACATCTCAATAGTAAACTTCAGATAATCAAATAAAACACTTAAACAAAGATAGTACAACATGCTTAATATAAATAGGTAAAGATAACAGAATAAACAAAAGGAAAAATTGACAAAAACAAGCATTATGCGCCTTCTTCCTTTAACAATCCATACTATTGATTATCCCTCAATAATCCCAACTATTACCCCCATCTTCTAAAAACGATCCTTATAACCTAGAAACCTACTACAACAGGAAAACCTTGAACATGTGACTTGCACATGATTTTTAATGAAATCTAAATTTTTTTTCCCTTTTGTTTTTCTGTTTTAATGCCTTTAACTTTTTCACCTTTTTACTTCACCCCACTAAACGTTCTCATCTTCTTTCTCTTAGTTCTCTTCAATTGCATCAAGTGTTAATGGTGGAGATTGATTGCAATTGGAGAGAACTAAGAGAAAGAAGATGAGAATGTTTAGTGGGGTGAAGTAAAAGGGTAAAAAAAAAGTTAAGTCAAAGGCATTAAAACAGAAAAACAAAAGGGAAAAAAATTTAGATTTCATTAAAAATCATGTGCAAGTCACATGTTCAAGGTTTACCTGTTAGTAGAGGTTTCTAGGTTACAGGGATCATTTTTGGAAGATGGAGGTAATAGTTGGGATTGTTGAGGGATAATCAATAGTATGGACTGTTAAAGGAAGAAGGCGCATAGTTCGGACTGTTTTTGTTAATTTTTCCAAAACAAAATGGATAAATAACTATACATATAAACTCAAGTATCAACAACATAAACCATCAAAGTTTAAAGTAATAAAATAATCTAATTAGTTTGAGAGAGAGAGCTGAACGCTAGTGGACAACCCACTTCCTATGGTAATGTCAGATCGCAATCTCCAGACAGCCTATGGGTTACGTTCCCTACTGCATGTGTCTAAGAATGGCCATATTCCCGATGCGGTGTAGGATTCCGTCCTCACCATCCTCTTGGACGACAACAAAACCAAGGTATACCTAGGATTTTGTCCTATGGTTTGCATGTTCTTCACCTTGGGATTCCGTCCCTCCGGATATCTTGCTCTCAAACAAAATAGAAATAATAAAATAATACTCAATCATCAAATCACACGGATGCCCTTAAGACCTTACACCAAATCGCGTAAAATCTAGGATCGCAACCCAAGAATTTTAAATTAAATAACATTCTTCTCAAAATAATAATAGTTATAATAATAACTCAATAAAAATATGATTTAAATTATTATTAAACTAAAAGTAATACTTAACCATAACAAAAGCTCACCTAACATGCTAAAACAAATATATTAAACAAATGATAAGAGTAAATTATAACTTAAATAACAAGGTAATCTACACCCATTACCAAGGATAAAAAGCTTAAACATGGACTACATCACCCCTCCCCCAAAATATTGGTCTGACATAACAAGCTATAAACAAAACCAAACGAAAATAGAACTAAATAAAATAAAACTAAAACTAAAACTAATACAAGACCATGAGAGTGCAGTAACTATACAATGCAACAACAATATCCAGCTTTGCACATAAACATCAAATGCCTCATGTCAGCAACCCAAGCACCATGAATCTTCTATTAACAGAATCATACCAGCCATCAAAGGCATGACAATAACAATACAACCATATATAATGTGAGGAACAATGTAACAACGCACAACAAACAACCTTATCACCCAGCCATTACAACAACATAAAAAAATGTTTACAAGTTACAAATTCACGCCATGATAATAGGAAAATAACAACCATACTAACATGATTACTAATATTGAACATAATACTAAGATCACCAAAATATACATAACATACTAGTATACTACAACATAGATATTATTCTTAATCCTAACCATGATGAACTAATATTACCCAACTTATCATGATACCAAAACTCAAATAATCCAACTATTAAAACTAATATAATACTTATACTAATCGATCTAGATTCACCGTTAGTTACCTTTGAAGACCTCCAATTGCTTGCATTCTTCTTCTTGAACAATGTAAATTTTCATTACGCACTGTTCTATTACGACCCACATTTCCGACAATCGAAAACTTGGATTCACAATCGCTCCAGTCAAAGTGAAGGCCCAAATGTCTTTAACGTGCTGTCCAAATTTGAGAATAATCCAACGATTAGATCTCTGGCGATAGTCATTTTCGTGAAGGTGTGGCAGGAAAAACCGAGAAGAACTCTTCCTCTCTTTCTCTCTTCAAAAAGTCGACTGATTTGGGGAAGAAGTGAGACTGATTTTTGCTGTTACACACAGCTCCAAAGATGATTTAAAAGAGGATTAAAGAGGGAGGTTACAATAGCTAATAATAAGGGATTCAATTGGGCATTAAAGAGAGGGTTACAAGGAGGGTTACAAGCTTCAAAAGTCACTTCCTTCTCCATTAAAATAACTGATTTTTGGGCAGCTCTTTTAGGAACCAAACTTCATGTCCAAAAAGTTGTTACGACGGTCCAACGCGTGGTTGAAGCGATAAAACAAAATGCATAGCTAAAACTTGCTGTTACACACAGCTCCAAAGATGATTTAAAAGAGGATTAAAGAGGGAGGTTACAATAGCTAATAATAAGGGATTCAATTGGGCATTAAAGAGGGGGTTACAAGGAGGGTTACAAGCTTCAAAAGTCACTTCCTTCTCCATTAAAATAACTGATTTTTGGGCAGCTCTTTTAGGAACCAAACTTCATGTCCAAAAAGTTGTTACGACGGTCCAACGCGTGGTTGAAGCGATAAAACAAAATGCATAGCTAAAACACGAAATTTAATTACTAGAAAAAAATATATAATTTGTAATCAAATAAATTTTACAAATATAACATTTTAGAAGTTGAAAAACAAATAATATAAGATATAATATTTTTAAGAAGTAATATATTATAATTTTAAACAGAAAATAATAATTAAGGGAAAATAACTCGAATAAATTATGAGCGAAAATCCGTGGTGTTACACTTGCTCCTCTTTTTTAATGTGAGTGCGAAGTGCGAATCCTTTAGTTGCAAGTAATTTGAAACGAAACATTAAGCTTTACACTCATATACAAGAACTTGGTTAGCTAAAAAATGAGATCAACTTTATTACTAAGCAATTCAAGGTTTGAATACATCTTGCATACAATCTTCTTTAATGTAAAGATCATCGTCTTAAAATTATACAATAAAACATGAATTGGAAAAATGAGCCACAGTGCCTCACGCTTAAAAATTCTTAGGCTCTACTTCAAACCAATTTTATTGCAATATTGCCACCTATATTTGGAAACATGTAAGAGAAAATCAATCAACAAACTAACACTCCTCTGTCTCATTTTAATTGCTACATTCTATTTGTGAGTCCTATTTACATGGCAACTTTGATCTTTACTAGAAAAATTTATCGAAACAACTTTTTAATTTTTTTTTTTTGTAAAGAGAAACGTTAAACCTAAAAAAACATTGTCGAAGAAACCTCATGACATCATTCCGGCGTTGACATATATTTTCCGGCATTGAATCGCTTAATGGTCCGAAAAATATGCGAGAAGCAACCTTTTACAATGCGTTTTTTGTCGAGATGCAACCTTTTATAAATTTGTTTGCAAATTAAAACCTTAAACAATTTTCTTTTTGTGAGATCAACCTTACCTAGGTTCCCGATGTTGACCAAGCCTTTTCCAACATTGACCGATGAGAGTGGCACTTGTCCCCCCCTTTTTTTAATTTCCACCCCTTTTCCAGTCACCATACAAACTAACCTGTGTCGTTCTCACTTTGATTTTTGTGATATCTCTTTTTTTAGCTTCTCTTATCCAAATCCTCCAAAAAATTCTTGGTTTTGCAATTCAAGTATTGCCTATCTCAATTCAAGTATTGCCTATCTCAATACAAGCGCGAATCCCACATCGAAAATGGCTTAGTCGATCAACACCGAAAAATTAGGTAAGGTTTCATCTCGCAATGTACAAAAAAAATTATAAAAGGTTGTTTCTGACAAAAAAAAACTATAATAAATGGTTGATGGAGGGAAATTTTTAATTGAGGCAATGCCGGAAAATATTGGTTAACGCCGGAATAACGTCATTAGGTTTCTTCTGACAAATTTTTTTATGTGTAAGGTTTCTCTAGACAAAAAAAAATTAAAAGGTTGTTTCTCACAAAAAGCTACTTATAAAAGATTGTTTCTGACAAATTATCCTTAATTTTATATACGTAATATAAACATAGTTGTGCGGGATTTTTTTATTCCTCTCGGTATGTACTTTCCCGGATATATAATTATTATAATCTTCTCTTATACATAACTCAAGATATTAAGGTTTGAAATTGTATCTCGAAAATTGTGAAAAACTTAGGAAGTGTTCTTTTGGACTTATTTTTAGTTCAATTCAGTGTCAGTTACTCTCTACAATTCAATTTCTCTCAGATAAGTTTCTCTCAATCCAAAAGAACGGGGCCTTAATGTAGCAATTAAAAAGAGATGGGTAATTAATTGCCCATGACCAACAAAAAAAATCTAAAAAGAAAATAGAAACTACCAGTACGAGGTGGCACCAACAGGAAATATGCATGTCTGTATACTGGTAGTGATAAAACGCTCATCATGAGCGGTTTATCACTACCACTCACGAGTAGGGTGTGCACCTGGTCCAAAACCGGACCGGATCGGTTGGACCGCAGGACCGAAATTTGAAAATTTTTTGGACCGGGAAAATTCTGAATGCAGTTTTGGACCGGTTGGACCGAATTTATATTTTTTTATTAAAAAAAAACTTTTCTTAGGTTTAAACATATTTATAAATTCAATATATTAAAATATAATAATTCTAAAAGCAATAATCTTAAAGGCAATAAATATGAGGTTTTAACTTTCTAAGTTTTAAACTTTTTTTAACCTTTAAACTTTTTTTTTTTTTAAAAAAAACGAGATTCCGGTCCGCCGGTCCGGACCAGGAAAATTTCGGGTTTGGACCGACCGGACCAAAAACCCGGAATCCTAATTTTGATGGACCGGGGGCCGGACCAGGAAAATTCCGGTCCGGGTCCGGTCCGAATTCGGTCCCCGGTCCAAAGTGCACACCCCTACTCACAGGGGTAAATGCGTAATTTAACAATTCGAAAAGGGGTAAAGTGGTAATTTAACAATTAAATGAAGTCAATATAGTATTAGGGAATTGACTAGGGAATGGAAGGGGAAAAGAGATACACAAACAGGGGTTGAGTTAACAAAAACTGGGTTTCAAACACACAAACAAGGGTGATTTATCAATAACCGGGTTTTAAAATACGCAAATAGGGGTTCGTATCAATAATCAATTGTACTTTTGGGGGGAAAGGCTGAATGAAACACGCAAATCAATGCAACTTTTTGCTTTATAAGCGAGATCACATGTTTACTTTTTCACAAACAGGGTTGAGTTAAAAAAAAGCATGGGTTTCAAACACACAAATAGGAATTGATTTAATAATATCCAGGTGTTCAAATACACTAACATGTGGGTTTTAATTGTACTTTTTGGAGGAAAAGTTGTCAGTGTCATTTTTTAGCTTAATATTATTTTAATGCTTCCCACAGTATAAATCTGTGAGTTGGCAGAGGTGTCACTTTCATTATGGGGATACACACCTGCCTTTTCCACTTTTCTCTTATTTTAATAATATATGGTTGTGAGTGGTAGTGATAAACCGCTCATCATGAGCGTTTTATCACTACTCGTCTGTATACTAATCTAAGTATCTAACCAATAACTCAATCAGCCTATGAACAAAATGGACATCAAAATTCATTATAGAAGTACAATTCATAATCTATGCAGCTTATCAACTGAAGTTCTGACACCCACATCACAATGCTCGAAAAAAAAAGTACTAAAAGAACCCAGGAAAAGGATCGGTTCCAAGAGAAGCAAGAACTTCAGTCATAATAAAGCAAGTACAAAAAATTCAAATCAATAAGCTTTTCTATAACTAAAAAGGACACTGAACTGAGCACAATAAATAAGTAGAGGCAGCATCATGCTGTATCCTTCACCCTGTTTTTTAGGAGTACATGAGTTTTGCAAAAAGGAAGAAGCATCACTACTGAGTACTGACTTTATTCACATGATAATACGCATTCATCTGAAGCAAAACCCGGTAAAGATTCAGAGAATCAACTGAACTAAACGCTATTTTTCACAGCAGAATCGATCAGCCATCTCGCGCAAGATTCGGGACTGAATCTTTCATCATGTTGGTATATAAATATACATATATATGTAGAGTATGGTAAAATAGGTAGATTAACTAGCGAGCTAGATCTACTCTTAAGGGTTTCCAGTCCATATCTGAATAATGAAGAAGACATGGAAACCCCATCCTGAAATTCTGAGGCCTAAACTCTTGTCTACTTCCCGGCTAAACTTCTAACATAATCATATTTGCTGGCTATATATACACTAATTGACTACAATACACGCTTCATTATGGCCTTCACAGTTCCATTTTCAGCTGGCTTGAGTGCAATGATGCTGCATTAGAAAAAAGTATGATAGAGTCAGCTGGAGAATTTTGTGCATTTGAGACTTGACGTTATCCTATAAGCCAGTCAAGATTCAAGAAATTTTGATATGGTGTCACAGACTGGCCCACAGGCCACAACAAGAGAAGCATATTTCTTAAAAAAAATTGATGTCAACAAGCACGAAGAGTCTAGCACATACTTCCTCCGTTTTTTAATAAGTGACACATTTTCCTTTTAGGAAATGTCACAATAAGTGACTGGTGACACATAGCTCAAAGTAGTAAAAAATACTTCTCATTTATTACATCTTTGCCATCATTTAATCGTTTCACCTACTTACTTTATCCAATACTCAAATTTAATTGGTTAAATAAGTGGTCCAACTTTCTCTCTAGCGCCTCCTGATTCCCCCACTTTCTATCTGTCACTTGTTAAAAAACCAAAGGAAGTATATTGGTTTGGATTTTATTTTCAGCAGTATTCAACAGTACATGCAGTCATGCACTTAAACATGAAAATTATAGTAGACCTCGATCTATTACAACTATACATAAAATAGGACCTCATAAAGCACAGCATAAATTGACAAGTTTGTTGAGCTACTATATGTCAGGAAGTGAAAGTTATCATGGGAACCAATGCAGCGACTGCAAAAGATCTAACCGTTCTGAAGCAGTTTACCTGAATTTCCAGGTGAGTCATCATAGGTCATAAGTGAGTTCTCTGATGCAACTACATTACGGTGGTTCTCTTCCTTGACCCAAACTGGCGGACTTAAAGACTCAAGCTGCCATTGCTGTTGAAATTGTGGTCTGTCTCCGGTGACATGGATTTGTGGCCACATTAGTGGCATAGCCATGTTTTGAAGGTTGCAGTCCATCATAGATTCAGCCTGCAGACATGGAAGGCACATCAAAAACCAGGACTCAACATACTCAGGCCCAATACTGCACCCATTAAAGCCAATAACCAAAAGCTGAATAGTACAATAACCAACACAGAATCCTCAAGTTCATTCTAGCTGATTTTCTGAGAGTTCAAATTCCAATTAACACATTACTAGAGACATGAATATTAGCTGTGAAACACCAGAACAAGATGAAGATACTCATACGAGCCTAACTGTCATATCTCTATGAAGTACAACACTTCAGGGGATCTAGTATACAATAAATTCACCCAATTTCTGAATGCCAACAATGCTAAGTGTTACAAAGGTTATTGTCTGGTATATTTCCAGCCTGGTCACAGCACAATGCAGGAAAACACAGAGCATACATGGGCCTGGACTGTAGGAACAGGTAATGACAAATTGTCCTTCCAGACTTCCCTTTCATATGCAATCCTAAAAGACAGAAAGACAGCTCAAAAGACTTCGGTGTAGTACAAACTCAATCTAGTTATGTGGTGCTTAAAACCAATGCTGTGATCTTCTCCTAGCAACACAAAACTAACTGCATCACTTTAGTCCTTGTGTGCCCGGAAGTTGTCATTCATTTTCCTCTTTTAAAAGTATTATTTTAAACTATAATTTTCCACATTACGGTCACTACCCTTCTTTAAGGAATTTTCTTGGAATTTGTGTCGTGGAATAACACAAGTATACTATGAGATGGCAAGGAATCGAGCACAATGTGAAGCAGTCAAATCCCTTGTCTACTTCATTGCTCTGTTTGTAGTATTGTCAAAATCCCAATCCAAGACTGCTGAGAGAAAGACGCCTATAGCAACTCTGGAATTATTGAGTATTTTGTTATAAGCTGACCCACACAGGGAAACAAACAACTGCTGGTAGACAGTATTGTCAAATAAAAACTCTCTAATCATCATGATATGCAGGAAAATTACCCTAACTCTTAAACCGCATTAAAAAAATCCGCTTTCACAGCAAACTGATGATTGCCAAGAAAGACAAGAATTTGAGATAAGAGAATCACTTACTCCTCCCGAAATTAGGCTGTCAAGATTGAAATCAATTTTTGGATTAACTGCGGCAAGCCTCATTGACAGATACTGCAACAACATGGTAGATATTAGACTTTCTCACAGTACATAGATTAAACCAAGCAATAAGATTGTATAAGAATTGATGAATCTTGAAATTATTAAGGAATCCCCTGTTGGATTCCTGGTTCAGAATTACTTCAGATTCAAGATCCCATGTGGGATATGGATGGATTTATTGTACGATAGCTTACCATAATTAGATTACTTGACCAACTTTAATTCAAAAGGAGAACATGGGGAAAAAATTGTCAAAGAAACATTAATGGTCCGTTTGGTAGTTGGTTATAAATGGTGTCTATTTTTCTTCTTAAATTTTCATTCCCATCCAATACCACCTTGTAGGTGGTAATGAGTGGTAATGAAAATTGCTTCCCCTTGGAGAAAATAACACAATTGGGGGTTGAAATTGCCTCCCCATAGAAATTTTAAGGGTGTTTTCCCATTACCATCATTTATTAACGACTACCAAACGAGCCGTAAGGGTGCATTCCCTTCAATATTATCCCTGACCTTAACATATACTAGGAAATTATTGCCCCTGAACTTAACTTCACTTAACTGATTATATTGAAATTGATCTGGCGTAGCGCTTATTGGCCCCAAAACCTAACTTATCGGAACTTATTGGTACTGAACTTTAACTAATACTTCCTCCGTTCCATGATTCTCACAACAATTGCACTTTTATGATCAAACTTTATAAACTTTGACCACAAATTTTCACCATTATTGCAACAACAAAAAATCACCATTATATAGGAAAAATAATAGTCATGTCGGATATTTTAGATTCATGACATTCATCTCAACGTATATTTTTAAATATCAAATTTTCATAATTTTTACTGACACATAATTGAAGATAACCGTGAAGTTGCAAGTGTTAGCATGAATTATGAAGCAAAGGAAGTAAGAACTTATTGTACTTGAACTTCACCTTATGTGAACCTATCTTTCCACAAATGATAGGAAATAAGGTGAGAAGAACAAAACCTAAGGCAAGTTTAGGGGACCAATCTTGCATGATCTCCTCTATTCTAGCACAAAATGGTATTCCTTGGTAGTCCCTTATTGTATGGGAAGATGAAGAAACTTATAGCCAAAGATAAAGTACCTCCACTTGACGTTGCAAGTGCTGCACATGATTGATTATCTCGTCCAACACCAATGCAGTACCCGAAATCTGCATTTTGTTAAAAAAGAGAGTACAAGTAAGCCACCTCACTTCCCCCACGATGATTCAAATTCTGATATTCAGCAACAAATGCGATATACTACCAGAAAATTTACTACAAATTCATGACACCTGCATTAATTTACTATGCAAAATTTAGTAACGCCTACCCTAAATTTTTACTGTTGTAAACTCAAAACTCATTGGAACCTTCAAAATACATATAAATTATACCTAAAAAAAGAAGTTTGCATTTGATAAATCAGTACTGATGGTCCCAGAAAGCAGAGGACCTATGTAGTCTATTTCTGCCAGCCTGGGAGACAATTTAATTTGAACCCACTGATCTTTTCCAATTAATAACCTTTGGCCCCAGGACAGCACTACCATCATAGATGTGTTCCATTCAACTTGGGCATTGAACAGAGAATTATGGCCAGAGTTGTCCTCTTTGGTCCTTCCAACTTCAGGAGCACCTAACATGTTCAATAAAGAAATTTGCAACCCCCCTCCTCCCTTGGCAAAAGAGATATGACCATCACAAAAAACATAATTGATAAGTAGTGCATAAATTTTTTTTTTTAAATATGTCCAGTCAAATGAAAGGAAGGGTACCCCAAAATTAAAGATCAGACTCATGCTGAGGACTCAAATAGCACATACTTCCTCTGTTCTTTTTAATTGCATCATTTCATTTTTCACATTTCTGAGACGGCACCTTCTTTAAAAAATCAATATCTCTAATTGCGTATAAGTAAAAATTATAACAAATGGATATTTGGCATCCTTGCATTGAGACGAATCTAACTGAACCCACTTAACTATGTTTTTCTTATAAAATGATGCGAGATAGTTTAAAAAAGTTGGTTGATTAACGATGATCGAAAACAAAATGATGCAATTAAAAAAAATGGAGGAAGCTGTATAACAATGAGTCAATGATACTATCTCATTAGCCTAATATGGTCTGATGATAATTGAAAAGGAACTAGATCGTAGATTTTTCCCTTTCACAAGAAATAAATACTCCAAAGGACCAAAAACAAGTATCATTTTTTATATTTGAGGTCAAAATTTATCAATAAATCTGGTAACTGAATCGTAGATTTACATTTTCCTTTTCCACAGGAAATAAGTACTCCATTTGATGCAAAATAAGTATCATTTTCGTTATTTCAGGTCAGATTTCACTATAAAGATGTTGACAAAAACTATAGAAATCATATTGTTTTGGATCAACAAAAGCACAAAACTATACTTTCTGCACTTCCTATATACTTGCCATTTACCAACCAAACAACTTCATATTCTTCCACTTCCTAAGAACTTCTAATCCCCATCCGTATTTTTGTTATGTCAGCCAAACACGCACTTTTTCTATTTGTAAAAAATCACATGTCATTACCAGTTACCACTATAATATCTTTCATGTTAATATAACTCCCAAAGCCAAATAACATAATCTCCAACAACCCATATGAATCCGGCATCCCACGCCGTTAGAGTTACAGTCTAGGGAGATTGTCGAGAGTCCTTTGTTTGGATCTACCAGATTATTAAGACTAGGAGTACAAAATATGGCAAAAAAAACAAAAGGGAAGGGGAAAAACAGATACTACGAGCAAGTGAAAAGACAATAATATCCTTGTCCTGAAAAGAGACACATAACAAACCCTCTGCAAACGGCAAAGTGAAAGGTGAAATGAGAAGCCCAAAAAATTACACTACTAACCAAAGAAGACACTTTCCTTGCTAAAAAAGCAACAGCTACTTTATGTAAAAGGTGACAACGACTAATACCGTTATCAACTTTAAAATGTAAACCTCAAAAGTAATTATCATTTTACCCAGTTAGTCTTAATCATAATCATTCTGCCTTAATCAACCTCTCATAATCACGATCAAATCAAAGCATAAAAATGTTGAAAATTGATATATGCGGCAGCTAAAAGTAGAAACGTTAACCAATAATTAAGTATCAACAACCCTAAGATTAACGCGTGATTTTGTCGTAAATTCCTAAACCATATAATAATGTATTTCATATAATCATATTAGGGCTGCATATATCAAAACCGAAACCAATTAAACACAAGAGTTGATTTACATTTACCTTGTTGCAGCCTGGGACCAACTCCTGCAACAATTTCATCCTCGCATTAATTTTCTCTCTCCTCGCCTGAAATCACACAGAGAACAATAATGACATAATTAAAACCCAATTAACACCTAATTAACAATCAAATCCGTTAATTAAGACCTCAATTAGCAGAAAAAATTAGAAGCTAATTACTCTTTCAGCTAAGCTATGGCTATCCGTCGCTTGACCTCGCCGTGCACGAACATGAACATACGGAAGCTTCTCTCCATCATCCGACGTCGTTTT
Organism: Beta corolliflora; assembly: GCA_947648045.1. NCBI lineage: Eukaryota > Viridiplantae > Streptophyta > Magnoliopsida > Caryophyllales > Amaranthaceae > Beta > Beta corolliflora. The sequence goes on along the minus strand of CANSZD010000089.1, from coordinate 1,078,829 downwards.
CGTCTTCTTCGTCAATCCTTTACCCTAATCCACATAATTAGCAATCAATTAAACAACTAATTAACCAATTAATTGTCCGCTAACCCTAGAAATTACAATTAGGGGAAGAAATGAATGAAAACCTTCTTTTCTCTCTCCTTGCGCTTCAATGGCTTCTCTTTCTCTTTGTCACTCTCACTCCCAGCCGTAGGATCAGACGAATTAGGGTTAGAACAACAATCCAACGGTTCAGATTTAACCTTAAACTCCGGCGAATCTTCCGTCGCAAAAACAGAAAACTTAGCGGCGCGTTCAATCAACGCGTGATTAGAGGGGAAAGCAGGAAGAGAGGAGAGAGAATGATTGTAAGCACTAACACGGTGTCGTTTCACAACATCACCACTACCACCACCACCACCACCATCGTCAGTTAAAAGCTCCATAGCTTGAGTAGGGGGTAATTCTAAAAGGGCAGTAAAGGAATTTCCATTTTCCGGCGCAATTATCAACTTCTGAAATTCTTCCCCAAATTCTGGGTAGTTCACGGATCGAATCTCGGTGCCAGCAATTGAGTCCATTATTATTATTTTTTTGGTTGTGTTATCACTCAAGTTTTTTGAAATGTAGCCGTTGAAATGGGAGTGTCATGTAAAGTGGAAGTTGGTGTGAGAATGGAGGTAATTTGGAGTTTTAATGGCTGCTTTTTTTTTTGTAGTTTAGAAAGGTGAGGTTGGAGAGAGAGAGAGAGAGAGAGAGAGAGGATATAGGGATGGTGTGAAAGCAACGTAAAGGGAGGGAGGAGAGAGAGAGAAGTGGGGATGTTTTTTGGGAAAGGAGGGCTGGTGGAGGGGTCGGGTTACGGGTACGGAACAATCCGGGACGATAGTTTTATGATTGTAAGTGGATATGACCCGTCCTTTTCTTTGCATTCATTACATAATACTATATGCTGATTTTTATTTTTTTAGGGATAGAGATATTTGAAATGTTAACCTATGAATAACTTATAGTAAAATTACTTCATCTGCTTCTTAAATAGATACTCTATTTTGACTTTTGCACGATTTTGACCATATTTTTCGACACATGTATAAATGATAATTGTATGGGTATAACCCAAGTACTTTAGCGGACCTCCCTGAGGAGTCCGCGAACACAATGACGGACGCGAACATGGCAAATGTCGCCTGCAGCTCTAACAAGTCAGTTCATTGACATGGTCCGACAACATTGGCGGTCGCCTAACAAGACAAAATAGAGAAATCTTCCCTTCTGTCAAGCGCACCACAACCGTACACGTGTAAAAGGATTACGCACCCTGTCAGAGGAATAATACTTCTATAAATACCCCACTAGTACTATTCTGCAGGTACATTCTCTCACACTGACAATTCTTATCTCTCTCTCTACTTTCTCTCTCTAAGGGTCTGTTCTGATGAACTTATTTTGTCTTATCTTATCTTATCTTATAAGATCTTATAAAATCTTATCTGATCTTATCTTATCTTATCTTATCTTATAAGATAGTTTATTGTGTGTGTCTAACATCTTATTTATCTTATCTTATCTTATCTTATCTTATCTTATCTTATCTTATCTTATCTTATCTTATCTTATCTTATAAAATCTTATATAAGTTAAAATAAGTTGAACTGAACGGACCCTAAATCCTATTTGAGCACGTGCTGACTTGAGCGTCGGAGGGGGTTTCCTCGCATCCCCCCCGAGGGTAGTTCACGTTTGCTTCCTGTGCAGTTATTCACCAGCGGATGCCAACTCCAATCCTTGACGGGCTCTTCTCAAGACCGTCAACCGTTTCTCAACCGAAACAACTTGGCGCTAGAAGGAGGGGCCTCCCATCTTTGTGAACGCTATCATGGAAAGAGCAAACAATGACAGTCGTGATCCATCAGGGTTGGAAACCGGGCAAGGATCTACGCCACCCCTTATTACCGGACCACTCGGTGCACCTCAGTTCAGCACCAGGATGGCCGAGAACATCACTGAGCAGCAAACTCCTGAGAACAATGTGTCTCAGGTAAACACTGGTGGCGGATCATTCAACCTGGCTCAATTAAATCAATTCTCTCCTGAGCAGCTACAAATTGTAGCGTCCTTCATCCAAATGTTACAAGCGAGTACTCCTCAGCCTAACAACACCCCTACTCCTAATGCAAGAGGTGGTCAAGTTCGTAGGCGTGTGGCGCCCTTGACTGGTCGCAACGTTGACAGCCCACCAGTAAGGAGATTGCGTACCTTCACTCAAGAAGGACGCCAGATGGAGAGACTAATCGATGATCCAGAGTATGAAGAAGCTGTCCTAGAGACTGAGAATCTCAACAATTTTGAAGATGAGAATCAAAGTCGTTCTCATCGAGAATATAGCACCAACGGTGTAAGCAACTATTCTGCTGGCGGGCACTATTGATTAAGCCTAAGCTGTCTCCCTTCATTCCGGAGATCTTGAACCACCCCATGCCAAGGATCAAGATGCCGTCCTGCAAGTATGACGGCACATCAGATCCGGATGACCATGTTCTAGCCTATGAAGGGCACATGTATTTGTACACACAGGTGGACGCCATCTGGTGTAAGGTTTTTCCGTCTAATCTGACCGGGATTGCCCTGACGTGGTTTAAGAGTATCCAGGCTGGTAACGTTTCTAGTTTTTCTCAGCTTTCGTCTATGTTCAGCACTCACTTCGTGAGCAATAGGCGCCGTGAGCGCACAACTGGCGAGTTGTTATCTATCAAGCAGCGTGAGAATGAGAGCCTGCGAGATTTCGTTGACCGTTTTAATGCCGAGGCGGTCACTATTCCTCGTCTTCAGCAAGACGTGGCCGTCCTAGCTCTAATGACTGGGGCGAGGGAGGGGGTCCGCGTTCGGGAGCTACTCCGGCGCAAACCCTTCACATCTCTAGAACCAGTCTTAAGAAAGGCAAACGACTTCATCAGAGGTGAGGAGTTTGATAAGGCCGCGAGCAGCCAAAGCCGCGAGCCTGAGAAAAAGAAAGATGACAAGCAAAAGAAGGAAAAGGGTCGCGAGAACGATCGCGGCCGAGATGATAGAAAGCAAGAGTCAAACGTGGTCAAGAAAGGGAATGACCGCGAGAAGAATGACCGCGAGAGGTTCGAGTACAAAGATAAGTTCGATGCGTATACGCAGCTCACGACCTCAAGAGCTCAGATATACATGCTGAACAAGGACAACGATAAATGGCAACGTCCAAAGCAAATGTTTCACAAAAACCGTGATAAGAGCAAGTGGTGCGACTTTCACGGGGATCACGGTCACACTACTGAGAACTGCAAGCATTTAAAGGATAACCTGGAGGATCTAATAAGAAGGGGTTACTTTACTCAGTATAAGGCTCAGTCAAAGGATGGAAACGTGATAAAGCCTAATAACCAGAATGTGCAATCGCGGATTGCCGAAATTCATGTTATAAGTCGCGGTCCGATTCATGGCGGCAGCGTAAACGGGGTAAAAGCAAGCCTGAAAGAGTTCAGGCACCAGGTCAATTTCAACGAAAGTATGCAATGGAGAATGCCGCCAGCTATGTCCGTCATGTCTTTCACGGTAGAGGACGCAAAGCACGTTGTTTACCCCCATGATGACTCTCTAGTGGTCACGTTGAAAGTATCAAACTGCCTGATCCATAGAATTCTTGTAGATGGAGGAAGTTCTGCAAACATATTGTATTTCTCGACTTTTGAGAAACTGATGATTGGCCGGGAGTAAATGAAGCCTGTTCGCTACCCGGTGATAGGTTTCACGGGGGCGTCGGTGATTCTCGAAGGATTGATAACCCTACCGGTCAGGGTAGGAGAATATGAAAACGACAAAGATGTAATGGCGGAATTTTTGGTAGTTGACGTTCCAGGGGCTTACAATGCAATTATCGGACGTCCCTTCATCCATGACGTCCAAGGGGTTGTGTCAACTTACCATCTTACTATGTTGTACGTTTCCAATCTTGGGACAACAGCGAAGTTGAGAGGGAATCAGGAGATGGCAAAATCATGCTATCTAACAGCATTAAAGCAGCCGGCAAGGAGGATTCCGGTAGAAGATCTAAATCCGCCAACTCGGAAGCAGAGGTGAGCCCAGAGGAAAGCTCTGGCAAGTGAAGCAGAATCCGAGAAAGGGGATGAGGAGATTATGGAAATATCAATGGAGGAGCTGGAATCTAGGCCCGATGGTACGCCAAGGCCCAAGCCTGATGGAGAAACGAAGCAGGAGATGCTGGTAGAGGATCCGGCAAGGACAATTGCTGTCGGAACAGACATGGACCTAGAGGTCCGGGTCAACCTAGTGACTCTCCTAAGAGAAAACGCTGATGTTTTCGCGTTCTCGGCGGATGAGATACCGAGAATAGACCCAGCCATGATGGTACATCGTCTGAATGTTGACAGCACTGTCCGACCTATCAAGCAAAAGAAGCGAAATTTTTCTGCTGAGAAGAACAAGGCCATCAAAGAGGAAGTTGATAAGCTATTGGCGGCTGATTTCATTGAGCCGTGTGATTACCCAGAATGGTTGGCCAATGTGGTCATGGTGAAGAAAGCTAACGGCCAATGGAGGATGTGCGTTGATTTCACGGACCTCAATAGAGCCTGCCCAAAGGACTGCTATCCGTTACCGAGAATAGACCAGCTAGTAGACTCTACTAGCGGTCATGCATTACTAAGCTTTATGGATGCATTCTCGGGCTATCATCAGATCAGCTTGCTTGAGGCCGATAGAAAAAAGCTGCGTTCATCACGGATTGTGGTGTATATAATTATAAGGCAATGCCGTTTGGGCTCCGTAATGCGGGGCGACCTATCAAAAGCTGGTCGACAAAGTATTCGCGGATCAGAGAAGGAGGAACATCGAAGCATATGTTGACGACTCCATCGTCAAGAGTAAAACTGACCGCGAACATTTAGACGACCTGGAAGAGACCTTTAGAACATTGAGGAAGTATAAGATGAAGCTTAACCCAAAGAAATGTGTCTTTGGGGTGAGAGTAGGGAAGTTTCTGGGCTTTTTGGTTAGCAAGAGAGGGATTGACGCGAATCCAGACAAAGTACAAGCCATCATAGATTTACCTGAGCCAAAGAGAGTCAAAGATATCCAAAGGCTAACAGGAAGAATGGCGACTCTTACTCGATTCATCTCAAAATTAGCAGACAAGGCTCTGCCCTTCTTTGCACTATTAAGGGGAAATAAGAAGTTCGAGTGGGGAGAGGAGCAAAGCAAAGCATTCCTGGCGATTAAAGAGCATTTGAAAAGCTTACCCACCATCACAAGACCTGAAACTGGAGACATATTACAATTATACATCTCGGCCTCGCATAAAACGGTCGCGGCCGTGTTGTTGGTGGAAAAGGAGAAGAGGCAGCAGCCCATATAGTTTGTCAGCCATATCCTTAACGGCCCGGAGAGTCGTTATCTGTTGGTTGAAAAGATAGCGTTAGCCGTGATAATTGCCGCTAGGAAGCTCAGGCCCTACTTTGACTGTCATCCCATCCAAGTTTTAACCAATCAGCCGCTAGAAAAAGCGTTGCAGAAGATGGATAGTTCTGGCCGCCTACTGAAATGGGCCGTTGAACTATTAGAGTATGATATACAGTATAAGCCCAGGACCACTATCAAAGCGCCGGCCCTGGCAGATTTTATTGTGGAAGCCTCATATGAGGAAGAAGAAGTGGAGCAAAAGGAAACCTGGCTACTGGAAGTTGACGGATCTTCCGCTGTTAGTGGATCCGGGGTCGGTATAGTGATGACCAGCCTGAGGGGAATTCATACCAGTACGCCATCAAGTTTGCCTTCCCGGCGTCAAACAACGAAGCAGAATATGAAGCAGCAATTGCTGGCTTGAGAATGTGTTTGGCGGCGGGCGCTAAGAGTGTGCTCTTAAAGACGGACTCACAATTGGTTAGCGGCCAGTTAAGAGGAGAATTCGAAGTCAGAGAAGCCAAGATGATGAAGTACGTGGAAAAAGCCAAGGAGTTGATTGCTCAATTGAATCATTTCGAGATTCAAGCAATACCTAGGACCGTGAACACTAAAGCGGACGCGTTGTCCAAATTGGCAAGCTCTGACTCATTCAGCATCGAGAAGACCGTCACGGTGGATATCTTGAAGGAAAAGAGCATCACGGAAAAAATGGTGAGCGTCAACAGCATAAACCAGCAAGGGGAATGGTTTAGTGAGCTGGTGGAGTATAAACTGACGGGGACGCTTCCCAACAATCCCTCGTCCGCCAAGAAGCTGAAACGACAAGCAAGTTGGTACGTCTTATACCAAGATGAGCTGTACAAGAAATCATTCAGTCTGTCTTTGCTTAATTGCGCAACTGCATGGGAGTCCGTGAAAATCCTTGAAGAAATACACGAGGGTATCTGCGGCAAGCATATTGGCGGCAAGGCTTTAGCGCTGAAAGCATTGAGAGCTGGGTTTTACTGGCCAAGTATGCTGGCGGATGCCCAGAGTTATGTCAAAAAATGTGATAAATGCCAAAGATATGCTCCTGCCATCAACAGGCCCGCCAATGATTTGCAACCCATCCTATGCCCAATTCCGTTCGCTCAGTGGGGGATAGACATCCTGGGACCGTTCACCACAGCGACAGGAGGTAGGAGATTCCTGATAGTGGGAATTGACTATTTTACCAAATGGATAGAGGCAGAACCGACAGCAAAGATCAAGGCAAATCAAGTCAAGAAATTCATCTGGCAGAACATTATGACAAGATTTGGGATTCCCATGGCTATCGTTTTCGACCATGGAGTCTAGTTTGATTGTCGTCCCGTACAAGCTTTTTTAACGGATTTTCGTGTAAAGTTTGCATACTCAGCCGTTTGCCATCCTCATAGCAATGGATAGGCAGAGGCCGCGAACAAACAAATCTTGAATGCCTTAAAGAAAAAGCTAGATGAATTCAAAGGAGGATGGGCCGATATGGTACCAGCAGTGCTATGGTCAAATAGAACAACAGAGAAGGAAGCGACGGGAGAAAGCCCTTTCAAGCTAGCCTTTGGCGCAGAAGGAGTGTTACCGGTAGAGGTGGGGTTACCCTCTTACCGGATCAAACACCAAGACCTTCAGAAGAATGATCAAGCACTCAGGGAAAACCTGGACTTCCTGCCAGAAACGAGGCTCATGGCGGAACTGAAAGCAGCTGCTTACAAAGATAGAATCAGCAAGGCTTACAATAAGAAAGTCTTGGAGATCGTTAGATGTTGGTGACCTAGTCCTTCGCAGAACAGCAGCCACTGGCAAGGCGCATACTGAAGGAAAGCTGACTGCTAATTGGGAAGGTCCTTACATCGTAGCCAAGAAGCTTGCTCCCGGTTCCTTCATTCTAAAAGGCATGGACGACAAAGAGCTTAAGAATTGTTGGAACGCTAACGTCTTAAAACAGTACTATGTCTGATTTATAGAATATAATAGGCCGAGAGCCACTTTTTATTACATGAATAATACAAGCTTCCGCTAGTAGTTCATCAATCGTCTTATTGTTTTCATGAATATTAACGGACCATATAACAGGTCAACAAATAAAATACTAACGGCCATATAACAGGCATAAACGTTAGAAAAGCCATATGACAGGCTCAAAGTGCGTTAACGGTCATATAACAGACCTAGCACAAAACAAAAGCCATATGACTGGCTCAAAAGTGCGTTAACGGTCATATGACAGACCTAGCACAAAACAAAAGCCATATGACAGGCTCAAAAGTGTGTTAGCGGTCATATGACAGACCTAGCACAAAACAAAAGCCATATGACAGGCTCAAAAGTGCGTTAACGGTCATATGACAGACCTAGCACAAAACATGACAGACTCAAAGTGCGTTAACGGTCATATGACAGACCTAGCACAAAACAAGCCATATGACAGGCTCAAAGTGCGTTAACGGTCATATGACAGACCAGACGATAGTCAAAGCATATTAATAGATTAAAAATGCTAACGGTTATGCAACGATCATACGAGGATTAAAGCATTAGCAAACACAAGATATAACCAAAATGCAAAAGTACTTGTCCATAAATTAAAAGCTACTGGCTTGGCGGCCAACTACAGTAGAAAAAGATGGCGGCCAATATAAAGGCTTTCAGTTGGAGTCAAGTACTTGTAAAGTAAAACGTAAATTCATGGTTTACAAACGCCAAAATGGGCCGAATAGAGTGTTAAGCTAAAATATTAAAATAAGTTATAAACTACAAGCTATTGGAAGAGCAGGAAGAACTGAGAGAAGGCCGCCAAAAACTTCAAGAAACAGGGGCTTCCTGATTTGTCTGTTCTGGAACGTCCCAAGGATCCGCATCAGCAATAGCATCTTCGTCGACAAATTTGGGATCCCCCTCGAAAGGTGTGAGATGCTGGCCGTCAGCATGGGCGTCCTCAATAACGTTTCAGTCAAATCCTGGAACGGATTTGCACACGCATCTCATGGCGGCCGCCCATCCGCCATCATATCTCTTATGTAAGGCCGCCGCATATTCATCAGACCGTTTATAATCAGCAACAACCATAGCGGCCCCCTGGTCTCAGCCTCAATAGCAGCATCTAAAACTGCAATCTCCTTCTCTGAGTTGGCGACCTCTAGAGCCTTGGTCAATGCTGCAACATTTGCCTCGGTCTCCTCCAGCAAGGCAGCTCGCGGCCTCAGAGTTTGCAGCTCGTCCTCCAAAGGTTCCAAGGCCGTGGTCTTAGCCGCCAACTTCTCTTCCACTCCCTTCAGCAAGTCCTGGCAAGTCTCAAGTGACTGCTTGTAGCTGTCCGCCAGCTTCTGATACTCCACATACTGCTCAATCAGCTCAAGAGCATCGTTATTGGCCTAAAAAAAGAAAAGAGGAACGTCAGTAGGGAGACGGCAACAAATGAAATAAAGTAATAAATAATAAACAGACGTACCACAAGCTGATCATGAGCCGGCCCCCAGCGAGGAGTCACCAAGGATCCTGCCGACCTGTCCAATGGCAGCTGCATGCCCTTCAAAATACGGTAAGCAAGGATGCCACCGTTCTCAGGGATGTCGGCATACAACGACTCATCTTCCCTGACATCCCAGTCAGGTTGATAGATTTTGCCGGAAACAACAGGTTGGCGAGCAAAAGAGGCTGCCACAGCATCACTTATCGGCACTTCCTTCTTCTCGATCCATTCATGGTACCGAGAAAAGATACCGGGAGATAAGTTGGACAGAAAACTCGGCATTGTAATCAGATCCCGAATCTTCTCGCGGATGGAAGAGTAAGAGCCTGACAGCCAAGTAGCGCCACTAATATGGTCTTGGCCAGTGGTCGCGACCTCATTATGCTCCTGGCCCTCTGAAGGAGCATTCACGTCCAAATCCTGCACTTGAATAACCTCATTGGTGGGGGCAGAAGTAGCAGGATCCACCACAGCTTGTCTTTTGTTGGCAGACGTATCTGCCGCAACTTGCTCTCGAGGCCGCCTCCTGTTCCCACCACCTCTGGCGACAGGCCGGGAAGTAGAGGACCTGAGAGGGACGGCAGGAGAAGGCAGGCCGCCAGAACCGGCAACAATGTTAATGGCACCTCGAGCAGGAGTGCGACCAACCGTCACACCGCCGCGATCACGGCGAATATTCTGGGGGCCGTTACGATTTCCCCCTCGACGACCGTTGGTGTTACCGTGCATGGTCTCGTACTCGTAGGTGGGAGCATGCGGCAAATGGGTTAGAGGCTGGAGGTTCTCGTCAACACAAAGTGCGTCGAGATCAAGATGGTCGAAGCCTGCAAACGGCAAGAAGCATATATATATATATATATATATATATATATATATATATATATATATATATATATATATATATATATATATATATATAGGGATATTATCTCAGATAACCCTGACTTATAGGCCTTTTTCCAATATAACCCCGACTTTGGCAGCCCTGTCTCCGATAACCCTGAACTTAATTTTTGTCATTAAACCTGACGGAATTAGACACGGCGTTAATGATTTTGACATCTATAATTAAAAACCTATTTTTTTTTATAAAAAAACAAAAATATTTTGTGTTCTTCATCCTCTCTTTTATGTTCTTCATCCTCTCTCTATTGTTCTTCACCACTTTCTCTCTCTTGTTCTTCAAGTCCTTGTTACTCTTCAATTTAAATTCCAGAATACGTTTTAATTTGATTTTCTCACTTTTGTTCTTCATATCCTACATCAATGGCCACCACACAACGTTAGAGGAAACCCATTATTTCTCCTTAATTGCTATAAAAAAAACCCAAAACCCAAAAACCCAAAAACGGTGTCGGGTTGTCGTTGTCATCGAGGGATGTTGGTGGCGGCAGCACCTCACGCAGAGGAGAGAGAAAATAGGCCGCTGTACCCAGATTCACGCAGAGGAGAGAGAAAATATGAGTTCATTTTGTACCACTGTCACCCATATCCAAATCAAGCGCTTCTGCTTGGGAGTTTGTGGACAAAGTGAGAAGTTTCTATATGATGGATATGTATGTGCAGCAAGACAAAGCCTTGGATTACCTGAAAAGCTTTCTGCCAATTCTCCTGTAATTAGTGGGCCTGGAATAGGACCAACAAGGTGATTGTTTGACAAATTAATGGTGTGGGGTAGAAGTTTAGATAGGTTGTCAGGGATGTTCCCCGTCAACTGGTTGTTTGAGAGGTCGAGAATATTTAGTGACATAAGGTGGGACAGTAAGTCTGGAATGGAGGAAGTGAAATTGTAAGTTTGGACATAAGCTGATTAATCATGGTTGCAACCACAAAATCCCATGACCCATAGAATTGTGAGGAGAGAGAGAATCGTGGTTTAAGTTTTGATTATTCTCTTTTGAACGAATTTGATGAATTCGCAAAGTTTACAACGATTTATAGTTAATGTTCAATGAACTTGTTTACAAAACAAAGGAAGAAATTTTGGAGAAAGTGGTAGAAACCATTGATGAATGCTTGAGAAGAGATGAAGAACAAGATAGAGAAAGAGATGAGTTTGGTTTTTTTTTTTTAAAAAAAAATAGGCAGTAAGTATTTTTGTTTGAAAATAGTTAACGCCGTTAACAATTCCGTTAGGTTTAATGACAAAATACAAGTTTAGGGTCATCTGGGTAAAAAAAAATATATCAGGGTTATTTGGGAAAAAAGCCTATATGTCAGGGTTATCTGAGATAATATCCCATATATATATATGTATATATATATATATATATATATATATATATGTATATATATATATATATATGTATGTATATATATATATGTATATATATATATATTATTATTATTATCATCAGGTGGACCAGTCCGATAACAACACTTACCATTTTCATGGGTGGGACAGAGCAGCATGGCCGACCAAAGGTTGGTTCCCAAGGATGTACTTGGAGTGAGGAAGCCAGTATTTGGGCTCCTTAACCTTAGCCTCCTTCCCGTCCTCATAAGTGACTAAATAGTCTTCAGTATCAAAAAAATCGAAGGTCGTTAGTTCTTCCCCAATTAACGGAACTGAGGGCAAATGCTCCATGCGAGGACGGGGCTCGGTAAAGTGACGACGCACGGGATAATCCTCAGGGACTTGTAACCAAAAGAAGGCATCCTGCCAACCCTTTAAACCAGTCATCTTGGGCTGAACAGTCATTTTCTTATCGGTCGTAGTCAGCAACCACCAACCTGCCTGCCTAGAAGATCCATTCTTCTTCAGTCAGTGGATATGGCGGAACAAGTTTAACGTTTGTGGAAATTCCAAAAAGCGCACAGTCCAGATGTACGCGATCAAATTCCGGACCGCCAAAGGAGTTAGTTGAGCCAAGCATACATTCAAAGCATCTAAAATCTTCAACAAAAAAGAGTCAAGAGGAAAGCGGAGGCCGAACTCAAAATGATGAGTATACACGGCCACGTGGCCAGGAGGACACTCCGTCACAATAGCCCCCTCTAGCAGAACTACTAACCGATAACCCTCGGGAAAATTATATAAATCCCGAGCAACTCTTGGGTACGCAAGATCAATGGCGTCCTGACGCCACAGCCCATCAATCTCCACACTGAGAGGACCGGCACTAAAGTCCACAGGCAACCATAGAGCGTCAGAACCCGGTCCGTTTACGACCTCTTCCTCCATCTCATTGGAGTTGTCGACCCTCCTTTCAGCAGCACGGGAACTCTCCCCACTCACGTGTACCGACAAAGGCACACTACTGCTAATATTCACGGCCACAGAATCATTTGCGTCCTCAGTAAAGCGGACAACTGGTCTCGCAGGAGCGGATCGACGCTGGTAAACGGTTTCCTGGCGATCCATAACGGTAGCAATAGAATCGCTGTCGTCACCTAAATCAATAATAGGAGGGTTAGAAGCCGCAGATTCCTATAAACGGTCGTAAAAGTCGGCCGTTACCTCAACCCCAGCATCCGCCAAGCTATCCAACCAGCGTGCTCTCTAAGAGGGGCTACATCAAGGCCGGGAACAACATCGGCTGGAGAATGCCTAACGGAACGTCTAGCAAGAATTTGATGCTTAAGTTCCCTAAGTGTCTGCATGTCACCACTCTGACTAGCGGACAGATACTTCCTAGTCAAGTTATGCTCTTCAGGAGTTGCAGGGTCGTTAAGAAACTTGGACCTCAGTTCTCTTTCTCTCTCGACTGTAAGGGGTATGTCCGCTAACAACCTAGTCCTCCCCACAGGGCTAGAATCGGAAGAAGGGTCGCTATCGGCTAGGGGGGAAGAAGGGTCACTTTCGGTCATAAACGCATCACTAGGGGCATTCTGGCTATCAGACTGGTCCGACATGACGTAAACGCAAAGAACTTAACTTGGAGAAAAATTGAGGAATACCTGGAAACGGAAAGTCGCCGGAGAAAAGTAAAAGTAGGGAGCAAAAGTCGTCGGAAAAAGACAAACGAAGTTTCCAAATAGTGAAATTGCGCAGCAAAACTCGAGCTTGAGCCAAAGAACCGCCGGAAATGTAGAACATGCACCGGCGAAACACGAAATTTCAAACCCAGAAAAACCCAGAAAAAGTTCGTCAAGAAATGACGAAATTCTTAGCGCAAAAGAACCGGAAAGTAAAAACTAGAAGATTAAGTAACTTTTCGGAGTGATTTGAGCGTAAAAAAGTCGGTTTTTGAGCAATGCAAAGCTTTGGCTATGGAGTTCGTCAGAGAAAAACAAAGAAGAAGAAAGGTAAGTTGGGAAAGCGTGAGATGAAAAACTCAGGAAAAGGACAATTGTCATATATATGCAGTAAATCAACGGCTGAGATTAAAGAATCCCCCAACTTCTCTCCAGATCTCTGCCAAGTGTCAAGGCGCAGTTTAACCCTAATAAAGTAATGGGCGGGATTTTCGAAAAAGTCATCATTAACTTTTCAAAAAATTTCAACTCCCTGCAACGACACGTGGCACCCAACGAATCAACTTCTCTAAAAAATCGACCAAGACAACACTGGCTCGCGTCCACCGACAACATCCTTAGCATTCAAGTCCCCAAATGATGCTGGGGGGGCTAGTTGTATGGGTATAGCCCAAGTACGTTAGCGGACCTCCCTGAGGAGTCCGCGAACACAATGACGGACGCAAACGTGGCAAACGTCGCCTGCAGCTCTAACAAGTCAGTTCATTGACATGGTCCGACAACGTTGGCGGTCGCCTAACAAGACAAAATAGAGGAATCTTCCCTTCTGTCAAGCGCACCACAACCGTACACGTGTAAAAGGATTACGCACCCTGTCAGAGGAATAGTACTTCTATAAATACCCCACTAGTACTATTCCGCAGGTACATTCTCTCACACTGACAATTCTTATCTCTCTCTCTACTCTCTCTCTCTAAATCCTATTTGGATACGTGCTGACTTGAGCGTCGGAGGGGGTTTCCTCGCATCCCCTCCGAGGGTAGTTCACGTTTGCTTCCTGTGCAGTTATTCACCAGCGGACGCCAACTCCAATCCTTGACGGACTCTTCTCAAGACCGTCAACCGTTTCTCAACCGAAACAATAATGTTATACGAGATGTTGTTGAATTGGATAATTAGAGATAATAATGGTCAAAGTTGTACATTGGCAAGTGTGCAAGTCAAAATAAACCATCTATATAAGACAAAGGGAGTATTAGAAACAATTCTATAGTTCTATTGAGATTTGAGCCTGCTATAGAGGAAGATAGGTGCTAATCGAGCGAGTCGATCATGAGCAGATCGAGGGTTGTTCGACTCGTGCTCGCTAAGTTTTGAGTCGAGTCGAGTTGCTCACGAACAGCTCGGAGTCGAGTTGCTCACGAACAACTCGTTTAAAGTTTCGGTTCACCTTGAATTCTAGGCATTTGATTATTATATTTTCTTTTCTTTACAAATTTTTTCTTTTAGATTAGATCAATTTATTTTTAATGAGTGTTAATGTATTTCTTTATTTCAAAGAGAAATTAAATGAAAATACTTGAGTTGCATGCAAGGTTGTCGAGTTTCGAGCTCAATCCTAACTCAAGTCGAGCTTTGACAAGCTTTGACAAGCTTTGACTAAGTCGAGTTCAAGCTGCTCAACTCGATTAGCACCCCAATAGGAAGAGATTACCATATATAAGCTCGTATGATATCTTAAAATCAATCGATAATCGGAAAGACCAACATGCCTCCTCTGCTTCATGAAATTTGCAACGTTTGGACATTTACACATATCACACACTTCCCTTTGTTAGATTCTTCTCATTATATACTTTTAAAGTATCAACGTTAGTTTTATCATTTTTACTCATATGTAATATACTACCTCCGTTTCACAATACATGCACTATTCTCCTCTTTTGGATGTTTCACAATACATGCACCATTTCCTCTTTTGGATGTTTCACAATACATTCCCTCCTTTAAAACATAATCTCATGGGTTTGGAATGCACCCTCACAACCCTCGCTCTCCTCACCTTGGTTTGTGTGCCGTATAGAAATGGTTAATGTATTGTGAAACGGAGGTAGTAAAGTATTAATGATTGAAGATGTGCATTGGGAAGTGTAAAAAACTTTATATATTGCAATTTACATGGAACAGGGGAAGTAGTAGTGTGATACTCATCCCATTCACAATACATGTCTGTTTGACTTTCATGGTATGGGATACACTACTTTGACTATTAATGTTTTTAATTACGTATGTGTAATTGTAATTGAATTATGATATGGCCATCAATGTTTGCATCTAGTAAAATTGTAAAAGTAAAGTTGTTTTATATCGATCCTAATATACAATCAAAGACCATGAATTATAATCTAACTTAAAGTGTTGCATTGACTTAGGCCTTAAAGGGTCATTCCACATCATTGTCAGTTTCGAATTTTAATTTTTAAGATTTACGATAAAGTGTTGCATTAACTTAGGCCTTGAAGTATGATATAGAAGTCAAAGTTGTATAATGAACTTTTTTTTTTTTTTTGAAAGTTGTGTAATGAACTTAGTAGAAGGGATACTTAATCATATTTGTTTTAAAAATTGACACAAAATATCGGGAAGCTACATCTTGTGCTTTTCATGATTTTTATTTTATATTCAAAAGATTGAAAACCGAAAAAAAAGTAACATAAGCAGAAGGAAATGTGGTAGCTCAGTGGAACGCACCCCAAATTCCAAGGTTCGGCACAGGGTTCCCATCCTCATCCAAACATTATTGTGGTGACAGTAGACCTTTGGATATAATTGTCTTATGGGTTGTAAAGCCGTACACCCATCCTTTGAGCTGGTGTGCGTAGTCACCCTTAACCAAAGCCTTAATGAGGTGCTCCTACTCCTTATTGCGAAAAGTGATTTTCGCGGTTTTTCAAATTCTTCTTGGGTTCTATTTTTTTTCCTCATATATATAAACACCCTTTTTTTGGTCGTTTTCTCATCATTATTGATAACCTTAAACACTTATGGGTTTTCTCTCTTCCTTTCCAAGATATATGAGTAGTTCTTAAGTAGTTCCAATATTCATATTCGGGTGAATGGATTTGGGGATACCGTATTAACCTAGGGAAGGATTACTATGTAGACCTTCACCGATGGTGGCGAAATTCGCTTCTAAGCCGGTGGTTATACCATGGCACAGTCCCTTCAATTTTGTGATCTACAAAGAGTAATCTCTATCATTCCTTTTGTTATTTTAAATATGATTTCGACGATATTATTTCTTACAGGCCGATTATCTTACTTGATAAAAACACAATAACAAGCAGATGATGGCATCTGTTAAGAATGGTTGAGATGAACAATTCTCCTAAGTCCTAAGGAAAAGCTATGCTATTATGAATTGAAGAGGGATATTGATTTATTGCTCCAAAATGGGAAAACGTGAGGGCATACACAAACTGAAATTTCTTGAAGAATGAACTGAATGTCCTTGATCCCTTGTTAACATGCACTTGCAACGCAAAGATCAACATATTCACTAACTTCATGAAGAAAAAAAAGGTGCACCAGTTTCTTGATGGTGGGCCATATCACCCCAAATCTTTTTTTTCCGGTGAAAGAGGTTAACATTAAAATAAATCAGTCATGGCCATGAAATAGCCTCATACAATCCAACTCTACAAGAGTTTCACAAAAACTAGGAGTAAGGGGAATATCTCTAGTTTCATTCAGCATACTAGCATTTGTCCTACAATCTTTCGCCAATTCATCTGCCACCTTATTTTTTCCCCCGCTTCTCGAATACAAACTGGAAAGCTTGAAACATATTCTGTTTTAGAAGTACAATGGATAATATAAAACTTACGATGTTTGGGTGTTTGGTTGGGGGTTTTCAAGAAAGGGTAAGAGAATCAAGTGGCTTGATTTCCTTATTGTTTGTTAAGCCAACTCAATCATTCCCTTTACCCCCTCTTTTCCCCCAAAGTCCTCTACTCTCATTCCCCACCCTCTCCCAAGGTTTCACGTACCCTTTCTTTCCTCTACTCCATGGTCACCTTGACCAATCATTGACCACCACCCCCAACCACTAGAACCACCACATCAACCACCGAACCCATCTCTCCTGCCACCCTAACCACCATTACCACCACCATACCCATCATCCCGGCCACCCTAACCACCATTATGGCCACCGTACCCATCACTCCACCCGTTCTAACCACCATTACCGCCACGAAAACCACTACCCTATGCACCGAACCACCGATCCATGCAGTGAAACCACCAAACCCATTCACGAAACCACCATCCCTTCCATAGAAACCACCCTGTAAAGCCACTATTTCCCACCTAAAAAATCACCCACACAAAAAAAATCCATCCTAATCAGAAAAAACCTTTTCTTATCAATAATTATGGCTTTAGATGGTCAAATTTGGCCATAAAAATTTCAGATCAAATTTGACCTTTCAAACATCAAATTTGACCTTTAATGATAGTGGAGAAGGAAAAAAAGGAAGAGGGATGGACAACGGTGAGGTAGCGGGGACGAGGGGTTGCGGTTATGGGCGGCGTTAATAGGCGGCAGTGAGGGGAGGAGGGGGTGATACTTGGAAGAGAGAAGGAGAATGTGGTGAAGCAATGGTGGAAGAGAGACGGAGAATGTGGTGGAGCAATGGTGGGAGTAGGAAGAGAAGTTCTCAATCCAAACAACATTTTGTCATCAAAGAGTTTAGCTTTCCATTCTCCTTGTTTCTCTTTCTTAACCCCTTTCCCTTTCCCCTTCATAAATCAAATACCCCCTAAGTAGACAAGAATAACTAAAGGAGTATTGCAAGAGCGTGAATCCATGTCACTCCTTTCCTGTGATGATGAGATGAACAAATTTTCGCATGATTGTCATTTTAGGTTATTAATGTGAACTAGTTGTTGGTCCGAGCAAAGCCTCGGATCATTTTATTTACTAATGTGTGAGATTAGATTTTATACCATTAGAAAATAATTCTGAAACATCACATTTTGTGATAGTTGTAGCAGTATAATAGATTAACTTGAACCAGTTAGCCATTTTCCATTACTAAGAAAAAATGGATCCTAATTTTACGGGACAATCACCAAACTACGCCTTTTATTTTTGGTTAAAGCCATACTAAAACCTTTCAACAACAAAGAAATGACTATAAGTCAATTTGATACACACTTGTAGAATTGTAGTAAAAAGTACTTGTAGCTTAGATTGTATCCATTTTTTGTTACTGATCTAGCAAATATAGTCAAAATTCTAATTTAAAATTATGATGAAAGTTAATTAAACATAAGATTGATAGTCATTTGAAAAGAACAATACTCATTCAAGAGATTACAGGAGTCATCATATTTTCAAAAAACAAAAAAAAAATCATCATTAATTTATTTTATTCATTATATTTGGTTTTGTGTCTTAAGATATGAAATTGCCTTTTTGGGATAGTGGGATGTAATTGTGATTTTTCTATTTGTTCAATAATTGCAGGGTGTATGTTATCTTAACTTTAAATACTTTCTTTACCCACTAATTAAAGACCAACTAGTATTTAGGCCCGCGACGCCCCGGTTTCCCTCGCTTCAATTTAAGATAAGTAGTTAAATAAGTCATCTCATACTCATTTAGAAAAGTCATCTCATTCATTATATGGATTTCAAATATTTTCCATTCATATATCATCATTAATTTTGATTAAATAAGCAATAATAGTACGGTGGAGTGATAGTTGGATCTCTTTCTTTCATACTTGAGGGTGTGGGTTTGAATCTTCATGTTAACAACACTTCTTTTTTTTTTACTATATGAGAAAGACGTTGATAGAATGTTATTGAATGAGGGATGGTGACACGTGGCACATATACGTTCTTAGGAACGCTTTTTAATATATTAGTATAGATAGATAGATAGATATGATATTTTAGATTAGTTGGTTAGTGTCTTTGTATCTCAAATGAGAGGTTATGAGTTCAAGTCTTTCCACGCACATTTTTAACGTGTCGTATTAAATCAGATAGAGACGATTTTGGGCTCTTGGTCCAATTGCCAATAATTCACCTTAAGTTTAAGATCAATTAAGTTAGTTTCATTATCAAAACTACAAGGAAAAACTATAATTTGATCGGTATCTCTATTGTCGTCCTTTTGATTTGTCCTTTTGAATCAAACAAGGTTTATAAATTTTCGTAGCATGACTTTTTGGCAACTCCCAATCAAATTTACTCTCTTGGATCGTGCAAAAATATGATCGACCTGTGTAAGCAAATTGCACTTGCTTACTATCCCAAAGGTAACACAAAAGTTTGTTAAAGAGTTAATGGATCCACCTTAAAATCAATATGACATAGGTATAATTTACAGCAGAGCTTTTCTATGCCGTTTTTCTCAAATAAAATATTCTTCCTAATTTCATTAATTTTTTACATTATTCGTTACTAATGATTACTTTTATGATATAGACCTAACATTCGGTTTCTTTGTGTAAACGTTGTATACTATGATTATTTTTGCATGCTTTGGTTTGTTTTGGGTTTATAATGAATATTGAACATACGCATAGCCATTATGATTGCTATGTAAAACTACATAACTTCCAAATTATAGATAACTTGATCAAACATAGAATCCTTGTAATACGGTGCTTAAAATCAAGTAATCACCAATAAAGTAGATTTTACATGCTAATTAACCAACTCTAGCATATTTGTTTATTCTAGGGGGTTGACATGATTCATGTGATTACTTGAATCGCAATGTTACTTAACAATTGAAAGGAGTAGGAGTAGTTTATAGGATATTCCAAACTCTTGGTTCAGTCCATAATGTCATTGAAATTCACTTTGGTTCAAGATCAAATATGGAGATATATAAGTTTTACAATGGAAATATAAGTGAATTCCTCGGAACTGCAATTTGATTGTCCCATCGTTTTAATGGTACCAATATGATTTCTCGTCGACAAATTACATTATCTCTATCGTCGACCTTTCATGTCAAGCTAAACCACATACCTATACAACCCCTTATTCGTGCGAAACACATCCCACTTGGCACATAGTAAGTTTTCCAATGCCTATATTTTAGTGACTTCTAGAGTTATGTATGTGAGGCATGAGTCTAATATCATTTTGAGGATTGACTTGTGCGCAAATCGGGTAACACCAGTTATACGCAAAACGAGTTCTTCTACTTTACAGTTCTCATGCATTAACTTGTATGTCTCTCTATAGGCATTTCCAGTATACTAATAAGCATGGACTTTGAGAAACCTTATGAGAACACCCACACCAAAATGCAATTATGTCCATTTTCTTCAAAGAACCCCAAGAGGGAAATGACATCTGTAAATAAGTTCATGTAAGGAATAATATTAATAACTTTGAGAAAAGGAGTAGATTGAAATTCAATTGGTTAGTTCTTGTCCTTTGGCAAAATACAGCAAAAAGACAGCCCTAAAAGCAAGAAGGTAACCAAAGAAATGTTAAGTTTCAATTCTACCTACTTGACATTATTGTTAGCTATAGAAACTAGTAGTACTAGTAGAGTAGTGCTCCCATCATAAGTCATAACTTCCTCACAATCAACGATCAGAAATTGTCTTTCCAAATATGATGCCGGCCCACTAAAGAGTACAAGATTCGACCCTCTAACCGTTAAGTCCAACTCATATGTTTTGGGCTCCACATATTGCATAAAGGAAACAAACAGACAGTGGTTGTCAATTCTGGACCTGAAAACGACCCAGCATGTTGCTCAGTGGTCCGGTCACAACTTAGGATTAACCCACCTCACACTTTTTGAGTGGTAGATATTAAAAAAGGTCATGTCCTTTATCAATGGGCCATTCCTGAATGTAGGTGCAGCCCAGAAAGCAGTGTTAATATCTTTAAAATATTTTGTCACAAACTATCTTATATAAATGCATTTTTTTTGACAACGATAAATGCATTTTTTTTTAAAACAAATTATATATTTCCTCTACTCCATAATAATTGCAACATACTCCATTCACACATTTTTAAAAAAAAACCCATGTGAAATGAAGAGAGAGATAGATAGATAAAAAATAGAACTCATGTGATAGGAGAGAGATACAGAGAAAATATTACCAAATAAGGATATGTTGCAATTAATATGAAATTTCCAAATAAGAGAAACGTAGCAATTAAAAAAGAATGAAAAAAGTATGAAAAAAAGTTCTACCTTAAAGTAAAAATATTGTAAGAAACCATTTTTTGCCGGATCAGCTATTGACCACTGACCTTTCCCCCAATTTTTTTTTCTTTTTTCCCCTTTGACCCAAAATTTCATCCTCTTTTGAAAGTTGGTATTAAACCATGGTTCTTTGGCAAAATTTTGGTAAAAAGGAGCCGGAAAAAGGATAGAAAATGTTAACACCATAAAAGTAGTCGAACGCCTAAATCCGCCCAAAGGTAACTTCTTACAACATTATTACTTTAAAAAAAGTTTCTTACAATATTTATTAATAAGATAGTTTTCCAGAAAAACGTGTTTCTATTGACAAATTATTTCTAATTACTATTTCTTTTAGAAAAAGGAAAAACACCGATACAGTTGGTGCAATTAAACAGGTGCTGATTTCAGGCCTGGGTCCTGGGTCCGTCTACTGTTTGGGTAATTCGACACTAAGTTAAGTGATGCAAAGTGGACCGACATAAATGTGCCTCATTAGTCTATAGTCAATGTGGAGTAGGTGCTGGAATCTACTAGTCACATGTTGTTAGATAAAATTGATCCAAATTCATATTTACCACATCGATATATCATAATACTACTCAATGTAGTTGTGATGAGGACAACCGAGCAAATTGCAAGAAGTAACATGTTCAATCGCATCATTGGCTTAAAGATCTGCTCGCATTAGTCAATAGATCAAACCTCGACCTTCAGGTCAGTTTTGAACCCTACGCTATAAACTAACAATGCATTTAGATGATAGGATTAGATGAGAAAAGAGAAGGCTGCATAATTTACATCAAATGTTTTCTCTAGCCAATTGCCACCATCATATCATCCCTGTGAATGGGATAGAATTTTGACCTTTCATGCGGACTGGTAAGCACTAGCGGTGTTGTGCAGCTAGCTAGATGGTTATTCATGGAGAGAGATTCGGGTGTACATTACATGTCGCAACCAAGCCAAAAGATTGCTAATAATCAAGTTAAGCCGAGCATTTGAGGCAATACACAACAGCACAAGTAACTAAAGAATGACTCCACTTCATGATCAAAAAGATAATCAGGGGTGAACAGATCTCAGAGACATATAAATCTCAAACTGAACAGTGAATTTTCAGACATGTATAAAGTTGTAATGGCGAGACTTCCTAAAGCTTATAATTATGAAAATATCTATATGGCTAAATTTTAGTTAGCTAAATAAGATAGGAATGATGTGGGCCCCCACAAAGGCTATAGTAACCAGTATACTCACTAGACTCCTAAGGTAAATCTAGTCAAACAGCCTCACTCTTACATTTAGTGATTGAGATCAATTGATTCATCAATGACCCAAAAAAAATCAACCGAATGATTTTGTTGACACACCATAAATGATTTCATTACTGCACACCAGTATATGATATACATTAATACAAGAAGATTGTAGCCCATAAAAGTCCAATACCAACCCTTTTTTTGTGGATGGGAAGAGAATTTAATCATCCAATGATGAGAAAATGGACACATCATCACATGGGAGTTGCACAAAAAACATCAAATCTATTCCCCCATGCCTACCCTCTCTCTTCCCTCTGAACCTTAGATTCGACCGTCAGCCTAAAAGGTTTTGGATAATAACAGCGCTTTTTGGTCCACATCTTACAACTTCCATGAATCTTTCCTACTTTCTCGTCCAACTTGATGCTCTGGTTAAGTCTCCACAACATTCATCCTACCTCTCAACCAAAAATAACTATTTAGAGTGTTTATCTAGAGATTCAACAAAAAAGAAGGGGAACATGTCACATCGATAAACACCAATACTGGAAAAAAGCACATGACAGCCCCTTCTCACACAACCCTATTGCCCAAACTAGAAGGGGCGTCCTAGATAAGAGAAGCATCTAAGATGCTAGATTCCGCACATAATGTCAATCATCTGCGCAAATGACTTGAAAGGCTTCTGACAAGCTGCTTCTCAGCAAAATGCCCCACCCTGATGAAGCCTCAAAACTCATACTTTCACTGCCCAAGATTAACAGCTGTTCAACAAAATGCACATTCAGTCACTTCTTTCCATCACATGTATACCTGTAATGGAAGTATCTATTCTCCTTATGTTAAAAGAATCCACATATATACAGTACAAGACAGACTTACAGGGAGGATCATTAACAGATCTTAAGCCTTGGGGATCTAGAACAGCCAAAAACCACGCACTGCTTCATCTTCATCAACTAAAGAGTTATAGATTGCTATCACAAGCCTGCATATTATATAGTTCATCATTGATAGCAACTGGGTGCATATATACGCACACACTTATATACCATCCCACCCCCTTCCAATGCTTGATAGAAATTTATAAAAGAAAAGAGCATGACTAGGAAAGAAAGAAAAAGGTGTATGAACTTCCTAAGATAAATCCTATGCATCTTGACAAGGATGGAAAATGGTCATATCTTTGCTTATGTCAGTTTTTGTACATTATCATCATTTAACACAACAGAACAGCAAGTGACATGGATTCTAGACCATCTAATTAGTATGAAGAATCCATAAAAGGGTAACTCCTAAAGCTTTTAAACTAATTGCTTTGCTGCATAATGCACCTCCTTGCTTACAGAACGTAATGTATATAGGGTTTTTTTTAAAAGGGTGCATGGAGTAAAAAAGTATAGGCATATTAAAGCACATTTGATAAAATGTTGACACATTAAGCACCAAACAGGAGATGTATCAGTCATCAATGCTACCAATCTTATTTCTTAAAATACTTGAACCAACAGATTTCCAATATTTTTTGGTTTCACACCACTGCAGCACGACAACGTGATGTGCAACAAGTCAAGTGTTGACATCATCATTGAGCATATAAGCCACTCATAAAATGCCTTTCCATCTAAAAGTCTGTATCCTAATAATATTATCATCCATTGCAGCAGACATATAAGTCACGTGATAGAATTTGTAACTTATTATTCCTAACACTTTCTTTGGATAGGAGGGATGGAGAGAAACGAAAGGAAGGGAAAGGGAGGGGAACAAGTCCCCTTGTTTGGACAAGGGAGTGGGGGAAGGAAGGCGAGGAAGAGGGAAGGATCCATGTTCCCTCCCTTTTTAATAAACATCATCCTCCCAAATTGGAGAGATTTGGAGGGAAAATGGAGCTCCGTCTTCCCCCTCCCTTTCTTTCCCCTTCCCTTCCTCTCCCTCCCATATTACTACCCAAACAAAGTGTGAGAGATAGAGAGGAAGATGAGCAAAGAATCAAGATTGGACAAAAAAAATATCATTAAATCAAACCCAAAATATTATTGTAAGTTCAAATTTACAGTGCACTATATCAGTTAAATGTCGAACAGCTAATACTTAGAATTCAAGAAAAGAGGAGCGAATATCTAAAACCCCAGGCTTGGATGAGAAGATCGACAAACTGGAAATGGAACCTGTTGGAAATCTATGACCATATAGCAAATAAACGAATTCAGAATGGATCTAAAAGTAGCAGATACCAGATAGCAAATAAACGAATTCAGAATGGATCTAAAAGTAGCAGAAAATTAGATACTAGACTATATGTATGTGTGTCAGCATGTGTGTGTATCTGCAAGAGCGTGCGTGTGCGTGCATGTATCTGCACGTATGCCCACGCGCTCGGGAGTGTGTGTGTGTGTGTGTGTGTGTGTGTGTGTGTGTGTGTGTGTGTGTATGAATTCATGATATATATACTAACGGTAACCAACAAGAAAATGATAACATATACTTCCTCCGTTCCATAATAAGTGAAACACTTACTATTTTAGAACGTTTCAAAATAAGTGAAACATACCTTAAATGGAAAAAAGAAAGTGACAAAATGACAAGAGTACCCATCACCAACTTGTGTGTTTTGCTTTTCTCTCTCCTCCTTTTGATAATGAAAAGGGTATTTTATGACTTTTTGGCTTTTGAAAGTGATGTTTATTAAATCTTGTGCCCAATCCCTATGTTTCACTTATTATGGAACGGAGGAAGTATATGTATGTACTTAAGCATGTGTAGACATGTAGTATAAGTGTGTAGCAATTACCTAAAGATGACCAAGAAGAAAAATAATAGGTATAAGACTAGCTTGACAAAACGGTACTTCTTCTCAAGACTAAGTGCTCTGAAAATCTCCGTGACATCAACAAAATGTTCTCGCCTAGTAAACCTGCATAGTAATATGAACATGAGTAATATAATGCGGCAGATGACAGCATAAAGTAAAGACCAACTTTGACACATGTTCATATCTGAATATACAAGCTTGTAAGCTCAACTAAGCTGTTTCAAACTTCCGGTTCAGCTTTAATGCAAATTCTTCATTATTTTCTTAAAAAGAGAACCAGCCATTCGGACAGGGCTTGCAGCTTGAAATGGAACTCTGTAGGAGAGAAATTATATAGGCCATCTCTCTCGGGAAAGATCCAGAATTTTGGCTCAATTTCACTCCAGTGCTTAATTTCACAATTTCCACTCTCGGATCAATACATTGCAAGCTCAAATGCCTTACAATAGAAATATCATTTTTCAAGATCCAGAAAAGGAGAAGACCCAAAAGTGCAAAGGACAGGAAATAACTTTAAAGAATCGGACAATTAATCCTCACAGAAAATGTATGATAACATAAATTTGTAAAGCTTAACCCTATTATGTGAAAACTTATGGTGGCAGTAAAACTCAGTGTAGGCCCAATAGAGAAGGGAGGGATTAAGAAGCAAAAATTATATACTAGATACCCCTTAGGATCTCTAAATAGGTCAACAAACTTTTCAGTAATATGCCAAGGACCAGAATTAATTGAAAAAGTGACTTTTGTAGCACAAAATCCAAACCAAGAAACTCCTAAGATGTTCAAGAATAGAAATAAGAAAAGGCTAACGAAATAAAAGTATCAGGCAGAAAATGGAGTTAGCCAAAAACTACAGGTTTGAATAAAGATTAGAAGCACACATTTCATAAAATGAGTGCCAAATCAAGAGTTATACTCTGGCTATTAATTGAACAATGGCATGGAACAAACAATGAGCAAGTGTCAGGAGCACGAGATACAATGTCCACGAGTTCCTCTTCGATTCCTATCCCAACCTCAAAAGAGAAAAGGAAGTCACTGAGTTTATAATCCTACCTAAACGACTGAATGTTATGGAGTTAGTTACACCAATTTATCTGTAGCTACCCAACCATGACTATGTTACAGGATGACTGCTTTATTGAGGAAAACAAACTGGTTCCATAAAGCAGTACAACTGATCTTCGCGTAAAAAGTTTGTTGCTCTTCTCCACATCTCCCACAACACTTACAAGTCACATACCACATGACTGCAACAAAACTACAAAAGCACGTTCCCTAAGGAGTTGTTCTTTCTTTCCCTCCCAGGTTCCAACCGACATATAGCTTATATCAAATCCTTATTTTTTGTGTACCTTCTTAGATCCATGCATTTTGTACCAAAAGTCAATGCTGCAGAGACCAGAGAATCGGCCAGCCCTCAATGCACATTTAGGTATCAACTTTTATCTCCACTTTTACAAAATATAATAACCAAGACAAATCTAATTGACCTCTTGGAAGGCAATTTTCCACAGGTGCTCATTTTATCCAACACTGTCATTCAAAGAAAAGTTTTCACAGCAATCACTTTCTTTGGAACCTTATATTTAGCGTGGAAGCTCAGCTGCTCAGGTGGAGGGGGGGGGTTTGAAGGAGCTTCTCGAAGTGCTTATAGAAATAGTTAAAAGACAGAACAGTAAACGAGTCAACAAAATTTTCATCAGCATTATCTATGATATAACAGGACTTTAATGAACCTAAAACACATTACCAACTCTCAACCCCATGTATTCCTACCAAACCAAAGTTTTGAACAACGATTGACCGTCTATAACCTAAATTAAGTCCACAGTACGGGCATTGCAAAAGAAGAGAAGCAACAAAAACAAAAGAAGAATAGGCCCTATCCAAAATTATAAAGTTAAAAGTTTTATCTCTCCATGACAACAAGAGAAAACGCCTGCATTTTCTAACTACAGCTTTTAGTGTCACATTGCTAGTTCAACTAATAGTAACATAGTGACAATCATTCCGAGACAAAGGGAGTAAATCTTATAGCTTATCATTAATTATTAAGTAGCACCGTAACAGTGTTAACAACGATACTCAGGTCAATTCAGCAAAAAGCTGGTTTTTAAACTACATGTGACATTCAGAGGTACTTCTTTATCTCAACACAAACGCAATTTTAGAAGTTCAAATATGCTACTGAAGCCACCAAAGTTGGGTTGTATAACAACTAATGGCCAAGTAACTTGTCAAACATTTTGACACTTGCTTAAGTTTGTCCAATGTCACTAGATAGTAATCCACGATCTAACATCCCAGTTTCATTCCTTCTTTCACTCTTCTTTCTTTTTTTTCTTCTTCTTCTTCATATACCTTAGTTATCAACTTAATACAAACATGCTCTACTGCTACCTCTTGCACATAGTTCGAAAATGCGGTTTCGGTCACGATCGCGGTAACGGTCACGGTGATGCGGGAACGGGGATGATGCGGTTGTCGTAACGCCAAATATCGGCTTAATCCATGAAATATCCCTAGAACCCGCCTAAAATGCGGTTTTTTTACACCTTTACGATGCGGGTAATATCGGTTCGGTAGATTTGAAAACCTTTACGCCACGGGCGATACGATACGATGCGGCCTTGTTTTGACACCATGCTCTTGCATCAGCTCCAATAAGCAATATTTGATTTAAAAGATAGATTTTCAGAGCGTCTCCTATGTGACACGTTGCACGCTGTAATAATGGGCTGGCATTATTGATACCTCATTAGTCTTTAAGACATAACCTGTATCCCCTCTAAATCCTTACGAGTACCCCCTTAAATGCATTAACATTAACCCCATATAGCTCTACTAATATGAATCAATAACCCCATGTATACATCGTCAATAACCCCATTTACGCATTGATGAGACTTAATTCTTGTCATTGTTAAAACTGCGCCATGGTAATAAGCAATACCTCTAAAAATACCTCCATCCACCTACCAAAGAAGCCTCAAGAGAAGCTTTTGAATATGGTCTATGATGTATTGACAAAATACAGCACTGAAGTCTTCAAGCCTTTGAGTATATACAATGTAGCTTGCTTAAAATCTCGCAAAACTCAACCACATTTAATGCAATCAACAGAAACCAAAATCCAGGCCCACTTTTCAGCAGGGGCGGTTTTGAGCCGGAGCAAAGTGCGCGACCGCATAGGGCCCCTCAAAATTAGGGGCCCCGAATTAAGTCAAGTATATTTTGTGTGCACTGAAAATACATTGAAGCCCTCTGGATCAATGGTAACAGGTGGTCTGCTGCAGACTGCAAGCTATGAACTAAAGTCTCGGGGTCGATACCCACCGTTAGCATTTTATTTTTAGAACTTCTCTGAAACCTTTAATTGACACTGCTTTTTTGTCACTTAACTATATCATTAATTAGCTTGGAGATACATTACCCAATGACCTCTTCCGCGCTTCGATGATTACATTGCCCCACGTTATATATTAGAAATCTAGAGTTATGTTATCTATTGGCTATTGCTATACTAATTAATGGGCTAATTCTACCCATTAATTTCTCTAATTCTATCCTTCTAAATTCTGATATGGCAACTAATAGCATCTTCAATTCTTAAATACATTAATGTTCCATTGTTTAATACATTTATGTTCAACTTTCCAATAATTAAAACTAAATAACTCCCTCCTAAAAGTAGCAGAAATATTATCTGAAAAAAATAGAAGAAATAACTCACTATAATTATCATATTTTTTTTCATAGTAAGGACCTTTTATTTGTTTTGAATTATAAATTAGGGGCCCAAAATTAAAAAATGGTACAGGGCCCCCATTAACTTTGCCCCGCCCCTGCTTTTCAGCATAGAAACTCAACTCAACAACTCCTTAGTAAGTCCAATTTTGATCTTTATTAATTCTACCCCACAGAAGATCTATGATCCACACTTCCACAGCAAGTCTTCCCTAGTTCGATGCTTTAGACCTACGCATCGCCAACCTATCGATTTATGCTCTTATACTTCTATTTCTCTATGAACCGGAGTCCGAACCTGAAGCTAGACTACCAATTGTGCAAATGCATAACAATGGCATCTATCAAAATCAAATATTAACAAAATAACCAACATAAATTGTACTTACAATCTTGCATGATAAATTGCAACGGGAAGAGTGACCAAAAACATGAGCCAATGACCAGTAAGAAGAAAAAGAGCACAGAAAGCTGCTTGCAATCCAAATTCTGGTAAAATCATAGAATTTATGTTCGTCGACGATTCGTAGGGATTCATGTAATCAGCTTCCAAATCCGACAAACATATCATCTATAACAAACATTAATCACAATGTTATACAAAAATAAGCTTGAAATTAAAGCACAAAAAAGCTAAATTTAAGCAAAGAAATCAAACTAATGAGAGTTCCAATGAGAATAGTAAATGTGAGAGTAGAAAATTAGGGTTTTGGGAAAATCAAAGTGTTGATGATATTAACCTGATAAATGAGGAGAACGAGGAGACCGATGTTGGAGATTAGAGCAATAAGCCATAAGATTAAGTCCCAATGCATGGTTTTAGTGAAGATTGAATAAAAGTAGATGTGATTTCACAATTGCAGAATTGAAGTGATTGCGAGGAGAGAGAAAGAGACGTTGGAGGGAAAAGGGAAAGTGAGCGAGGAAGAGGAAAAAGAATTGCAGTAGAAAGTTGCTTTTTTGGGGGGAAAGGTAAACAGAATATAGAAGTTTTTTCTTAAGATTACGCCCTAATTGATTAGATCTAAGAAAATTATGATCCAAATAGAGGTTGATATTTTGTGATGTCAAAGTATAGTGTCCTAGATGTTAGATAGGCAATGGTACAAGTTGGCTTCTCAATTGATATAGTAGGGGGTGACTGTTATGAATCGAGTTATGAGCGAGCGAATATCATCAAACAAGAATGGGAGCTTCCACCGACATTGATATGTTCACGGTAAAATATTATCTAGTTCAATGAAAAAATTCCTAACAAGCATTTACAATGGCTACGAAAGCCCCATTACGTGTCTTACGAAGAGGTGATCTTGTGTTTTAATTTGCACTTTAGCATTGTACGCAAAGTGAGAGGGACCTTTACTTGTCTAAGGCAAAGCGTGCATCAGACTGGTGAAGTATTATGGAGAGATTGTCATAATAAAATTCTAATTTTAGGTGTTGTGTTGAGTTTTCAAGTCCACAAAAAATTTTCTTATGTTGATATGTGATATTGTGTGTAACCTAATATTGTGTTATGAGTTTTGTTTCGTACGATGCATTGAGTAAAGAGAGATTAGTTGCTTGCAAAGTGTCTTTTGATGTCAAACCCTCGTGGTTTATGCATAATGCAATGTCTTTTGTGTTACTTTGGGAAAACTAACTAGTAATTAAGGAACTTTTTTGAAAAGCTATTTATCTTAACTAACATAAAAGATTCTCCCTAAGTTTAAATGAAACAGTTTTCTCCAAGTCTACGTTATTTAAATTCTAGTATTTGATATGTAAGAGCAAATAAAGCTTAGTTCAGTTTCTTTGTTTATTTTGATAGCATAGAAAACCGAAGAAAGTGTAACATCTCCCCAAAGCCCAAAGGGTCTTTTCCTCCGTTTGGTGAAGGCGGTGATGGGATGACATTTGATAACACATTAACACATCTATACAAATATATTAAAAGGCGTGCGCAAAGGAGCCGACGTGCCACGTGGCACTCCCCTCACTTTCTAACGCAAATCTTTATGTCTACGCTGTACGGTGTACCCCTCAATTAAAAAAATATAAATATTGTGTAACTGGAAGGAATCGAACACGTGACCTTTGAAATGAAAAGTAAGAGCTTAACCATCAATACACTATGGCTCTATTGTGAAATGTTTCAAAGACAATATGATAGTCTTTAATAATTATACTTAACTAAAAAGACTTAAACAAGTATATAGATCTCTTTACGTAACTAAAAGAGACTATTAATGTCATATTATCTTACCACAATTCTTATTAAGCTATTATTTTCAAACTCAAACCTTTCAGATTTTTTTACTTATCACGTCATGACGTGAATGCTATATTTTTCTCCTCTAAGGCTCGAATGTAAAAAATACAAGTAATATATTAAAAGGCGTTACTTAAAGAAGTTTCCATGCGCCATGTGACTCTCCTCTAAAGCTCGAACACGTGACCTTTGAAATGAAAAGTAAAAGTTTAACCATGAATCCAACCTAACATTATAAATAAGGTCTTGTAAGTATATCTGATTAAAAAACTCTTAAGGGTGTATTATTCAAATTATTATTATTTTTTTTAAAAAATTGGTAAGATAAATTACATTAACGCCCTCTCACAGGGCACCTAAATACAATTTACCCCAAAGCCCCCCAAACCCCCCGATGAGAATCGAACCCACAACCTGCAGGTGGAAGATGAAAGGACTTACCACCCTTCCACTCCCTCATTCTCGTATTATTCAAATTATTAGGATGTCAATTTTTCATACACATTAACACATTACAATTTACACACAATATACTGTCATACAGTTTACACTATCTAAGCTCTCGCTCTCTCTCTCTCTCTCTCTCTCTCTCTCCTTCAATTGCTTCGTCGTGCGGCGCATTTCATTTCCAAACTTGTTCAACAATCCGCCATTGATTTTCTTCTCAAGCTAACTATTAACAGCAAGGAAACACAGGTATTCTTTTCCTCCTTTCCTTTCTTTACTCTTCTCTTATGTCGATACTCTTTCCCTTTTCCGCTCATTTTACTTACATTATTCCCATTACTTTTCGGACCTTTCCTTCAATTTGGCTTCTTCATTCTAGCAGATTTCATGTTAGGTTTGAATTTCGTTTACTCTTTTAGCTTCAATTCGTGTCAATTATTATCATAACTTTAAATTGCATTTCGTAGTTTTTACTGAATTTCTAATTCATCTGCATTTAATTGGAGCGAATGAAGATACGGAAATGGAACTAATCTTCTCAAGGGAAAGGGAATTAAACCTTCCTCTTTATTGAGATTTTCTACTCTTTTATGCAACAATTGGATTTGGTTTACCTTGTCAATGTTTTCGTCTTTGATTCGGTTCTGTCAACTGCTGCCTTATCTATTACTACTTACTAGTCTAATATGTGCGCGATGCGTGTGTTGATTTGTAGAAAACATAATTAGTAGAAAAAATAGCTTTAAAATTTTATTTCATCACTAAAACAAGGGAGTTTTTTTTAAAAATTTAAATATTTTATACATAAGGGTATTTTAGGCATTTCAGGGGGACACCAAAGTCCTCAGGCGTTCCACTGTAGAATAGAGATGGAGCTTAGCTATCAAACAAAATTAAAATTTAGGCCTCTCCTTTTTGTTTCTAGAACTATGTTCGTTGAAGAATTCGCACTTGCACTTCCAATCAAGGGTTTTCTACCACTTTGTAACTTGTTGTATGCAATTCTTCAGTGTTTAAGATAGATTTCAGTTTAGTATTTCCATTGTGTGTTCATTTAAATGTGTAAAGTCTTAAGATGGCCTTAAGTCGTGGTAACTATCGTGAGAGCAAAGATATTATAGATTGCATCAGTCAGAATTGGCTGAGGGTAGAATGTAAAAGTCGTGTGTATTTTGTTAGTGCTATATGGGAGGGGTGAAATGAGTATACTGGGAAAATGTGTCAAGCCTATCCATGTCTAGTACCTTACTTTACTACTTTGATTGAGTCATTGAGGCTCTGCAACTTGAATGTCAACGTTTTGAGTGGTTTTGCACTTTGTGATGTTTTTGTTGTGAATAGCCATACTCCTGTGGGCTATGGCCCCTCCTTGAGTGAAATTAGGTTTTTGTTGCATAGAACAACTGCTAGCAGTTATTTTCGTATCCTCTAAAACTATGTGTGTCCCTATTTCTGTAAATTATTAAATTGCAGTATTTTGTTGCTCCTACCTGAAAAAAGGTTGGTGAAATGTACAAACTAATACCTAATTTTTTGTTTTCAAACTGTTATTATCATCTACATCATATGAGCAGCCTTATCTTGATATTGTTAATTATGGCTTCTATCCAGTGCTTGTAATGCCTGCCAATATGACTAAATGTACTTGCGTGAGAAATGATTGTGTTACAGATTTGCTTTTCTTTTGCTGATATCTTTGTCAAAACTTTGGTTAATAAGTTGCATTTAGAGTGTGTTTAGTTGCGCTTAAAACCTTTTTTTGGAAAAGTGGCTATTTTCCTTTGTTTGGTGGTGGAAAACAATTTTCCAATTGGTGGAAAATAGTTTTCCCAATGGTGGAAAACCCTTCTTAAAGGAAGGGAAAAGATATTTTCCTCTCTATTCTTCATATTTCTCCCACTCATTCTCTCCCATCTCATGGCATTCTTCCTTTTCTCCCTAACTTTTGATGCAAGGAACCGAGCAAAGGAAAATTGAACTACACTTTTGTTTTACCTTGGAAAATCTTTTCAAGAAAAATCATTTTCCATTGATAATGTTTTCTATCCAACCAACCGGAGCCATAGTATGCATGATATATTGATATGTTTACGTGCTAAGAAGTACTCGTTTCATCTAGAAACTATAATCATATGTATTATTATAGGATGGGAAAATGTGTCATATTTCTTTTAAACACGATCTTTTGTGATTGCTTTCCCATGATAACCTTACTGAGATTGAGTTTAAGGGAGAGTGTGGGTTTGTGAGAATGGTTCAACTGTTAAAATCAATAATTGTCTCCCTCTTCTTATCCTCCCTTTTTTAGTCAAATTCTCCATGAACACTAGCAGAACCACTTCAACTTGCTCCTGGATGTCCAATTAGGTCCCCATCAGTAAATAGTTTCTCCGTGTGAGAATACCTTGTTCCACCTTTTTTGAATCTCGTTCACAATAAGACCATCCTCTACATGAAGGTGCATAAACATGAATAATAACCCATCTCTTTACCCGATATGATCTTGACTCTCATAATTTTATACCTAACTATGTTCTTACATCATTGATACTAATGCCTACCCCATTTTTATTCTTCTCTTATCTTGGATATCACTACTTGTAAGTTGTAACCCAAGGCATGATGACTTTGCCTTTTCTTCCTACATACTTAGTCTCTTGAAGACACTAAATGTTATGCTATATATTCTCTGCTTCACTTCTATCAATCTGTTAAGATTCATGTAGAGGACCCTTTGTTCCAAGATGGTATCTCTTCACTCTCATAATTTTATACCTAAGTATGTTCTTACATCATTGATACTAATGCCTACTCCATTTTTATTCTTCTCTTATCTTGGATATCACTACTTGTAACCCAAGGCATGATAACTTTGCCTTTTCTTCCTACATACTTAGTCTCTCGAAGACACTAAATGTTATGCTATATATCCTCTGCTTCACTTCTATCAATCTGTTAAGATTCATGTAGAAGACCCTTTGTTCCAAGATGGTATCTCTCCATCCCGTTATAGACTTTCCATTTCTCCTTTGCACGTTGCTAATGCACGTTTTGTATCATTAATATCTTTAATTACATATAAGTAAAAATTATAAAAGTTTGATTTTCGTAATGTACACATTGAGACAAATCAAACAAGACCCCACATGACTATGATTTTTCTTATATATTGGAAAAATTTGGAAGATTTTATTTGCTTATGAATAGTGCCAAAATTAGAAATGGGGAGTTTATTGAGGGACGGAGGGAGTATAGTTTAATCTCAAAGCTCTCGCAGATTATGTTTCTCTAGAACCTGGAAGCCTTGATCATTCAAAACCACACTCGGGCAATAATATAGTTCATTGCTTCCTCCTGGCGACAACCTAGCAACCCTTTGATACTTATCACTACACTTGGGTCTAAGAAGTGCACTGCATCATTGTGTAGGGAAAATCCCCATGGAGGTAAAATCTCTGCTCGTGCTCATGGATGTGACAAAGTTTTACCCTGGCCATAACCCTTCTCCTTGGAACTGACTAATGTCAAATGAACACTCACAAGCAGAGTTACCCTGGCCATAACCCTTCTCCTTGGGACTGACAATAAATGTCAAATGAACACTCACAAGCAGAGTTGCCAAAAATAAAATATAATTAAGTTCATAAACCTGTAAGTTAACAATTGTTGCAGAAAGAACATTTTCTTAGTTTTTAACTTAATGTGTATTCATATTCTTATTAATGAAGAATTAAGAAGGTCCACCAGATTTATAGTTAGGTTCGAGCTTTCGCTTGACGGCTCGAGTTTGGGCTAAACTTAACTTGAGCATGGGTTGACCTTGGGTTGGAGCTGATATAATTTTCACCTCACTATTGAACATTTTCAGTTTTCGTTCTAAAGGTAGAATAAGAAGATAAGTACTTGGGGGAAGAATAATAATAGCATTCGTCTCATGAGCTACTTTATGCTTATGGTCAGGTCACATCGTATGGTGAGTTTTATGTTGTAGAAAATTGCAACTTAAGGAGGGTCAAGGTCTCAGAATGATGATAGTCAGTTCCCCTATCAAGACTTGCACCAAACATGTGCTTCCTATAAGTGAGCATTTTCGAGAGCAATTGCAAGGCCATATACAGAATGTTGCATCACCCGCTAGATCTAGTTCATGCTGTTTCATTTTGAAACAAGGAGTCTCTAGAATAAGATATTCTCGAATTTCAGTCCCCAGCAAAGCTTCATGGTTTGCAGATTATAGCTCCCGTGCATTTCAATGGATTCAGTGCAGATCTGGTGGATCCAGTAAGAAGGATTATTTTCCTCTATTAATGATTAAAAGTTCAGTAAAAGAAAAGAGTTCTCAAGAGACATCGACTGGTTTCTCGTTCTGGCCTCGGGATGCAAGAGTAAGAAGACTGCGCTCTGATTTGAAATGTAGTGCTGGACTATTTTCTTGGTCCAAGGGTTATAATGCTACTGGTTTGATTTTGGGATTACTGGTTTGTTATTCAACTGCAAATTCAGCTCATGCTGAAGCACCAAAGGAGAAGGGCGACAAAAAGGAATGCACTGATCCATCAACTGACCATTGTTCCCATGGAAAAGAAGTCTACAATGACTATTCTGTCATAGGTAAGTGAGTCAATGGTAACTTCTTTTTGTTTAAATTGACAATAATACCATACACCAGATCCTCCAATACACCCTCAGTCCCATAAAGTTGGTAATCCTTTGCATTTAATAGGAAATAAGGGAACATATAGTATCAGGACATTCAGTATAGGAACCTCTGCACTTTATAGGTCAAAGGGATTAATTTTTTCCTTGTTGCACATTGCATAGAATGATAGAAACGTGTATCGGTGCATGTCTTCCTCACACGTTGACGTGATAGTTTTTTTTAACTTCTATCACTTTGGAGAATTACCATTATGTTTGTTTTTTTTAATGTATGAAGAATATACATACATCTGATCTGTCCCATGCCTTCCTTTCCTAAGTTTGCTCCATGTTCTATATTGTGGGTCCAATTTTGATTTTTTGAGTTAAAACTTGCAACTTTTGACCTTGTATCTTAGAATATACATTGGACTACAAAAGCAAAAATTATTGTTATTAAATATATCTTGAAAAGCTCTTTTATAAGATTTTTTTTGTTTAATTTTTTATCTTTACCTATATGTAATACTCCCACTGTTCCGATCCGAAGTACTACTATACATTTATATGTAGAATCGACGAAGAAAATTCAGAATGTGTTTGTTATTAAAATATTCACTTGTGATAATAATAGTCAAACATCGATCTTGGGAACCACTAAGAGGCAAGTATGAAGTCAATCTTGAGTTGGGAGTTAAAAAATATGACCGAAGTTGTACCCTGAAATCTATGAAAAGACTAATATTACTATATGGTGTTCTCTGGATTATCGTCTTTCAGCATCGCCAACATGGACAAACTGCTGCTTGTGATGCAGGCATACCTGGAGATGGGAGGTGTTTATTTCGTTCAGTTGCTCATGGGGCTTGTTTAAGGAACGGAAAACCTGCTCCAAATGAAAGCCTTCAAAAACAATTAGCCGACGAGTTGCGGGCTATGGTACGTCTATGAAGTCTATGGATATAAGTGATCAACTATGTATCTTTCTAGCTTCTAGTTTATTAAGAAGCTGGACAAAATGATCAGCATATTTGGCCTTCTGTGCTGAAGAAAACCTTATCTGAATCTACTTCTCCTTCATCTTTGGGTCTTCAGACCTCAAGTTGTGGTAAATGCACGTTAACACAATAAACTTGTTAGGGAACAGAATCTTGTTGTTTTCTTGCATTTCAATAAAGTCCCATTTTAAATCATATTATAGAGGAATTATATATTTATAATGGTTTCATCTGTTATCTGAACTTTTAACTTATCCCCCAAGGCACTGATATGCTTCAATAGAGTGCACTTCACCATGTTAACTTCTCCCTCTAAATAATGATATTTATGAATTCAATTTTAGGAATGCATTTCCTTACATGAGAGTAGACACCAAAATCTTGCTAGGCTCAACTTGAATCATAGTTTGACAGGTTATTGGATATGAAAGCTCTTATTTGTGTGTCAAACTTTGTGGTTTCAGGTTGCAGATGAATTTATCAGAAGGCGTGAAGAAACTGAGTGGTAAGCATTATTATTGATCAATTGACCAATTTTTCTTGATGCTTTTGCTCCTTATGGTACATTGGCTAGGAAGGATGGGCTTAAAGTAAAAGAAATCAGCAAGTTATTTAGGCTCATCTAGTTACTCTAGGTCATTGATATAAGACTGGCAGACAGCTTACTTAGGCTCATCTTCCTGTAGCTTTCCTTGGTAAACTAAGGAAATCATTATCAACTATGGTGTACAATGCGTACTGTACATGCTCCCCTTTCTCTCGTATGGCCAGAAACTTTTTCCTCAATGGTATAATGTGTGTTGTTTGCACTTCTTTCTTATTGTGAAGTATAGGAAGGGCGTTGTGTCTCATACGAAGGTTAATCAGTATCTTTTCTTATTGTCCCAGGCGTAGGTAGGGTTATGTACAATCCACACATCCCGCCCCCCCCCCCCCCAAAAAAAAAATAGAGTTTGCCATGGGTGGTTTTTAGAAGTATTGGAGTAGTATTGATGTAGTCATATACAAGTACACAATTGGAAAATTGAAATTACAAGTGAAGATATTGTAAGAGAAGTATTGTATTATGATTTTAAATTCTTAAAATGATTTTGATCCGTTTTGTGTAAGAATCATCCCTTGAATTTTTTAGTCATTAATTTCTGTTTAGAAACGAAGAGTTTCTGGCCTAGTGAAAGTTCCTAGTGTATCATGGTGACAGGTTTATTGAAGGTGATTTCGACACTTATGTTTCACAAATAAGGAGGTCACATGTATGGGGAGGTGAGCCTGAGCTGCTGATGCTCTCCCATATTTTAAGGTAAGGAGGGCTCTTGTCATGATATTTTTTACACTAACTTTATTGACAGATTTTAGCTGCGATACAATTTTTTGCCCTGTTTAATATTATCGTTCTTTGTTGCAAATCAGCGCATTCATGGATATTGATCAGTCAACTTAAGTGTTGCAGGATGCCGATTACAGTTTACATGCGTGACGACAAACATGGTGGATTGATATCCATTGCTGAGTATGGCCAGGAATATGGAAAAGACAACCCAATCCGAGTCTTATATCATGGTTATGGTCATTATGATGCACTACTAATGCCAGGAAAGAAAGGTGTCAAATCAAGGTTGTAGTTTATGTTCTGTTGACAACTAGCTCAAGCTGTCAGTTGCATGTTCATAAGCATCATGGATTACTTGTCTTGCCGGTGATGTAGCATATGGAGCTTTGATGAGTTGGTAATGTCCAAGCACAGGTGAGATACATCATTCCTTGATTTTATGATACAAATTACATACTTGTATGTATATGTATGATTATTGGCTTTTACATTCAAAATGAGATGGAAACTTGAGTTTACTGTAACTTCTGAGTTCATTTGGTTAATTGCATTAATGTTAATGTTGCTGTAGTATTTCAACATTATGCGATGTTGATCTAGCCTGGGTCATCTCTATACTCATTATGCAGTTTCTTTTTTCCTTGATAATACTCACAAAGTTTCAGTAAACTCGAATGCGGTCACTTAATTGCTATGATCCAGTAATTTCTTTGATCTTATTGTAAATGTATTCTAATTTCAAAATGTCCTCGACCAGTTCGGTCAAGTCAAGTCTTTACGTCTATAGTGGTTCATCATTGACTTTCCTTTTAGGAAGAAAAGTAGCAAGTTGATGTGAGATTTTTTGGTGTTGAATTTCCCAAAAAGGATCCTCTCATGGAGCGGGAAAGGAAAGATTTATGCAGGTACAGAAATTACTTCCTAGAAGCACGACTGGTGCGAGGAAAAGCTTTCTTTTCACGAAATTTTACCGGTATCAGTAATATTAACGCGTAGTTTTCCACTACATGAACGAGATTATCAAAACTATTGTTATCAAAGTTTGATGTAATGAATTTAGAACATAATGATTTGTTTTTGCCTTTGACATCTTCTATAGTGTTATTATGGAGATCATTAAGATTGAGATGAAAGGTGAAGAATTTATAATCTGATCACATAACGAAATCGGATAAAGAGAATAGTGGCAGATGGGGAGGGGAAAGAAAGGAGTGTTTGACTGAGGAAAGAGAAAGAGAACATAGTGAATGGCGAGATGAGGCACTGTTTGAGAGTAGAGTTGGAAGACAACTCTATAGATTACTTTTTGAAATTCTTATTTTGGTTCTTTTTAACTTATGCATGAAATTGCGCTAATTTCAAATCCAAGTCTCAAACTTCCCTAGATACTACTTTGGGCCAAATCCACTATTTTAAATGATATTCTAGCTCCCAGATATTCTATTGGGGAATTTGGTTGACATTTTTTAAATAAATGAAATGGATATGATACCAGCAATGAGCCAATGAAGAAAATGTTGATTGGTTGATATAAGTTGGGTACGGAACCTCGTGCCCACATATTTTTCATCCTTCCTAAATTCATGTAATCTCATAGCCACCAGCCCACCAACTCCTTCGAATTGAGATCCTCATATTTTCTTTTAGTAATTGATTTTATTTTTTTTTACATCGAGAAAATTTGCATAAATTTAAAGTTGGGATTACAAACTATGAACAAACCATACAAACGATAAACATAAACTAACCAAACACTAAATAGAGCTTTATTAGCTCTTACAAACCATATAAGGAAAGACCAACAAGTAAATATGGTCAAGAGCTGCTTGCTATGGAAGTCTTTGTTGTACAATAATTGTAACATAACTCGGATAGATGTGGTCGAGAATGGTGTGTCCATGGCGAATGAAAAGACGACAATGTAATTTCTCAGAGGAAGGTAACCTGCATTAAAAGGGTATTTCATACCTGATGGAAGTGGTGGGAGGAGCGGATTTTGTTCACGTTTCGGGCAACTATCATCTAATGGTAAGATCTGTATCTCACCGCATGAGCAATCCCAGTGACCTCCTGTCACCTGGAATTCTTGGCTCATGATTCTCTTAAGAGTCACGTTCCTTGGTGACCCAATTCTCTCATAAGAGAGTTTTACGGGTTTCTCCTTTTGATAAGAGAACCTCAGTTGAGTAGATGAGTTGAAAACCACCAGATACTGGGGTGCCGCCTTCAGATATGAATTTTTCAAGGCAAAGATCGTTAAGATCAAGTCCAAGTGAAAAAGAGAGCTAAGCACTTTCACAAACACACCTCCGATTTTCAAAATCGGATAAAATACGTTCCAAACATGAAAACTTTTCCCTTCCTCTCCTACACTCACAAATTTTGGAATAAACAACTGGGGGATCTCTAAACACTGGTTCCCCACGATCCTCTTCCATGTTCTCTAGTTCTAAGCTAGTACGATTTTGAACTCTCGCATTAGAGCCATTTCCCCTATTCACCCTCGATATAGAAACAGGGACTCGACTATACCCTACAGAAAATTTAATGACCTCTTGATTCATTTTTCCCCTCCTCAAAGACTCCAACAAACCTACATATTCTACTTGTGCAAACAACAACCACCATTCCCTAACCAATTGACAAGTACCTTTCAATTGCCATAACCTACGAAGAACAGCTTCAATAACTCAAAATAAACGACTTCCTCCAACTAATCCCAGAATTACCAAACATATTAAGAAAGAAAAAAACTTATTCATAACTTAACTAAAGAAACTCGATTAAACTACGCTTGCAGAGAAATTCACAAATCATCCACCAAAATACAACACTAGTGAATGCGAACTTACTTACACCACACCGGAAAACCGCCTAGAACTGTTCGTTCGCCTCAATTTTAGCCAACCTTCTTGGCTGCTCCTTGTTCGTTGTGAATTCAGGTGGAATCCACAAAATCAGATATAGAAATTGGTTCTCTCTACCAGGAATCAACGACCTCGAGCAAAGGGCCGGAGCAAAAGCCGTTGTCTGCGACGCCAAACACCGTTGAGCGACGGAGAGAGAAGACCTGTGGTGGAGATAGGAAGAGCATATGCTTGTGGTGGCTCGCCTGCGATAGTTGCGGTGGTTGCCTGCGATGGCTCTGCGACGACCTTGGAAGAGCAAATGCTCAGGCCGCCGACGAGCCAAGCGAGGGGGGGTGGGTTGGGAGGCGCTAGTTTGATCTAGGGTTTTGGCCGAAGGGTTTTCGGGGAGTGAATATCCAAACTAAAGTTATAAAGTGAAAAACGTATTGCTGAAACTGTTCTTTTCTTGTTGTTCTATTGGTTTTCAAATTCATACTTAGTGAATCTTTTAATTTTCGCCGCTTCTTAAATGTTTTTTTAACAAAAAAACAGCCCTGAATGGCAAAATGTCTCATATAAGAAACAAAAGAAGTATACCTTAAGACAAATTCTATAACAGTTAACATATTTATATTTGTAAAAAAATTGAGTCAAAATAGAATGTATAAAGGTCTGGTCTCTTCACCTTATGTTCAGAAAAAGTAGAAAAAAGTTTAGAAAAAAATAAGAAAAATTCAGGAAACAAAAAAGTTCATAACAAAAAATAAAGT
Source organism: Beta corolliflora (assembly GCA_947648045.1). Classification (NCBI taxonomy): domain Eukaryota; kingdom Viridiplantae; phylum Streptophyta; class Magnoliopsida; order Caryophyllales; family Amaranthaceae; genus Beta; species Beta corolliflora. The sequence continues at coordinate 1,036,645 of CANSZD010000089.1, read as the reverse complement.
TTTGATTAGATAAGAAAAAATAAGGTGAGGAGAACATGCCTTAAATAGTGCAAAATCAAATTGGAATATATGCATTCCCTTTAATTCATAATAATTGCAACAATTTGACTTTTACGTTTGTCACTGACTCACTGCTTAATTTTGGCTATTAATACAGTTAATTCTCTATTAGCAAAGAATCACAAAAGTTGATATTTGAAAATATAAACCGTGAAAAATCAGACATTCGTTAAACATTATGATCAAAATAAGTGTGAAAGTAAAAGAATTGTTATTATGAGACAGATGAAGACAAGGGGTGCTTAACGAGCGAGCCGAGCCCGAATAGCACTGGGCTCGGCTCGAGCTCGTTTAATTTTTCAGGAGCTCGGCTCGGCTCGTGAGCTCGCCGAGCCTGGGGGAGCCGAGCTCGGCTCGAGCTCGTGCTTAGAATTCGCGGCTCGAGCTCGGCTCGTGGGCTCGTTTAGGCTCGAGCTCGAAAATTCAGGCTCGGCTCGGGCTCGAAAAAATCAAACCCAAGCTCGGCTCGAGAACTCAGAATTTTAAACTATAAAAAAAAGTCAAGCTTAACCCATGTTCACCGGGCTTTGGTATGTATATAGCCCAATGAAATCTTGTCAAACTCATGACAAAAATAGATGTCAGGCTTATCATCATTCAGTATGCAAGGCCCATCATTCATACACTCCACATAACTCTATACAAGTCTTTTATATACATCAATCCCTCGTGGCCCTTGCTTCCTCTTCGATGTGGGAGTTTTAAAATCCCAGTACAAGACTTGCTACTGCCGCTACAAGTCTCAACCCATGAAAGATTAATACCCAAAAGGCCAAAACTGATTGAAACCCAAACCCATTCACAAACTTTCACCTGTTCCAAAGTTGGCACAAAGTAAACATACTCAAATTCTCTCTCTTCCTTCGCCGCCGGGGTCACCACCATCTCCGGCACCATCAACACACTTCAAATGTGACAGAATTCAAAATACCCATTATAAATCCGGGGGCAAAACAAACAGTAAACGATAACCCAAATCCCATGATATTTCCGTTCTTTCTCTCTCATCACAAGGTCCTAGCCTCAAAGCTTGCCTATTTTGCCCATTTTAACTCTCTTTCTCTTGTTGCTCGATCTTCTCGTGCACTTCATTCTCGCGAGGTAATCCAAATCTTTCCTTCTGAACCTTGGTTTGCTAAAATCATTTGTACTCTCTTTTGTTTTCAATCCCATTTTTTGGATTTACACTCAGATTATCTTGCTAAAGGTTTAACCCCATTCATTGCTTTTCAAGTTGTTAGAAGATTGGATCATAATCATAAAAACCCTTGTTTGGCTTTGAGTTTTTTTCAGTTTTGTAGGGTTAAGTTTAGATTGATTCATACTTTTGAGGCTTATAATTACATTTTGAGGTCACTGTGTCAAATGGGTCTTCATGATTCTGCTAGTTTGGTTCTTGATTGGATGATGCTTGATGGGCATTCCCTAGATTCTTCGGGTTCAAGTTTTTTGGTCGGTTTGTTTTCGGAATCAGGAAGATTTGACATTGCCCGCAAATTACTGGTGCAAGCCGAATGCCGGGAGATGGAAGGGAATCCTTTTGTATATAATAAGTTTTTGAGTTGCTTGGTTAGACAAAATAGAGTGGATGAGGCTGTTCTTTTCTTTAATGAGCAGATGATACCAAAATCTTGCTTAGATGCATGTACCGTAACAACAACACATTTTATTCCTCTCCGATGTGGGAGTTTTAAAATCCCAGCAGAAGACTTGCTACTGCCGCTACAACAACTCATTTTACTGATATATTTGAAAGTGCAATGTTCTCTTACTTCCTCTAAATGTGGGGTATATAACCGAACCAAATAATTATGCTTAACAAGAGGAGTGCATTTTATTGTATGTTCTAATAAATTTGCAAATGTTACTGGCCTCACTTAAATTACAGTTGAAGAATTAATTTTATGTTTACAAATGGAGGACTTCATATAAAGTCTAACATTATAAATAACACAAGTCAAACAAGAAGTAGAATTAAAGATTTAAAGGGTGGTTGTTTAATATAAAAAAAAAATTAATATAAAATATTTTTTAATATAAAATATTTTTTTTAGTATAAAATAATAATCGAAATGCTCATCACGAGCCTTAACGGCCGAAGCTTTGCCTAGCTCGGCTCGGCTTAAGTGTTAAGTGTCGAGCCGAGCCGAGCTCGAGCCAGAGCTTCAACGACCGAGCTTTGACCGAACTTTTGATGAGCCGAGCTTCTTCATGAGCTTGTCAGGCTCATTATCACCCCTACTGATGAAGTTTAAAAAATTCAACATCATGAAGAGTTGAATTCATTAGACACAAAGTGAGTAAAAAAAAATGAAGTCAATTCTTAAACTAAAAAAGCGACAAAGTATGGATTAGTAGGCTAGTAGCATCAGAGGCTGTCAAAAACATAATGAATGGTGGCTGAAGGGGTGGGTACAGAACTACAGATGAACACATGTGACTGTGAGTCGTCTTTTCCAGGTTCCACTAAAACTACCTTTTGACGAACTCAACGCTAAAAGAAGATATATCTATGTCTCTTTGCTCTTTAAGCCAATTTTGACAGCATCTCCCTCACGGATCATAGATTTTAACATTTAAATCATCCAGTGAATAAAATGTACTCCACTGCAACTGGACAACTGGTGCGTGGTTTTGCTTTGTCTGAGCTTTTATTGAAACTTATCATAATTCATTTAATTTTTTGGAACTTATTTTATTATGTGTTTGAATTTATTGAAGCTAATATAAACTTACTGAAAAACCATGGCGAAGAGAATGCACCTTAAATCCACAACTAGGCTATTTGTATGGGTAATACTTCCTTAGACCTTAGTAGTCCTCTATTAAAACTTTAATCATACACTCAGGTGTACCGTAAGTGTTGTACATCTAAGGCTATTCTATTTCTCATTGCTCATTTAAATTCCTCTAAAGGAGCAAAATAAGCTAAATGAGAGTTCGGGCGTATAGTATACATTTTTCCTCTACTCAGTACTTATGTTAGTTATTACATGTCTATATTTCCTTATTAGAACTTTAGAAGTTTTACATTAACTGCATCATTATTTATATTGTAATGTGTTTTTTCCATCTCTATCTCCTTATAAAATTAGTCCTTTCCATCTATCTCTATCTTTCTTCTTTTGACACGATCTTAATAAAATGTGTTATTTTATACCTCTATTTTTTTTATTATTATTGCATCATTTAGACTTTTGCACTATGAGTATTCACACACTTTTCTTTGACTATCTTTTGTGATTAAAATATATAAGGAAAAATATATTATTGATTTGTAGGGTGAACAAGAAATAGAAAATAGTAATCAAATTTTGACGGTTAATCAAATAGTAATCAAAAATATATTATTGATTTGTAGGGTGACCAGTGCATAATTTGACGGTTAATATTTTTCCAACTATTATTACCTCATTAAATATTACAAGAATCTGATTTTTGCATTGCTGAACAAATGCAAACACCCCTTTATTACAAGATTCGTATCTGTATACACAAATTTCGAGTTAAAAATATATAAGACAGGAAACAAAGTAACAAAGAAATTATATTTCAATAAATGTATCGAGTACAATCTCTGTAAACAATTTATAACAAAAATAAACTAAGTCCTCCGATTACTTTCGCATTTTGAGAGTGACACGTGTTGATGTCAACCTGGATTTGAGTGTAGATGGACGTTTTGTCAACGTCAACCTGAGTTGGAGTGTGGGATGACGTTTTGTCAACGTCAACCTGAGTTTGAGTTTTGTTTGAGTGTATTCGAATGATGGCTGACAAAAGCTTAAATCTCAGTCGAATGTGTTTGAGTGTATCTGAACAGTCGGCACGAATTTTATGTGCTTGTTGACTATTTGCAGAGAGAATTCCAAGAGAATTTTATGAGCTCTTAAGAATAATGATTTTCTGGTCCCCTCAACTGAATGAGGTGAGGTCTATTTATAGGGAATAGAAATCCCTTCATGGACTCTGTAGTTTATGGACTCGGGCCCGTTTATGACTTGAAAGTCTTTTTTTCCTTTGAGTTGACCAATCTTGTTTGGACTAGTGATGTGGACGCGCCAAATATTTACAACCCAAATTATATTTGTTTAATTTAGATATCTTATTTGAGTGGGCTAAATTATTTAAATTGGGCTAATTATATTTATTTTAGCTCAATAATAACTAATGTATTTTAATTTGTAAAACACTAATAAATTTTTAGTGTCTACAAATTGCCCCCTCGAGACAGTGTCACGTACACGATTTGAAGTGTTTAATCGTGACAAGGTCTCGAATTTGAGTTTGGTTTAGCAATTAGGTGACAATCACCGTGGTGCTACATATGTTTTTTTTTTTTTTAAGTAGAGTTATGTATTGTTCGCAACTCTATCAAATTTTGGATTTAGAAAAATAATCCTAATCACATGAGTATTAGGGTTTTTTTCCAAGTGCATAAATACACACAACTTATGTTTGATCTGCATATTAGGAGATAAATTACTTGGCACCGCTTTCAATTCGTGACAAACAGTCATTGAGGGCTGCTCAATTTGTTGATCTTCGTCTACATACCCAAACATTGAGTTTGACTTGCAATTTTGCAAACCAATTTTGACAGGTGACGCACTATATACATTGTGCAATTATTTGAATTTTTTTTTTCTTTTGTTTTCCACTTCAAAACAAAACATAAAAGTGAACTTTTTAGTTTTTATCACTTACAAAACACCTCCTTGACACCATCGATAGTTCAGTGAGTTTATTCATTGCACTTTCAATTATTTTTTTTATTTTCTTTCAATTTATTGATTTTCATGCTGTAAGCCTGTAACCCATATAATGGATGTTTTGCGTCTTCTTTTTTTTTGTTTGTCTTGCCACGAATTCTCATGCTTGATGATTATGCATGGTAGGAATTGCTTTTGTGATTTTTATAATTCATGCCGCCATTGGTATGTAGAACAATACATGAAGGTGATTTTTTTTTTTCCTTTTAGTTTTCTATTTGATTTCGAGTGGCCTGTGTTTTGGGTCTTGATAACTTCTAAACAGGATACTTGAATCCGTCCAAATTTCAAGTCTTGAAATTCCCCGATTTATGAGTTGCTTGATTCCTTCGTAGATCGCATATGTTTCTGCTTGTATGCTGAAGATGCATGATTACCACTTATCCTTTCTGCTATTCCTATGTTGTTTTGTAATATTACGATCCATAAGCAGCCTTGATTGCTCCTTTTCTTTGGTCTTCTTAGATCAGTCAGACCTTGGTTTGAGACTTTAGTTTTATGTTCTTCCACGCAAACCCATGATGCACCGCTTTCTCTCTTTTAAAAAAAAAAATGATGATAGCTGATACATAATATGTATATCACCATTCACCAAGGATTCTAGTATATCACCATAGGTCATACATCAGGGACCAACTTAAACAAGATTATACGAAATCACTTTGCTTTGATTTTTTTTTTTATATCACCACTCGTGTCTTATGTGATACATCATTACATGAAGCAATTAGAACTTGCTTTAGTGTAGTTATAATATGCAACAACTGATGCAATCATAAAATTTGACGATGCCAATTCAAATGCATTTTTTTTTCAAGTTGGATTTTAACATACTTTATCTGACTTGCAGTACATCAAATGTTTTCGTGAGATACTGAACTTCTAGACTATTTTTTGAAGTCCTACAAAAGCTCAAGACTAGTGAGGTAATGATTTTTTTTGTTTACACACCCTTTAGTCTAAAATATTTTATCTGCATATCCTTTTTTATTTTGTGCATGTGTGCCCGTGTGTTTTTTTTACTATATGACAGGTTCACTTGAAGACGGGGACTTCGTCGCGATGGGCCATATGTGCGACTATGAGCCTGTCAGGGGTGTTATTCGTATGTCTTTAGCACTGCGACAATGTCACCTCCAGACAGTCCCTTGAAGACGAAGACTGGGATTTCGTCGCGATGGGCCATATGTGCGACTATGAGCCTATCAGGGGTGTTATTCGTATGTCTTTAGCACTGCGATAATGTCACCTCCAGACAGTCCCTTGAAGACGAAGACGGGGATTTCGTCGCGATGGGCCATATGTGCGACTATGAGCCTATCAGGGGTGTTATTCGTATGTCTTTAGCATCGCGACAATGTCACCTCCAAATGCCCTTAAGACGAAGACGCAGCGTCCAACCCTTCCCCTCTTTGTTTATTTATATTTTTTTTTCTAACACACACCCTTTTTTTTTCTTTTCAGGATGGTGTACTTCAAAGAATTTAAGAGAGGCGAAGACATTCATCTCTCTTTAATCGACAATGAAGAAGCTGATCTACGGACTGGCACTAATTTCATTATTCACAAATCACTACTTCGTCCTGACGGCATGCAGACGCACATTGACAAAGGATCATTACTGAGTGAAATGTCAGTAAAGGTGAACAAGGGGTCCCGCGATGCAATTCCGATGTATGTCCTTAAGAGCACTCTTCGAGACAACTTTGAGCTTCCTACGTCTTCATCAATGCTTGGCCGCAGTATCATTTCAGGTTCGGTGCGGTGGGGTTCGAAAAATTTGAGAGTGTTGGGCGAGGCAGTTTATTTGTCTGGCTATTGGGAGTGGACCGAAGACGTTCTATCTCGCTTTGGAGCAGTTCTTGACTCTTGTTTTATTTACTCTGCAGTTCAGGCTTCTCTTTATTTGTATGACAAGAACCCTGACATCATTCGCTCATTCTGTGAGAGCTGGTGCCCTACTAGCAATACACTTCATACCATGACTGGCGAGTGGTCTATTTCATTGTGGGACATGTACAAATTTGGAGGGTTACCTATTGTTGGGAAGATTTATGATGAGACAGTCCCTAGCTACAACATCATGCGTGCTCGAGACACAGAGGGGAAACGATTATTATCTCAAGCTTGTGAGATACTGTTTGTTGTTTATCATACTCTAGCAAAAGACGCCAACTCTAAGAGAGGTGTGAGTGCTCAAACCTAGATTGATTTTTGGTGTAAACAGAAGAGAGTTCACAAGGAACCTAACAAGAGGCGAAGGTACTCTGAGTCTCACCCCAAATTTACCGCTAATCCCAGTGTAAACATTGAAACTCAACCAGTTGTTTGGGAGAAGGCAGAATCAGATATGTTTGACCTTCTCGGGATCAAAGCTGTGAATAGAAGAATAAATACTTATGTTGTTGCCTTTATATCTTGCTGGTTATGCACTTTTGTGCTCCCCGACTCTGAAGATAGGTTGATTAGACCGAGCCCTTTTGAGATTGCTACCTTAATGGCATGTGGTCAAACCTTTAGTCTTGCAGTTCCTGTGCTTTCCAGTATATATCGCGGTTTGAATGCTATTGCAAGAGCTCCAAAACCAGCTTTCTCAAAAACCCTCTTCCCAGCTCATTATCTTTATGGTTGACTAGCATATTATTTCAACACTCACCATGACGCCGACCCTGTTCCACCTGGTCCTTTGATGGTCATATATTCAGGCGCACAAGGGTCAAAACTCTTCAATGGAGAGGATGCTCACAGTCTTATACATGCAGGGGCGTCAATTAACGTGGGTTGCACCATGTTGAATAAGAACAAACATGATGTTTTGCATGACGATGGTCATTTGGACCCTGTCAAATTCAGTTATATGGTTTCTCTTCGATCAGGCTACCTCGTCTTGCGTTCCTGTGACATATTCATGCTGAACCCTACTCCCCCATCGATTTGGGAGGCAATTTGGTTACTGCCAAGATTACACTGGTCTATTGCGCCGTGATGTACAAGAACGGAAGGTGTCTTACTATGAGGCTTTGCTTTATTGGACGTTGCTTTTGTTTTCAGGAAGTCAGTCTCGTGTTTTTACACCATGCCAATCACTGGACTGGAAAAACTTGGTGACATCTGAATTTGCTAGCTGGTGGCCTAAAGTGACTATTGGAGATTTAAGGAAGAATGTTCAGATTCTTTGTTCGAGCGTCTTAACTGATGCATTAAAGTCCAAGCAAGATCAACGACATGATGACAGAAAACGTTTGAGTCAACCAAAAGATGATGATTCCCGTCTTAGAGGTACCCCTGACAACCGCAAAGAATAAACAAACAAGAAATCATCATGGTTCTATTGGCGGCGCGGACACCAAAGGTGACACGAGTCCGATGTTAATTTTAAACACAAACGTAATGGGAAGAGGAAGTCAACCTCCCAGGCTCAAGAAGTTGATACATCGAGCTTTGGGGAGTTTTTTTGACAACATACCGAGTTCTCCTTTTCTTCCTACCAATCTTCATTTGGTAAATCCGGTTTCTTTCTTTTTCTTCTTTTTTTTTTATTTATTTAATTGGTTCCTTTTATTTACTTATTTCCTTTTAGGACGGTGACGTTGACTTGCATGCGAGCATTCAAGACATTGTAAATGGTAATATGTTTGTAGAGGGCAATACCCATCCTCCGACCAGAAAAGGAAAGGAATTGAGGATCATAAAGGGTTCGACTAGTGGGGACCAATCGAAGCAGACTCATCCAATTTGCCTATCTTCCTCAACTCGCAGTGAACGATCGATTCAGGGTCCTAATTCTCTTGAAGTTGCCTCTAGGGCTTTGGATATTCATCCTAACGCTGTGAACGCCTCCGATGACGCTATAAAGGGTGTTCATGTCCCTACTGCATCTTCTAACACTTTTCGTCCAGGGCCTAATTCTTCCACCATCTTTACCAATGCTATCAGAAGCATTGGAGCAGAAGTATCCGACCATGCCGCAACAATCACCATTTTCTGAGGTTGAGGAAAAATATGTAGAAGCTCGCATGGTGTATAAAGGCATACAAAACCTTAAAGGGGACCCACGTCCGCTGAAGCGTCAGGTCAATTCCTATTTTTGGTCTGTCAAGTCTTATCTTGCTTTAGAAGCAGAAGTTGCAGGGCACCAACGGTCAGAGCAGGTGGAGCATGACATGCGTGCTCAGTCGGAGTTGCTGAAACAAGTTGAGTCCAACTTTGTTAAAAAGCAAGAGAGGCAAAAACTGTTGGAGGAGCATGATGCGGCAGTCACGAAAAGGATAAGTGATCTCGAAGCCGAATTACAAAAAACTCGTGGAGGAGAAAATCCATCTATCCGATGAATTGACAGCCTAACAAGACCTCTTTAACATCCTATGAAGAACAGATAAAGGCTGCAAAGCGGACTTTGGATGAGTTGGAAGCAACTCCATCTTTGAGTACTAATGAGATTGCCCAACTTGAACAACATAGGGTGAACCTTCTCGAGCTTCAGTCTGCAATCAAACCCTTTGAGTGGATGGATTGAGACTTTGTCCCTTTCTACTTTTTTTTTTTTTGATAAGATGAACACATCCCTTTTTTATCATTATTATTTAGCCGTTCACAATTTATACTCTTGCGGGCAAGGAGTACTATAACAATTGCATTTTTTTTTGTATGTTTCGCTGTTCACAGTTTAGACTCTTGCGGGCCAGGAGTATTACATGATAGGATTTTTTTTGTTTTTTATTTTATTTCGCCGTTCACAGTTTATACTCTTGCGGGCCAGGAGTATTACAATGATTGCAATTTTTTTTTTTGTTTCGTCGTTCACAGTTTATACTCTTGCGGGCCAGGAGTATTACAATGATTGCAAATTTTTTTTTTGGTGTGGCTGCACTTGAGTAATTTTTTATGTTACCCTAGCTGCCTACATACTTGCAAAAATCAACAAATTGCTTTTACAAGATCAAGCCAACGTAATTCAAATTCACATATATTTTCTTTCGACATATGCAATTTATCCTCTTGCTTAGGAGTTGAACAATGCTCTCAATTTTTATGAGTAGTAGCGCTTCAGAAACTTGCCATTGATAGGCCCTATACGTAATCCTTCGGCGTCAACAATTTTATACGCCCCATTAGTGTATACCTCTTTGACAACGTATGGACTATCCCATTTAGAACTGAATTTACTTCCTGTCTTACGAGAAATAATGATGGGTCTTTTTATGGCTAGGACCATGTCTCCAACTTGAAAGGAGCGAGGTCGAACTTTCTTATTGAAAGCGCGTGACAAACGAGCTTGGTAGCACTCAGATTTTTGTTGTGCTTGGAGTCTTTTTTCGTCAAGCGCCTCCAACTCAGCAAGTCGGAGTTTATCATTTTCTTCAGAAGTCAAGCCTTCCTGTATGGCAATGCGCAATGATGGAATTTGAAGTTCCAAGGGGAGAACAGCCTCAACGCCATACACCAACGAGTATATGGAGTTGATTGTGTTACTGATTTATATGTCGTCATGTATGCCCATAGAGCTTCCCCTATTCTTTCATGCCAATCACGTTTGGACTTGGCAACCACTTTGCTCAACAAACTACAAAGTGTCTTGTTGAACGCTTCAGCTAGACCGTTTGCTGGTGCATTGTACATTGACGATCTATGTTGGGTGAATTTAAACTTCTCACATAAACTTTTCATCAATTTATTGTAAAATGGTGTCCCATTGTCGAGGACAATTCTTCGGGGTACACCATATCCGTAGATGATGTGAGTACGGATGAAGTCGACAACATTCTCCTTCTTTACCTCGCGTAAGGGGATGGCCTCTGCCCATTTAGAAAAATAGTCAGTCGCTGCCAAAATATATGATTGCCCAGCAGATGATTTTGGTGTGATTGGGCCGACTACATCAAGTCCCCATGCTTCAAATGGTCAAGATGCGACTGTGGGGTGTAATGGCTCTGGAGGTTGATGAATGAAGTTAGCATGAAATTGGCAAGCTCCACATTTCTTTGCATAGTCCATGCTATCTTGTACCATGGTTGACCAATAGTAACCCATTCTTTTAATACGGTCATGCGCTTTTGGACCCGACCGATGAGCGCCACAAACTCCAGAGTGAGCTTCCTCCATGGTTTGCTTTGCTTCTTCATCTCCGAGGCATCTTAACCAAAGACCATGGAAGGATCGTCGATAGAGAGTCCCCTTATAATATATGAACCGTGAGGCTCGACGACGAATCTATGTCTTATGTTTTGGATCACTTGGCAATTTTTTATGTTCCAAATAATCAATAATTGGTTGACGCCAATCTTCTTTGTCAATTTGATAGACAGAGATTATGTCGACTTCTTCAGCATATTCGTCAACATCATCGTCATCAGGAGCGACAACCCATGGTTTGCAAACGGGTACATACATTGTTTCTTCCGCCCCTGCCAAAGTGGCCGCAAGCCCACCGAGCGCGTCAGCCATCTTGTTGGCACTCCTTGGAACATGTTCTAACTTGATGGTATCAAGTTTGTCAAGCAATTGTGACGCTTGTCTTTGATTGGGGATTAGATCATTCTTTTTGACTTCGTATTCACCCGACAGTTGTTTTAGGACCAATTGGGAGTCCCCGTGAATGTCTAAATCTCTAAGTCCCATTTCAATTGCCATTTGGAGGCCTATTATGAGTGCTTGGTACTCAGCCATATTATTGGAACAAAGTTGAGTTAGCACGAAAGAGTATGTCAGTACATGTTTTTCCTCGGAGAAACGAATACAATTCCAGCCTCCCCGCACCGTCATGACGAGCGGCTCCATCAAAGTACATTTTCCAAGGTGGGAGTATTTCAATGAAAAACACATCTTCACCCGGCAGATCGTCGGAAAGCTCCCATTCTCGCGAGGGATCGGGTGGTCTCGCGAAAAGTCTCGCTATTGCTTACCCCTTGACAGCCTTTTGCGGAACATACACAATGTCATATTGTTTTAAAAGCATAGCCCACTTTGCAAGTCCGCGGACAACACGGGCCTTGAGAGAATGTATTTTATCGGGTCGACCTCGAGATGACATGAACCGTATGAGCCTCGCATGTAATGTCTTAATTTTTGGATCGCAAAAATCAAAGCAAGGCAAATTTTTTCAATAGGTGAGTAATTCAATTCAAAGACCCACCAAAGTTCGGCTCAAGTAGTAAAGAGTCGTCTCCTTACGGTCTTCTTGCTCTTGAGCGCACATTGCCCCCGAGATCGCTCCTGTGCTGCGATATAAAGGATGAGTGGTTTCCCTTTTATTGGTGCCCCCAAGACAGGGGGAGAAGACAAATACTTCTTTATACTTTCGAAGACTTTTTTACATGAGTCATCCCATTTGAATGGGGCATCCTTTTTCATGAGATGGCTGAAGGGGTGACATCTTCCTGCTAGATTAGAAATAAACCTTCGAATGTAAGCAAGACGCCCTTGGAGGCCACGTAACTCCTTAAGGTTCTTAGGTTCAGGCATCTCTTAGATGGCCTTGATCTTTGCTTGGTCAATTTCAATACCCCTGTGTCTGACAATGAAGCCTAGAAACTTTCCTGAGGTGACGCCAAATGCGCATTTGAGGGGGTTCATTTTTAATTGACATTTTCGTAGTCTTTCAAAGACTTTACGGAGGTCATGCAGATGATTCTCCTTCTTCTTAGACTTTACCACCAAGTCATCTACATAGCACTCCACGATTTTATACATCATATCTTCAAATAATTTCTGCATTGCACGCTGATACGTAGCTCCGGCATTTTTCAAGCCGAACGGCATAACTTTGTAACAGCATTAATATCCCTTTAGGGGTACGAAATGCAGTTGCTTCTTGATCTTCAGGAGCCATGTGAATTTGGTTGTATCCAGCGGTACAATCCATGAATGACAAAGCCTGATGACCAGTGGTGGCATCAATCATGATTTCCGTTACTGGGAGTGGAAAGTCATCCTTCGGACACGCCTCGTTCAAGTCGCGGAAGTCCACACAAACTCGTAACTGTCCATTTTTCTTTCGTACTGGCACAATGTTTGCTATCCAAGTAGGATACTTGACTTAACGAATAAATCCTGCATCGATGAGCTTGTTTACTTCTGCCTCAATTTCAAGAATTAATTCTGGCCTGAAGCGTCTTTGGGATTGCTTCTTTGGACTGACACCTTTTTTGATGGCTAAGCGATGGACAGTGACTTTTGGGTCGAGTCCTGGCATCTCCTTATAACTCCATGCAAATAAGTCTTTGTAGTCAGAGAGTAACTTGGAATATTTTTGTTCTTCCTGTTGGGTAAGAAAAGCGCTCACGTAGACAGGGCGTGGCTCTTCTTGAGTTCCAAGGTTTAACTCTTTTAACTCATCGACGGTGGCTTGCCCCCCATCTTCAAGAGTTTTAGGAGCCTCATCTGTTTCCATCTCCTCGTCACTTTCAGGAGCCTCATGCCCTGTGATATGGTTTGAAGAAACAAATTCAACATCTTTTTATTTTTCTTGACTAGACGAACTCCTTTGGTTTGTTAACACTATGACACGACCTTTGACTTTCAAGGGTGCATGTCCAATGATGTCTACCACCTGTGTACGCCTCATGCGAGATGGGATAACACTTTGAGGTGCGTCCTCGCCTTTGACTTCATTTTTCTCTCTTGTGATGCGACTTAGTACTGACCGTCTTTGTTGTTTATCAATTGAGGTCGATGCACCAAGACGTTTAAAGACAGATGCTTTATTCTTAGAAGATCGAAGATTTTGCAAGGGTGTTTTTATTTTTGACTTCACACCTTCATTTAGCTCGTGTCCACCAAGTATGTTAAAAACCGATGTATGGTCCTTTACGACAGGAGACTACAGTCGATCAAAGACTGATATTTTTGACTGAGACACATTATTTTCATCTTCATTTTCTTCAACTTCCTCCGCAGTAATATACTGCGACGAAGAGGTTGTCCCTCTACGCCGTGCAGAAATTTTGATGGGTGTTGGGGTTTCAAATCCCAGACCTACTTTAGTCGGATGTACCTCAATGCCATACTCTTGCAATTTCTTTTGTGTGTCATTAATTCCATGAGGATCAACCTCAATGACATTGCCCATGGGCGTTGGATTCTCGAAGTCATAACCAGACTTCGCCAAGAGTTTATAAGCATTTGGGTCAAACCTACCCTTATTAAGCCATTTTCTCCTAGATTGATCAACATATTGTGAGGTTGGAGGCTTAGCAATTTGATTGTGATTGGCTCTAGATAAAGGAACAACCACTTCTTGCTTTAAACATTGAAGAGTAGTCTCATCTACTCCTTTTTCTTTCTTTGGCTCTACTTTCATAACCTGACACCCTGCAAAAGGTGACTCCCCTTCCTTACGACGTGATTTAGGGATGTATCGCAGGATTGGAGTCGTTACTGCCTTCTTCGTTGCTTTAATGGGTTGAGCAACAACTTCTTCTTTTACCTTTTCCTTGCATTTTTGTTGTTGCATCTCAGTGGTGGTTGACTCGCTAGAGCTTGAAGACGAGGGAATATCACCACTTTTATTTGTACCCCTTTTCCCTGTTGAAGGAATTTTAGATGACAACATCTCGCTTGAGGGTTCCCCATCTTCGAAGAACTTAGCATCGGCAAAGTACGAATCTGCCGTGCTAAAGGGTTTGACATCCCCATTTATTTTCTTCTCGCTTCCACGATAAAATTTCAGACATTGATGGAGGGTTGATGTGACTACCCCATTTTCATGCAACCAAGGTCGTCCAAGCAACATTTTATACGACGTCTTTGTATCTATGACATGGAAGAGAGTAGATGATGTTAACTCTCCCATCACAAGGTTAAGACGTATTATGCCTATGGCACGTTGACTGTTCAAGTTGAATCCTTGGATCATTAGACGACTATCAGAAAGATCTTCCATAGTGATCCCTAAATCAGTCATGGTGGATTTTGGCATGATGTTGACAGCTGAACCCCCATCCACTAAGATACGATTCACTCTCTGACCGAAAATATAACCAGAAACGAACAAGGGTCGATTGTGAGGTTTTGAACCTAACAATAAGTCTTCATCAGTGAAGGCTACGGCAAAATTACATGACGCGCATTTAGTCGAACTTTCTAGTGGCTCTCCAGCATCCTTCACTTTGTCAAGGTATAGTTCTGGGTGCTGAAGTGCAAGAGCCATCTGTCGACACATTTCTCGAGGCAAATGAAAGATCTGCCTCCATCCCATGCGTGTAGGAAGAGTTTCCAAGATAGCCAATATCTTTGGATCTATCTCCGTCCCTAAATGTTTGACAGTTACTTTGACGGAGATTTCATTTTCTTTAGCGGGCTCTTGATCCTCCTCCTCTTCTTTTTCTTCTTTATCCTCAACAAATGAGGTAGCATTAACAGTAACCGTAGTGAAGTAATCTTCAGGAAAGAATTCTTCTAAGGTTACAGGGGTAAGTGGATCCTGTTCAAGCAAGTCAATTGGCAGTACTTGCTGTTTAGTATGCTTTTTTGACTTTTTCTTTCCTTTCGAGCGTTTTGAGCCCTTTCTTTTTTGATGCTTCTTCTTACGACAAACAGACTTTGGTTGAGGCTTCGACGGTCGTCTAGGCCTCCTTCTAGTGACCAACGTCCACCCTTCATCATCCTCTCCATGTTGGTTTTCAGTTGGGATACTGTGCTCAACAGATGGCACATCATTAACTTGGAGAACCGGTCGCATCACATGTACAATTACTGGCTCCAAACTCCCAAACTGCAGAGTTTGAGCCTCCCAATAAGAATCTAACATCGCGGAGGCGTGATTAGCTTCAGCAACTTCATCAAAATCCAATACAATTTTCCCATCCTTTGCAAGTTGCATAATTCTCTCCTTAAGTGTTATACACTTTTCTATGGGATGACTAATCAACCTGTGATACCGACAGTAGTTAGGATCGGAAGTCTTACCGACCTCTGCAGGACGCTTAGCTTCGGGCAACTCAATGACTTTGTTTTCAAGCAAATCATCTAACATCCCGGATAAATCGAGTCTGGAAATGGATATTTTTTTGCTTGGAGTTCTTTCAAGGTTGGCCTATTTTTCCTAGGTTCTTGAGAAGATGAACCCTTATTCTTTTCAAGCCACCCTTGCTAGAGATCTTGACAAGCGAGGAGGTCGTGATTGACATTGACTCCTTAGTCGAACTTTTGGCGCCTTGTCGGTCTTCTTAAAATCCTTCTTCTCTTTCTTGTATTCGAAGAAGTGTTGCTTTTGCCTCTATTGTTGGCAATGGTAAGCTCCATGTCATGAGCTCGCGTAGCCAACTCTTGAAAAGTCCTAGGTTTTATACCTTGCAAGATATAAAGCAAGTCCCAATCCATTCCTTGAATGCACATCTCAACAAAGAGAGACTTCGGTTAGACGATCTTTACACTCTAGACTCAATGCGCGCCAACGATTGATGTAATCGATGACCGGCTCATCCTTCCACCGGTGAGTCTTAGTCGGTTCAGCCATACCGACAATACGTCGAGTGCTATAGAACCTGTTCGGAATTCCTCCTCCATTTGATCCCAACCGTCAATGGATTGTGAGGGTAAATTTGTGTACCGGTCAAAGGCCATGCCTTTAAGGGAACGAACAAATTGTTTGACCAGGAAATCATTTGTGGTACCAAAGATTGTTGCATGTTTCCACAAAGTGAGCAATGTGTTGCTTAGGATTTCCTTTCCCATCGAATTGCTGAAACTTGGGGGGTTGATAGCCAAAAGGCATCTGCAGCTTATCGATCCTTTTGGTAAAAGGCTTCACATAGCGATGATTGCCTTAAGAACTTTCTCCAAGTAGATTTTTGACAGTGTGAGCTATCAATAATTCAAGTTGTCGTGCTGTAGGTGGGCGGCGAACGTCTTCACCACTATCCCCTTCACTTTCATCACCCCGTCTCTCTTGCCGCGTCGCCTTCCTCCGGTTTCTTGTTGAGGGCAACGATTTGCTCATTTTGGAGTCGAATTTGAGCATCTTTTTCTTCTCCATCCTTCATTAATTTTTGGAGTAGGCTATTCATTTCAAAGAAGTTGTTCCTCAACCTGTCTTAGCTAAGGTCACCATAACAAGAAGAAGTGTTCGATTGTGAAGACAACAAGGGTTCCTCTAAGTCGAAAATCGTTAGAGGTGATGAGACAGCAATATCATCACTTGTTTCATTGTCACTCTCTACATTGAGTGGATCAAAGAGAGGGCTAGTGTGAACGGTCAGTCTGTCCGACTTATCAGATGAGAGTTGCTTCCATATTTGAGAAGCAATGAATGATGGCTCGTGTTCGCCCAAAAGCGGTTGAGCCAAACACGGGGTTTCACGCTCCTTGTGTGAATCGGACATGATGGATGATTCAAAGAAGACGAGCTTAAAGAGTTTTCTCGCTCTGGTAGGAACATTTGCGGTTCGAAGCTTAGCAAAGGCGGCAACAACATCAGTCTTTTTCATTCCTCTAGTGCGAAAACCAAGAGTCATGTCATCCATAAAGTCACCCAACGTTACAGATTTTCGTAGGGTGACGACAGAGTTTTCAGAAGATTGAGAGATGTTCTTGTTTGAGGCCATTTCTCAGGTTTATTGATGATGACGAAACAGAGATGAGAGGCAGAGATAGTCCCACCGGGCGTGCCAAAATTTGTATACACAAATTTCGAGTCAAAAATATATAAGACAGGAAACAAAGTAACAAAGAAATTATATTTCAATAAATGTATCGAGTACAATCTCTGTAAACAATTTATAACAAAAATAAACTAAGTCCTCTGATTATGTTCCGCAACAAATATATAAGACAGGAAACAAAGTAACAAAGAAATTAGCTGGAGAGTGACACGTGTTGATGTCAACCTGGATTTGAGTGTAGATGGACGTTTTGTCAACGTCAACCTGAGTTGGAGTGTGGGATGACGTTTTGTCAACGTCAACCTGAGTTTGAGTTTTGTTTGAGTGTATTCGAATAAGGGCTGACAAAAGCTTGAATCTCAGTCGAATGTGTATGAGTGTATCTGAACAGTCGGCACGAATTTTATGTGCTTGTTGACTATTTGCAGAGAGAATTCCAAGAGAATTTTATGAGCTCTTAAGAATAATGATTTTCTGGTCCCCTCAACTGAATGAGGTGAGGTCTATCTATAGGGAATAGAAATCCCTTCATGGACTCTGTAGTTTATGGGCTCGGGCCCGTTTATGACTTGAAAGTCTTTTTTACCTTTGCCAGTTGATCATCTTGTTTGGACTAGTGATGTGGACTGGCCCAAATATTTACAACCCAAATTATATTTGTTTAATTTAGATATCTTATTTGAGTGGGCTAAATTATTTAAATTGGGCTAATTATATTTATTTTAGCTCAATAATAACTAATGTATTTTAATTTGTAAAACACTAATAAATTTTTAGTGTCTACAGTATCGTATTAGAATAATATTATATATATATATATATATATATTTTGACGGGTAGAATAACATTATATTAGTTGATTACTAATAGGGGAAATATTTCTTGCAAAAATATCGTATTATGACCTCATTTTTTTTTAGAAAGTTTTGGAACGTTTGCTTAGTGGCTCTCTCTAAAAAAAATAAAAAGTAAAAATACATGCTTCATTATCCTTTGATTCTCATTCCCAAATTAGAATTTCAGATTAGATAAAATTTCAAGATGTAGCACAAGAGATCACTGGAAATTGGAAAATTGTGGGGCATTTGTATTTTGTGTACAACAATTAAAAAAAACACAACAGATTTTAATTGATCCAAACAGTTGGGTACTTCTGAAAAAACAATTTGAAAAAACAATTTATAGTCCTACATGCTACATATGTAGTTTCTTATAGTATTTTTTAGATACAGATGATTTGGATAATATTAAATATACATTAATTATCTATTCATTTACCTATACGCACAGAACAACTTCAATCTATACTAATATATTAAAAGGCGTACATAATAAAGTTTATGTGCCACGTGACACCTCCTCTAAGGTGCTAAAGCAAATGCTATATTTCCATGTCAAACCTCTCAATTTAAAAAAATAACATTATGTAGTTACAAGGTATCGAACACATGACCTTTGAAATGAAAAGTAAGAGTTTAACCACAAATCCAACACTACATCCATGTTTACTATTTCAAAATAAAATACAATAAGGTCTTGTATTTATATCTTATTATATTAACACTTTAATGGTAATAACAAGAGCCTAAGACATAAACTCTTAGTCCGGCCAATTTCTTGTAGAAAGTTAAGCTATTACTTTCATATCCAAACTTTAAGGGTTTGTTTTTTAAAATACCATGCAATTACTTATCACGTCAATTTTTCCTCACTAGACAAAAAATTACGAAAAGTAATAACCTGGGGCATCGCCCAGGGATACTCACTAGTTATTTTTTAAAAACAATACCCACAACCCCAATCAAGTGGACTACTAATATAGTGATTAGAAACTTACTGATTTTGTAATTAAAGTAGTACAATTTCTTAAATTATTTTGTTCCAATTGTATAGTAATACCTCTACAACTTTATTCCATCCAAATACCAACCCAAACACCCATAAAGCCTTGTTTATAATAAACAACCAAATTTCAAAACTGAAAAGTTAAACCACACGTACCCTTTTACAAACAATAACGGGCCCATCATTTTTGTATCACTACACTAACTAAAAAAAGTACATGCATCGAAATCATCACAAACTTTCAAAAACTTTCAATTTCAAATCACTAAAACTCTAAAATGCTTCCCTTTCGTCTCTTTCTTCGTCCTCCTCCTTATTTCCTTCTCCCCAAACACTCCCTTAATTTCCTTCACTCCTTACTCTGCTGCAACTCCTCGTTGCAACAACAGCCATGAAACAAACAACATTCATCTTTCTTCTCATTATAAACCTCTCATTTTCTCTCTCCTCATTCTCCCTAAACTCCGACGGACTCTCTCTCCTCGCTCTCAAATCCGCCATTACTTCCGACCCAACTCGCTCTCTCTCCACCTGGGTCGACTCGGATTCGAACCCGTGTCACTGGGTCAATATCCGCTGTATAAATAACCGAGTCACCGACATTTCTCTCTCTAACAAAAGCTTAACTGGTTACCTCCCTTCTGAACTCGGCGCAATTCTCTCTCTTCGTCGACTTTCTCTCTCCTTCAACAATTTCTCAACAACTATCTCACCTCACCTCTTCAATGCTACTTCTCTTACTTTCTTGGACCTTTCTCATAACTCTTTGTCAGGCCCAATTCCGGCCCAAATATCCTCCCTTGTGGGCCTTAAGTTTTTGGACCTTTCCTCGAATTTCCTTAATGGGTCTCTCCCTAGTGGGCTCAGTGAGCTGACCCAACTCGAGGGGACGCTTAATTTGTCGTATAATCAGTTTTCCGGCAAAGTTCCGGCGAGTTTTGGGAGGTTTCCGGTGATGGTTAGTTTGGATCTCCGGCATAATAATCTCACTGGGAAAATTCCTCAGGTGGGGTCGCTTTTGAATCAGGGGCCCACTGCATTCGCCGGAAACCCTAATTTATGCGGGTTTCCGTTGAGCTCCACGTGTCCTGAAGCTCAAAACCCTAATTTGTTGCCCGGAAACCCGGAAAACCCGGATGACCCGACAAGCCCGAATCTGGGTAGTGGGGAGAGTGCAGAGAGAAGGGGGAGAAGGACGGTTTCAATCTCCTTGATTTTGGGGATTCTTGCAGTTTTGGCGTGCGGGGGTATTTTGGTCTTTTTGTATGTGATGAGGAAGAATTTGAGGGGAAGTAAAAAAAGGGATAATAATAATGAAGAAAAAGTGGGGAAAGAGGAGGTGGTGAGTCACGTGAGGGTGGTGATGGGGAAGGAGGAGGAGGAAGGGCAAAAGGGTAAATTCGTAGTGGTGGATGAGGAGGAGTTTGGGTTGGAATTAGAGGATTTGTTGAGGGCTTCAGCTTATGTGGTGGGGAAGAGTAGGAGTGGGATAGTGTATAAAGTGGTTGTGGGGGGTGGGAAAGGATCAGGTGTGGTGCCGCCTACGGTGGTTGCTGTGAGGCGGTTGAGCGAGGCGGATGATGCTACGTGGCGGTTAAGGGATTTTGAGGCGGAGGCCGAGGCGATTGGTAAGGTTCACCATCCTAATATTGTGAGGTTGAGAGCTTATTATTATGCTCAAGATGAGAAGCTCTTGGTTTCTGATTTTATCCGGAATGGCAGCTTGTACTCTGCACTGCATGGTATAATCTTTCTTCCCTGTCCTGTTATGTTAACCAATGTTTAAAAGTTCAATTCTTGCTCTGGTTTCTTTCTTATGCTTCATTATCTAATCAATGCTTGCATCATACTTCCTCCGTTTTTTCAAATTGCACCATTTCGTTTTTGTCTATTGATCAACCAACTTTGTTAAGCTGTTTCGCATCATTGTATAAGAAAAAACATAACCAAGTGAGGTCTTGTTAGATTCGTCTCAATGCAAAGATTTCAAATATCAAATTTTTATAATTTTTACTTATACGCAATTAGAGATATTGACGTTCAAAGAAGCGTCTTGGCAAACGTGAAAAACGAAATGGTGCAATTAAAAAAGAAAAACAGAGGAAGTATTCATATGGGTTCGATACACAATTTAAGGAAAGAGATTAGAGAAAACAGATAATTACTTAATATGTGCAAATTAAATCTTAATAACCGAATCCTTCCCTCTAACCAGTGTTAAAGTTATTTTTAATTTGTCTGTTACCTTAATTAATCTTTTCTTTAAACTGCGTGTGTAGCCTACTTGATGCAAGTAATAAAAAATGGAGGAAGTACTTGAATCTTGTTCATGTCATAAATTTGTGAAAGTATTTGTTTATATTTGAAAGCAACAGTGTAACTTGTAAGTTGGTCTAAGTCTAATTTCTCAAGCCTAGAGATTCGAATCATAATGCGTACCTATTATTTGAATTTTGAAATGATGTACCACATGAAGTCATGATTAATTCTTATTGTTTCTGATCTAAGTGAAATTGACAATAGCTATGAATATGTAGTGAAGTTATTTGTATAAATTTGGAAAGAGAGAAATTAGGTCCAAGTCTCAATTTGTATGTATTATGCAGATTCATGGTGACATATGGTTGATGTTATTATTTTAGTGCAACTGAAAATTGAAAATAGAAATGTATAATTAGAGACTCTTCTATCAAAGATTTCAATGTAGACTCGGGGACAAATCTTTGACTAGATTGTCCTGACTTCTGAAGATGGGTGTAATGGGAAGAAGTGGCATATGAAAATGTTGTAAGTTGTTAAATCGTTTACATAGTTGCTGTTATGGTAGTCATTAGTCAGAGGCTTGACATAAGGTCATAGGAGGGTTTCCCGTTGTTAAGTGTGTGTCTAATGAACTATCGGATACTGGAAAAAGTGTTTTGGTACTTTTATGTATTTGAATATTTGAATCGTTGACCTTGCCGGGTACTTATACTTGTTTGCTGGACTCTAGAAGATATTATTTTGGCTGCAATGAAAATAATGAAATAGACATTTGAGTCCTCTGATTGGTAGAAACTAGAAGAAGAACAAATGAAAGTCAACTGTGAGGTTGGAGATTCTTGAAGCTGATTTCACCAGCATGGCGATGTATGCTGATTAACAATACCAACATCCTATTAGCCAAGGATGGTTCGCAGCACCAATTTTGTTTTGTCTGTTGATGTTAAGATTTATCAGCTATTACCACTTGACCAGTTGAGAGTTTGAGACTAGTAAAGATAACAATTGGTAAAGATTAAAGAAAGATTACAAGTGATGAAAGGAGAACCTACCCATGTAGGGCTAATTTCCAATCAATTACGAAATAGAGAAAGAGTGGAATCTCATTTATTTCTATTGACATAGATAGTTCCATATATGTAATATACATATTCCTGTGGTGGAAAACCATTCTATCAAGGTTGGCCACATTTGGATGAGAATATCTTGCATGGAATATTTCCAAACTTCCATGGTTAAGGTGCTGAGTACTAGGGGGAACTTGATAACTGTGTCCTGAATAAAGATAATTGTCATCATATAGGCAAAGTTTCCTAAGAGTGGATTTGGGATAATGGTGGACAACTGGTGGTGCAAATCCTTTCTTCCAGCTTGTTATGCACACCAGTCAGGCAGTCACCACCTTTGATATATAAAGAAATGTGATAAAGCACAAAAGACAAACCTAAAACTTAGGATGGAGACTTCATCTCTCGTGAGTCGTGCCTCACACCATGTGGTTTGCAAGCTTTTTCAATCTTCTCGTGGAATGGCCACCATAAACCATATGCAGATCTCTATTGCATTGTAAATTCAACTTAGGCTATATAGGGTACTTTTTGAGTCTCTGGTTTTTTTCCTAACATGATTGGCCATTAATGGTGGGAAGCTGTACTAAGTACTACCTTAATTTATGCGGGTTAAAAGGGACCTGTTACTGAGTTAGCTGTAGGAGATGCTGCTTGTTCTCTTCACCTGAAATAAGGGGATTTGGTCTGGTACTCTGGTATGAATTCTGGTCTCTTGTTCTGTGTAAACTTTGACCATATGTTGACGCTAGTATATAAGAAAAAGCATATTCATGTGGGATTTTGTTAGATTCATCTCGTTGTGTTTATTTCAAAAATCTAAATTTCATAATTTTTACTAATATGGTGTCGATCATATAGGGTAATAAGTAAATGAGGATAAACACGTCTGATGTGGTGTGATTCTAACAAGAAAAAGTAATAAGTTCTTGCAATAAAATGAAGAGAACATAGCCCAAGTCTTACTTGGTGGATGTCTTTCCTGTCTGTGGAATTAGTGTTCTGATGATCAAACTATATCCAAGTTGTGTTGTTTTTCCTGGTTTTCAATTTCCAAGGGCCAAGGGCTATCTTGTTGATGAGATTGATGTATGTTTCTATGCTTCTACTTTTAACACACACTGGATCATGTCTTGCTTTAGGTAATGTGTCCCAAAATTACATTACATGCTTGCTAAACTAAGGTATTTAATAATTTTCTACTACTTGGCACTTACGTGCAGAAATAATGTCACAACTCACAACTTGTTTAAAGCTATGTGATACTGGTGTATTGTCCTCTGTTCATTTGTCTGAATGGAACTTGAAATTGGACTAGGTTTGTGTCACACTTAGTTTCTCTGTTTCATGGGCTTTCTTCCATGAAACAGAGGAATAAACCTATTGATCTCAGTCTGCCATAAAATGTTCCATACTGTCAAAATTTGCTGAACTAATTGTTATCACTCTGCTACAAAAAACGCCGGCATACATTGGAACCTTTTGATTTGAGTGACTAAACTGGAACTTCCAGTCCATGATGAACCATGTAGCAATAGCATAGCCTAATTATTTTTTGCTGTTGTTAGTGAAGTCTTGGGCCATGATATATTTGGGCAAAACTGCCACAACATGTAATCTAGATTTGTCTCAATACATTTTTTTCCTATTATGGAGTTGCACAGCATTCATCAGTGTTGATTCAATCTGCATGACAGTTGAGGATTTTCATGTAGTAATACTAGGCTTGAATGCCTCTCTGTGTCATTAATCATGGCTCTTATGCTTCCGATGAAGGCCAGTGCCTCTATCTGAGTAGTTGGTACCTTCGATCTGTTAATCATATACTTTTGGTTTTGTAGGTGGACCCTCGAATGACGTGCCACCATTATCATGGGCTTTTAGACTGAAAATTGCACAAGGCACTGCAAGGGGTTTGATGCACATTCATGAGTGCAGCCCGAGAAAGTATGTTCATGGAAACTTAAAATCATCCAAAATTCTACTCGATGACGACTTTCATCCATATATTTCTGGGTTTGGTCTCAACCGTCTACAATGCGGACGCTTGAAATCGGCTAACCCCCCATCAAGAAGACCGAGCTTAAGTAATTCCTTCTTAACAGGCTCAAAAATATTGAGTCCACCTTCGGTTGCCTATTCAGCCCCTGAGGTGCAAACTGGTTCTGTCAAGCTCACCCAAAAATGTGATGTGTACTCATTCGGGATTGTACTAATGGAGATATTAACGGGTCAGCTACCCAATACGGGAACCGACAATGACGGGAAGGGATTGGAAAGCCTTGTAAGGAAGATTTTCAGGGAAGAGAGACCTTTATCAGAGATCATAGATCCAGCACTTCTGCATGAAGTTTATGCCAAGAAGCAGGTGTTGGCCACATTTCATATCGCTTTAAACTGTACGGAGCTGGACCCTGAACTAAGGCCAAGGATGAGAACTGTTTCTGAGAGCCTGGATAGCCTGAAGTTTGAATGAGAAGGAAGGTGGTAAATAATGTGTACATGTCTGTTAAAAGTATTTTGTTGACCCTTGATGTAGAATCTGTACCTACTTTCTGTAGCAATGATTTGTAGTAGGATTAGAATGTCGCATTGGTGCCTCAACTGGGAAGGTTTTTTTGTAGAAGTCGTAAAGAATGATATTTCAGCGAAGTGCTTGAACCTGGATAGCCATTTTGCTCCATTTTGCTCCATTTTTGTGCCTTGTCCGAATGAGCTCTGATTCTAGCGCAGAGTTGATACTTGCATTCAGATCCATAACGCCACTCAGACAAATATACTCCCTATTGTCTTAAATGGAGTACCTTGTGTAGGGAACCGTTCTACTAAGCCTTTCTCGATGTTAATTTTTATTAGAGCTGATATGACAACATGATGTGAACCGGATATGGAATAAGTGGGTTAGTTCGAGCCTTTTCAACTTATTTATATAAAGAAGTTAACACAAGTTTTATGACTGGGTAGCCTGGGTTAGTGTTGGGATTTTTAACACGAATTTGACAAAATATTTTCGTTTAATTGAGTATTTTAAATTATTAATATTTTAGCATAAAATAAAGCTATGAGTTAACATGAGAGCAACTGATTCTTTAAAATCTCAAGATATTAGCAGGTTAAGAGTTAGGCGGACATATACTATTATGATTGTATTAACAATGGGGCATATAAGGAAATATACTGTTGTCAAGTTTTCCTTCAACTTTAACTTTAGTAGGTTAAATTGGGTTGATACGTCTTAACTATAACTTTTATTTAGACGGGCTGCTATTTACATACGTTTTTTTATTAATATGAACATAAATTTGACACGACATGACCTATTTGAGTATTTGACAACTCTAACATTATCGACCAAAAACCATACACCCTCTACTAATCATGACTAGTAAAGTTCGTGTTCAAGTCTAACAGAAAATATATTTTAATGATATATTGGATATTAAATAACATGGTAAATAATGTGCATGACTTGTATGCAAATGTGCAACGTATAGATCCTTTAGTCATTGACAAAAAATTCCACATACAAGGCTACAATTGTTGTCAAACTTACGTGCAATATAATTTATTTCTCAACCAATGAATATGTGTACTAATAATTATCATATCATTCTACAATTGATGTTAAATATTTTAAACAAATTCGCTATCTTCATACTATCTTGTACACTTTTATGTATAATAACCAGACTGACCACACGCCTTGAGCCTCGTCTATCAAACAAGTTATTATTCCGAAGGCTAATAGAGTCGATGGCTGGGGCTTCATGAACTAAAGATACCCATTGGGCCAGATCAAGTTGCCCCATAACGCCTTCTTAAAATTCTAAATCATGTCCACAGTCCATTATGAACCCAAATGATCCCCGTTTAGTTATTTCCCATCATTAATTAACACCATCTACTAGACAACTAAAGATGCATTCTTAATTTCATATATGAGTTGGAAATACAAAAAGATGATGGGTATAAATTAAGATGGAAAATGATTCCTTAAGTGGTTTTGAAAAAAATTTAATACTCTCAATTTCATATATGAGTTGGAAATACAAAAACTAGGTTTGGGGCTTGGGTGTCGGCCCGACTGCCCGAGTTGTTCCATGTAATTATGTAAATATTGTTGATGACCTAGTAAAATCATAATAATTATAGATTGCAATACACTTATGTATAAGTCCTTAGTTTTTAAGTTTTTCGAAATTATATTACCCACTTATTATACTTGATTTTGAGAAACTAAGATTTTATTGAAACAATGGAGTTGTTTGTAATGTTGATGTTTGAGTTTGTGAGATCAACTGATGAAAGCTTGTAATTACCATAGATTTTTCCTTTTAAGATGTACGGGGATGATTGTAGTGAGGTTTATTCAATGAAGAAAAGCAGCACATGGTAGATAGACTTGTTTGAAAAAGCAGAAGCAGTATGTAACTTGATGTTTGGATGATGAAATATTGAGTTAGTAATCAAAGCATCGAGACCTATTACAAAGTCTTTTTCTATTTTTATATGTTAGATAAATTGGGACAAACTAAAAAGATTTGTGGCAAATAAATTAACACAAAGCAAGTACTAAATATGATCAAAAGGGTTAGAACAAATAAAATTAAAAGTTTTTGGATATATAGTTAGTTAGAATAGTGTTTCTTCCACTAACTTTAGTTGGAGAGAAATTTGGTAGGGTAAGAGATTGTCAGCCTCTGCCCAAAGAGATGATGTAGAAAAAATTGACGTCCAAAGCTATAGGGGGACGTAACTGCGAGAAAGGTGGCGTTCAAAGAATGAGCTACTTAAGTTCAACAACAAACTAAATGCTCAGATTTACGTAAACAAGAAATGGGCATTGGATTTGTGATTTAATATTACATTATTTTTTATTAGCAAGAAGAAGTGTTCTCACATAGAAACATAGAAATCACACAAAGGTTAATTTAGCTCAATTTAATAAACCAACTCTTTTAGGAGTAAGGGAGACGGATAAGATTTCTCTTTGAAGTGTAATGACCTTTGAGCCCATAAACTTGAGGTTATAAGCTATGTAGCACAATAATGACGGGTCTTCTGAAAACGACAATAATTTGAAAGCTAGAAAAGCTCAAGGTCTAAAGGTTTTCGTGCTTCATAAGTTGTGAGCCTGTGAGATACAAAATTTTACCAATAAATCAAACTTTGCTTGTTGGAAAAGGGAGCTTATGATTACCATGGAGGCACTAGGGAGTGGGTGATGCAAATTTACAATTTGTTACAAGCTTTTTTTTGTTTATATACAAAAGAGTTGCATCAACAATCAATAGATTGTATTTCATATTCAATATATGTTAGAGATTAGATATTCTTTAGCTAATAATAGTATTTAGTTTTATCTTTTCTTATGCTTCCTAGTTTAGTTCAAGACTCTAGGTTGTACATATATTGATTCATTGATCAATAGAAAAGAGAGACAACTTGATAGAAACTTAACATGATATCAAGAGGCATTAGAAATTTTCTAAATTGTCTACCATTATAAATATATTTTGTTTGTACTCCTTTCATCTTCTTTCATTTGTGCTAATATTCTTTTTTGAAATATCGCCAAATTATCCTATACTAAAAATGATTATAAGAGACCACCACTTTACTCTCTCATTAATTTGTTTGATCTCTTGCCTTTTACTTTCTCCGTTCTTATTTACTTGCAAAGTTGCAACATTTACCATTTTGGGTTGTTTTAATTTACTTGCAACAAAACTTTTTTTTCAAATATTCTTTCTCTCTATCACTCCCTCATCACAAGAGTCATATTTTTCTCTCTCTTCTCACCTAAATTACTATTATACTGTAACACCCCCTTGTTGTAAGTAAATAAGAACGAAGGATGTATAAACTCCACGAACCTTAAAACAAAGTAATCAAAGGTCAATAGTGCAATCAAATGAGAACGGAGGAAATACCAGACAATAACTGGACATTTCTTAGGGTCGAGGAGTACATGAAAGGATGAAAACGACGCGTATCAGATACTTAGTAGAGTGGAAATGTGGAATATTAGGAGAAAAATACAGGGATAGCGTGAATCCGGTGTGCACGCCTTCTCTCTCTCTCCCATTTAGGGGTGAAAGTTATTCTGATAAAATCCAAAATCCAATCCAATCCAATCCGAATTAGTAACCCGGATCGGATTCGAACTGTGTTCGGATTGGATTCGGATTGGGATTTTTTTAAAAAATTGGATTTTCTGATCGGATTGGATTGAGGGTAATTGGATAAAAAAATCCAATATAACCGAATAGCAATATGCCTTGTATTATGTATCTGGATTGGGCTTAAGTGCTTAACTGATTTTTTTTTTAAAAAAAAGCCTAGTCCATAGCCCAATAGACATAGCACTTCAACTATTCCCCTAAAACCATGACTGCACTTAATTCCTCATTTTGTAAATCTACTAGGCTGCTGTTGTGCTTAATTTATTTCATCTAAAAACTAGATTTTTAAAAAATCGAATTTTCGGATCGGATCCAATCTTGAGTATGAAAATTCGGATTGGATTGGATTGGATCAGATTCAAACTCTAATTGGTTTGGATTCGGATTGAAAAATTGAAATCCAAATTTTGTTCGGATCGGATTGGATTAGACCCTAATCCAAATCGTACACCGAACTTTCACCCCTACTCCCATTCACGGGCATAAATGGTGACGTCAAGCATCTTTTTTTATATTTTATTTCTTTTTACTCATCCTATGCGGCTGTACCCCGACTTTTATGCTTTCTACGAAGTATATGTCTTCAATTTAACTCTGCATTACATGACAATTCTCACTCAATTATTTAGGTTGAATTAATGGTGAAAAGTCTTTAATGCTTATCTACTGCACCCAAATAAAAAAAAGAAAAACTGTTTGTGTTTCATTTTCTTTTCCATAATCTATATGCATGGCATGCCCCAACTGATTTTCAATCATTTTTGAGGTAACGAGTTCATATAGTATCGTATACTTTTAATGAGTGCATATTCTAACATCATTTATTGCATATTAGGGTGCATTTTCACGTAGTAGTAGAACATTTATATTGCATTTGTGCATATTTGGATCCATTTTCACAAATTATATTGCTTTAATGTGTTTCGACGTTTTGATATAATTTCAAGTACTTTGAACTTGGATAACCTTCAAGATGATATATCATATGCACAAAGCGTATTGGAATTTAAGAAGATAAAATAGTTTTTTCACCATATACCCCGCGGGGAGGGGGAGGGGGTCTGCGGGGGTGGTGGGCTGCGGGGGGGGGGGGGAAGGGGTAGGGCTAGTCTGTAGGGGTGGGGTGGGGGAGGGGTGGTGGTTGGAGTTAGGGTATTAGATTAGGGTTTAGGGTTAGGGTTAGAGGGAGTTAGGTTTAGATGAGTTAATTAGGGTTAGAGGGTTTAATTAGGGATTAATGACTAACGGAGTTAACGTCCGTTAGTCATTAAGGGCATGTTGTGGATTTTTTGAAAAGTGGAGGGGTATATGGTGAATTTCGAAACTTGCAAGGGTATATGGTGCAAATTTTTTTTTGTCAGGGGTATATGGTGAAAAAACCGAAGATAAAAAAGCTTTTCATAGTTGTGCGAAATACGACACATCTTCACTATTTTGCTCATAAGGGTTTTTACAAAAATTATAATGAGGTAATTTCATTCAGTATAGAAAGTAGACTTGAAGAGCTTTCCACCGATATATTACATGTGTCAAAAAACAAAGCTCCGGATAAAAATTATTGCTATACGAAATTAAGCTGAAGGATATGACCATTTCAAGTCAACACGTCCGTGTCACTACACGTCTGTGTTGCCTTGATTTCTTCGAGGCAATAACTTCTATTCGTATAATACTTATATGGTTAGGAGCTTTCTAGGTCTTTACTCTTGCTCATGAAAATTTCAAACTCTTATTTGATGATTTTAAGCTCCTTTTTAAGATATCATACTCCAAAATCATCATGTTTTTCGTGAAACCAATAAGGTATGGATTATCATCTAAAAAAGGGATGTTTTCTTTCAAACGACCTTTTGACAATACCCATCTTATAAAACAAACTTTTCGAAATAACCATCTTGTATCAACCTTTTTTTGAGCAACCACCTTATATCACCATTTTTTTTCTAAAGCATCACCATTTAACATATTCCATCATACATAAATATGTTAGTTGGTTATACCTCTTCTTTCTCTCTTTGTTTTCCTTCCGAATTCAGTGTGTCTTCCCTACTCATTACGAATGAAGAACATCTAATGTCGATTGATATGAAATTTTACCCAACTAGAAACAACATTTAAATTTCTTATATCAACTAGCTAGTATTTTACTTATTTATGTTCAATTTTTATCAAACCATTTCTCTCTATTTGTATTTATTTTGAGGAAATTTTGTTAATATATACCAGACTTTAGACACTTTTTTGAAATAAATACCTTGGTTGTCTGAAATTTTATATAAATACCAACTTTCTGGTATTTCTTTTGGAATCACTACCACTTAATAGATTTTCGGAAAATCGTTAGATTTGCTCCGTTAGTGGCATGTGAAATTACATTCTTACCTTCCATTAATCTCCTCCACCACCACCATCACCACCAAAACCCCATGAAACTCACTACCCTTGCGATCCCCTTCTCTCTCCTAACCTCCATTACGAGGTGGTGGTGGTGGTTTCATAGTTGGTTAGTACTTGTGGTGTGGGTCGATTTTTGGTCTGGTGGAGGTGGTGGCGGTTACGTAGTTGGTTAGGGTGGTGGGGTGGGATGATTTTTGAGTGGGGACGGTGGTGGTGGTTTTGTAGTTGGTTGTAGTTGTGCGTGGGTCGATTTTTGGGTGGGTGGGGGTGGTGGTGGTGGCAACGGTGGCAAGCATGGTTGTTGCATGTGGTAGGGACGGTGGTGGTGGTGGGGGAAGGGCAAAATCGTAATTTCACGTGCCACTAACGGAGCAAAACTAACTTTTTTGCAATATCCGTCAAGTGGTAGTGATTTTAAAAAAAATAGTCAACCTTGGTATTTATATAAAATTTCAGACAACCTAGGTATTTATTTCAAAAAAGTGCCCAAAGTATGATATTTATTGATAAATGATCCTTATTTTGAGGGGATCTCTATTTGTACTTGCTTTCAAGCTCATTGAGCTTCTTTCCTACTGAATTCATCTCATGGCGCTTTGCCATTGAATTCAAACTTACAATTTTTCATAAATAACTAGTTATTAGTCCCGGGCTATGCCCCGGATAAGGAAAATTTTCATTTATTAATATTATACTTTAAGATGATAACACTAAATATTATTTGGTCTAGTGGTTAAGACTTTAGTATATGTTCTTGAGGTTTCGGGATCAAACCCTATACTATGTAATTTTTAATTTTTTTTATTGTTGTGGATTGCATGGAGTAAAACTCCCTTAGGTAGAGCGCCACGTGGCACCGTTTCTTGTTTACGCACGCCTTTTAATATATTAGTATAGATTAGTAAACTTCCTCCGTTTCTCCAATTTTTTCATGCGTTTTGTTTTCATTCATTCCATGAATTTTTTTTCTTCCAATTTGGCTTTATTTATGACTAGCCATATGTGCACGCGATGCGTGCTTCGTGTTAAGATCGAAATCAATTTTAATTTACTTATCAAACGTGTTTGTACAAATAATTTCATATGTTCGGTGGATTTTTTAAAATTCATAAAAATAATGAATTGAGTTTGTTAGAGATTATGGATAATTTGCTTGAAACTATGTGATTTATGAGTTATCTGCTATAAATTATAATATGAAAAAGAGTTGTCTTGTTGTTTGGGTTAAAATTTAGTCGTTCTAATTTCTCTATAAAAAAAATTTAATACTTTATTAAGTAATTAACTTCAATCCAATCAGTGTACAATAACAATTATAAAACATTTTCTAATCTTTTCTTGTTCTTGACATTGTAACTTGAGTTGAAAGCATTTGATCGTTGATTGATGTGCGATACATGTAGAGATGAGTATACTTGATTAATGACAGAAAATTCCATATGTATGTTCTTTCAATTATGATTGAAATTTAAGTATACAAAATGGTGCTAAATTTCCTTTTTTTCATATTGCAAATTTCCTTTTGCAACTCACTTTGAGATTAGCATTAATTGACATATTTAGTATTAATTGAAATTAATGTGATTTATTCTGAAACAAAGTAATGATGGGGCATTATAGTCTTTTTAGGTGGACACCACTCCCTCCCCCCTCCCTTATATAATAGAGATTTGCTGAATACCTTTTCCCATTTATACAGTACTTTGCCCTATATGTTTGCCTCATTTAATCTCTAACAATCACAATCACAATCACAATCACATTCTCAAAAACAAAAATAGTTTTATCTATCTTGTATATTCTCCCTTGTGTTAGTCTAAGTTCTTTATACTTTTCCCTTTCATTAATTCCGTTCCATGAATTTTTTTTCTACTTTTTCTCTATTTTAATTTGCTTGACACTTTTCCGCTAACCATAGAAAGCACTTGTTGGCCTCACTGAGCTTAAAGAACGTCTCATGTCCATCACACTCTTCCTATGGATTGAGATCCCTATTCTTCTCTTTTTAGTTGTGCATACTGCATTCTAAATCCATACTTTTTAGTAAATTAAACAAATTTTAAAAAAACTAATGACTTTTTAATCCATACCTACTGAGGTTTTTA
Source organism: Beta corolliflora (assembly GCA_947648045.1). Classification (NCBI taxonomy): domain Eukaryota; kingdom Viridiplantae; phylum Streptophyta; class Magnoliopsida; order Caryophyllales; family Amaranthaceae; genus Beta; species Beta corolliflora. The sequence continues at coordinate 1,003,353 of CANSZD010000089.1, read as the reverse complement.
ATCTTTTACCATATCATTCCAATGGCCCAACCTATGTAAAACAAAAAAATAGAGAAAATTAAAATTTTAAGTTAGAGGTATGACATATTCTTAAAAAGTTCCTTACCAATCCGTACGACCCAATCAAAGTCAAATAACCAAATGGATCTTTCACAGTTCTACTTCTACCTAACTCATGCACATGCATTTTTTTATTTTTATTTTTAATTTATTTAATTTGTGTAGGACTATGACTATGATGGAACTCCATAATCTTTTTTCTAAAAATGGTGCAAGGAGGTGGTTTAGGGTAATAGGGTTTTCTTGTCTCAAGGAAATGTCCTGAACTATCTATCAAGTAAAATAAAGGTACTCAATCATTGATTTTTATGAACATATATTTTCATAGAGGGGTTTTAAAGGAGTTACTTCTTAATAATTAATGTAGATTAAAAGAAAGAGTACTCTATGATAGTCTTATTTTAATGGATAGATGTTAGTCATAGAGTTGGGCATGGAACGGGCCGAGGGCCAGCTTGGAAAGGCACGAGTTGGGCTTAGCCCAGCACGATCCAGCTACTGGGGCGGCACGAGAGGCACGCTCATGGGCCATGGCCATGCATGCACAACATTTTTAAAATTTGGCATGAGTTCAATGGCCGTCCTGCCTATGCCTAGTCCAGGGGTTGTGATGACGAGCAGTGGGCATAGGGGAGTGGTCAATGTGACCGTGATGTTGGGTGGGTGGCTAATGAGGAAATAGGGTGGGTGGTGGGGGTGGTGCAATGTAGTATATGAGAAAGATGGTGTTGTGAAACAAAAAAGTGCCAACGGCTCAACCTCTTTCGAGGTGTCACGTGGCAAAAGTCGATCTCCCCTTGGAAGTGGACACATGTCATTCCTGATTACTCGTGAGAATGACACCCTTTGGCCAAAAACCCTTTCTTAGCTTATCAAAGGCTTAGGAAAGGTGATATCGATCCCAAGAAAATGAGCTTATGTAAACTCAATCCCAAATCCATCTCATAAGACAACCGCATATAATTGAATGTATCATATCAACCTCTTTTAGGGGTAACACATGTCTTCCTCTTATTAGCTAATCAATCATATCACCCCTTTTTAGTTTGTAGGCTAAGGTAAGAAGGAGTACACATTCCCACTTCACCTATAAAAATTTCCCATCATTAAATGATCACATCAAATTGAACATTAAACTCTACACATGCTTACCCCTCATTTTTTTTTTGGAAAAATACGAACATTAGATTACTAAATGAAAGAGTTTCAAACACACACTTTAGCCATGATCATCAGGTTCAGGATCCATGGTTGACATTGTTGAACCCTAGTAGTTTTGATGATGACAAAGGAACAAAGATGCAAACTAAGTATTGGACTAACAAGTTGTTTAAGTGAATGAATTTCAAGGTATCAATGAAAGGAATAAAGAGAAAACTAAGTCAAGGAAGAAATCAAGTTTGGATTTTGAAGACTAAGTGAAGATGTTTCATAATTTGGTACTGGAGCAGCATTGGAGCAAGAAGACTAAAGCAAGGCTTTTTGTTTCTAGTTCCATTGTAAAGGAACGAGTAAGAATGGTAAGGAACTATGACAATTTAGAATGAGAATGAGCGTTTGTTCCTTTGTAAGGAACAGACGCACTAGCGCTTAACTAATAAGTTAAAGGAACTAACTATTAAAAGGAACTAGACTTAGGATGAAGCATTACAACGGTTTAATTATGTCTGTTGAGTAATTAATGTCTAGATTCTAGGTAATCGTTTTATTTAAGGAAAAATCTGATTTTAAGGAAAATCTTTTTAAAGAAAAGATTTTATTTTTATAAAAGATAAATATCCTTTTCGGTTTAATGGAAAATATTTTAAAGATAATATTTTTGGTAAAAGGATTTTATTTTGGTTTTAATAATTAAAATGCTTTTTAATTAAATCAGATTTTTAAAATAATGCTTTAAGTGGTTGCTAAAATTAAGGTAGCAGTAACTCAATTCTCTCCCACGTTTAATAGTGATCATGGAGATCATGGGTTGATTGAGGAACCTGTTCCTCCGGGTAAGGAACATCATGGGATAATGATTTTACCACTAATATATGTTTTAATCCCACGTTCTAAGTTATTACCACTATAAATACTAATGTCTAATTAAGTTCCAATTTGTGTCTGACCAAGTGAATTAGTGAGTTTAACTAAGTAAAGTGTCAGTGCCTTCATTCTCTCATAAAAGCCATTTGTTCTTTGCCTTCTTACTCTAATTCCACTGAGTTTATTTTGATCAATTGTATTTTGGTTTTTGGGGTAAGGGGACTTTGAGTGAAGTTCTGTAAGAGAGAAGCTTTGAGTGAAGCGAGTTAAAGTGAGAAAACTTCAAGTGAAGTTGAGAGGAACAACTGTTAAGGGAACAGTTGTTCAGGAACTTGAGTTTTGGAACTCAAGGTGTGACCCGTGAGTAGAATTAGGTTGTAACAAAGTTGTTTGGCCTAATTAGTGAAAGAGTTGAGTTTAAAATCCCTAGTGGTCGAGGTTGTTTCTTCTTGTTGGGCCCAAGAAGTTTTTCCTCGTAAAAATCCCTTGTGTTCCTTTAGCTTGTTTCTTTGTTCAAGTTTAAAATTCCGCAAAAAGTTACGTTTATTTCTACACATACAATTCACCCCTCTTGTACTGTTCCTAGTGAAATAACAATTGGTATCAGAGCCAGAACTCACGAAAGATAGGAAACCCTATTGAGAAAAAGATCCAAGGAACAATGAATACCACCGAGAAACTTGAGGAAGGTTACTCTACGCAAAGGCCTCCCATGTTCAATGAAAAGTTTTATTCCTACTGGAAGAACAGGATGGAGATATTCATCAAGGCCGAAAACTACCAGGTATGGAGAGTCATTGAGATTGGTGATTTTGAGGTCACAACTACTAATGACAAAAATGAGGTAATTCCTAAACCCTTCTCTGAATATGACAAAACTGATTTCAAAAAAGTGGAAGTAAATGCAATGGCTGTTAAACTCTTGCATTGTGGACTTGGACCCTATGAACACAATAGGATCATGGGATGCAAATCCGCAAAGCAAATATGGGATTTACTAGAAGTAACCCATGAAGGAACTAATGAAGTCAAGAGATCTAAAATTGATTTACTAATGAATCAATATGAACTGTTCTCCATGAAGACTAAGGAAAGCATACAAGAGATGTTTACTCGTTTTACTAACATTATTAATGAGTTAGCTTCTCTTGGTAAGTTTATTTCATCAGAAGAACATGTTTGAAAAGTTCGTAGGAGTCTTCCTAAGGATAGATGGATGGCTAAGGTCACTGCTTTACAAGAAACAAAAGACTTCACTAAGTTCAACTTGGAACGACTTCTTTGGATCACTTATGACTCATGAGCTTCACCTTGATACGAGTATGGTGAAAGCTCTAAGTCAAAATCTATTGCCCTCAAAGCGAGATGATGAAGATGACTCGACTCGAAGAAGAGGATGCAAAGACTCATGGTTCGAAAATTTCGAAAGATGTATAGGAACATAAAGAATGGGAACTTCAAAGGTAAAACTAAAAGGTTTTCTAACAAAGCTGCTTGTCATAAATGTGGTAGTACAGAACACTTCATCAAGGAATGTCCACTTTGGGAAAATGATAAGACCAAAGAAAGGAACAAGGAACGCTTATTGAAAGGAACAAGGAATCCAAAGCACCTTTCTCTAAAGCGAACGTTCGAAAGGCTATGATAGCGACTTGGGGAGATTCGAGACTCGAAGAGGAAGAAGAACAACAAACCGAAGAAAGCGCAAATCTTTGCCTCATGGCAAACACTGACGAAAAAGAAGATGAAGAAAAAGTCGAGGTAAGCCAACATGGACTTGAATCAGACTTAGATGGCAAAACTAGGCCGAAATTTATGATCTTCTTTATGATGCAATTCTTGAATGTAGAGATGAACGTGAAAAACGTGAGCAAACTAAACAAGCTGTTAAAGTTTGTAAAGAACATATAGAATGGCTTAAGAAAATGAGAACGAATGTTGAAACTAGGTTTTTTGATTTATTTGATAAAAATTTAAAAATCAAGGAATCATATGAGAGTGTGAAGAATGAAAATTATCTAATCAATTTAGAAATTTCACACTTAAAGGAATTTATCCCTGTTCTAAGTTCCTTTGATACTAGATCAACTCCTTTGAAAGGTTATAGATTTGAGATCGAAAATTTGAATAAAGAGAAAAATATTTTAAAGGAACAAATCTGTAATCTCAAGAAGGAACTGGTTGTTGCAAGAAACAGAGGCAAAGTGATGGGTGTTCCTAAGTGGATTGAAAGACCACAGACTAAAAGAAAAGAAGGCCTTGGTTTTGAAAACTACAAGAAGAGGAACAAGCCTAAGAAATATGTTGACCTACCTAGTGATAAAATATGCATGTACTGTGGTAAGCTAGGTCATTACATAACACAATGTCAACTAAGAACTGAAATGATTGGAAAAAATGTGAAATTGTGCAACATGAAATGGGTTGCCAAAACAAGTGCTAGTCAAGAACAGGAACCCACGAAACGAGGGGTTCCTACAACTAACAACTAGTTGATTTTTGCAGGTTGGAGTGAGGGGGGACAACACTTGGTATCTTGATAGTGGTTGTTCTAAGCATATGACAGGAGACAAATATAAGTTTCTCTCACTCTCAACCTATGAAGGTGGAAGTGTGACTTTTGGTGACAATAAGAAAGGTAACATAGTTGCCATGGGTAAGGTTGGTAAGTCACCATCATATTCCATTGATAATGTATTTTTAGTTGAAGGTTTAAAGCATAATCGTTAAGTATTTCCCAATTCTGTGACAAGGGAAATGTTGTTAAATTTAATAGTGAAAAATGCTTGATCATTAACATTAACTCTAAGAGTGTCATCTTAGAAGGAACAAGGAAAGGGAACACATATATTGTGGATCTTGATCTTGTTCCTAAAAACAATTTGACATGCCTTAGTGTTATTGAAGATGATCTACTCTTATGGCATAAGCGTCTAGGACATGCTAGCTTTTCATTACTTGACAAACTTCGATCAAAAGATCTTATTTTGGGATTACCATCTATAAAATCTCATATTGATCAAGTTTGTGATGCATGTGCCAAAGGAAAGCATATTAGATCCTCTTTCAAATCTAAAACTGTTGTAAGCACCACAAAACCTTTAGAATTAATTCATATGGATTTGTGTGGCCCTATGAGAATTCAAAGTAAAAGTGGAAAGAGGTATGTGTTAGTTATTGTTGATGACTACTCTAGGTATACTTGGGTTATTTTTCTCTCTAGTAAGGATGAGACTTATGATGAGTTCCTTGTCTTTGCTAAAAGAGTTCAAAATTTGAGTGGTCACAAATTAATGCATATTAGATCCGATCATGGTAAAGAATTTGAAAATTATAAATTTGATGACTTAAGCAGGAAACCATGGCCTAGATCATAATTTTTCGCCCCCAGGACACCACAACAAAATGGGGTTGTAGAAAGGAAAAATAGAACTTTAGAAGAAATGGCTAGGACCATGCTAATTGGTAGTGAACTTCCAAGGAACTTTTGGGCATATGCTTTATTATCTTGCTTGTCACATAATAAATCGTGCCATGATGAGACCTATCATAAACAAAACTCCTTATGAGCTTTATTTTGGAAAGAAACCCAATATTACTCATTTCGAGAACATTTGGTACCGCAAATGTTTTGTTCATAACAATGGGAAAGATAATCTTGGAAAATTTGATGCTAGGAGTGACGAAGCAATATTCTTAGGATATTCATCACATAGTAAGGCCTATAGAGTTTACAATAAAAGAACTATGTGTGTTGAAGAAAGTGTCCACATAATCTTTGATGAATCTGGCAACTTTAATCCAAGCAAACAGGTTGATGACTTTGAGACTGGCTTGGTACGACCAAATGAGAAAGATGCAGATTCAATTGAGGAGGAAGAAATAAAAGAGGAAAGGAACGAAGGAGATGAAAACATTCATAACAATGATGTTCCTGTTCCTCAAGATGGTGGAGATGTTTCTGTTCCTACTAAGAACGAGAATGTTGAAGGAACTAATTCAACAATTGCTGAAAAAGGAACAAGTGAACAAAGCTCCTCATCCTCTCATGAAACTCAAGAGGAACAACCTGTTCCTATAAGGGAGTTTCAACCAAAACCTTGGAGACATCAAAAATCACATCCAGTGGAACTCATAATAAGTGACATATCCAAAGGTACGCAAACTAGATCTCAGTTAAGGAATTTTTGTGCATTTCATGCGTTCTTATCAATGATAGAACCAAGAAATCATGAAGAAGCCCTAACTGATTCTGATTGGATCACTGCTATGCAAGCTGAATTAAATGAGTTCGAAAGAAACAAGGTATGGCATCTAGTTCCCTCTTCTAAACAACAAAAAGTGATTGGCTTAAAATGGGTGTTTAGAAATAAACTAGATGAGTATGGAACAATTGTAAGGAACAAAGCTAGACTTGTAGTAAAAGGTTATAATCAACAAGAAGGAATTGACTATGAAGAAACCTTTGCTCCTGTTGCTAGACTTGAAGCCATTAGAATACTAATTGCATTTGCTGCTTATATGGGATTTAAACTATATCAAATGGATGTTAAGTGTGCTTTTCTAAATGGCTATTTAAATGAAGATGTATATGTTGAACAACCCCCTGGATTTGAAAGCAATGATCTCCCAAACCATGTCTACAAGCTTGACAAGGCTCTTTATGGGTTAAAGCAAGCGCCCAGGTCATGGTATGAGAGATTATCAAAGTTCCTTTTAGAAAACAACTTTAAAAGAGGAAAAGTGGATAAAACTTTGTTTCTAAAATCGAAAGGAACTGACATACTACTTGTTCAAATATATGTTGATGACATTATTTTCGGAGCAACTAATGAATCATTGTGCAAAGAGTTCTCAAAACTTATGAGTAATGAATTTGAGATGAGTATGATGGGAGAGTTAAATTTCTTTCTTGGGTTACAAATTAAGCAAACTGAAAAAGGAATAATTATTCACCAATAAAAATACATAAAGGAACGCTAAAAGAAATATGGCCTCGAAAATTCAAAGATAAATCACACTCCTATGGGAACTTCAACTAGATTAGATGAAGATTCCATAGGAACAAGTATTGATCAAACAAAATATAGAGGCATGATTGGTTCACTTTTGTATCTAACTGCTAGTCGTCCAGACATAGCTTTTAGTGTTGGTTTGTGTGCTATATTTCAAGCTAATCCCAAGGAGTCTCATCTAACTGTCGTGAAGAGAATTCTTAGATATCTTAAAGGAACAGATGATCTTGGACTTTTCTATCCAAGAAGTGATACATTTGAGTTAAGAGGATATGCTTGATGCCGATTATCTTTGGGGATCTTGTAAATAGGAAAAGTACCTCGGGTATGGTTCAATTTCTTAGTCATAGTTTAGTTTCTTGGAGTACCAAGAAACAAAACACAGATTGCTTTATCCACTGCTTGAAGCGAGAATATGTAGGCTATGCTTGCATGTTGTTCTCAAATGCTTTGGATAAAACAACAACTTTGTGACTATGGAATAATCTTTAATTGTGTTCCTATTTATTGTGATAATACTAGTGCCATTAGTATTTCAAAAGATCCATTGCATCATTCAAGAGTTAAGCATATACATATCAGACATCACTTTTTAAAAGAAAATGTGGAAAAAGGTTTGATTAAACTTGAGTTTTGTCAAACTGAAAACCAGATTGTTGATATTCAAACTAAGCCTCTACAAAGAGATATATATGAAAAATTAAGGCTTGAGTTAGGTTTAATAAAACTTAAGTAATTGTTCATATTTCAATCCCCCATGTCTGAATTGATTTGTCTTACTCTATGTGATATTAAGTGACTGTGATTAATTACCTAAGACCATTGCAAATTAAGATGCTAAAAACATGTACATGGATTCACACCTCAAATTCCCTCAAATCCTTCACACCTCTTCGCACGTCATAAAACCTCAAATTCTTTTCACCAAATGGCAAAAACCTCACTCAATTCACCTTTTCGAACAACAAAAAATCCCAAAACCTCTCAAATGGAAAACCTCTCTTCTCCATCCAAAACCCTAGAAATCGAAAAATCTCAAGAAACAACAATGGCGGTAGAAGAGAAAAAATTGGAGTCACCTAGGACAAGTGTGAGAAGAAGAAAACTAATTAGGGAAGATGATGAACAAGAATCCCCGGAACAAGTTAAGGGGAAGAAGAAGCTACACTTGTTCCTTCCAAAGAAACTGTTGCTTCTTCCTCCAAGAAACGAGTGGAAAGAAGTGATTCAAGGTATGTCTTAGGATTTTGTGTTGAATTGGAGTGGGCCAAGAAAGTTAGGTTCAATGAATTAACCGACATACTAAAGGAACAAGGTATGGAATACTTATTTGAAACCGCTTTTAACAATGCCCTAGTTCCTTTAGCTATGGATGAATTTTGTGCAAACTTCATCAACACTGATGGAGTATGTACGGCGGAAGTTAGGGGGAAGAAAATAAAATTTTCCCAAGAAACTTTAGCAAAAATATGGGAAGTTCCTTGCAAAGGAACTGATCTGTATTTTAAGAGGAAAGAAAGCTGTTGCCTTTCCCAATTTCTCCCAAGATGACATTGTTGAATCTTTTGGGGGAACCTGGCTGCCAAAACAAAATAAATCACAATCTTCTTTCTCCCGTCCACAAAATTCGTTTAATCTTGTTTGGAGAGCACTCATTCCTCGAACCGAAAAGAGGAATGAGGTGAGTCTCTTGGATATGTGTTATATGTTTTGCCTTGACCACCACATTCAAATAAACTTCCTTTCTCTCTTTATCCAACATCTAACTCATTGCATTGAAAATCATTGTGTTGTTGGTTATGGTGCATTGATCACCTCTCTTCTTTCTCACTTTAAAGTGAAGACTCTTTGGTTGGCCTACCTTGGGAATAAAACAAGGTAATATTCTCAATGAAAAGACTTTGTATGGTTTGGACCTCTCTGTCCAAGAGGGAGTGTTAACTCAAGGGAGGATTGCTCCTAGTTCATCTCACAAGAGAAAACTGCCTAAGGCAGTAGAAGAGGAACTAGTGGACGTCATACTAGAGGAGCATGTTCCTGCCCCTACAGATTCAAAGGAACAAAAACCCAAGAGGTGCAAAACTGTTGCCAAAAAGCCTCCCCTCCTGTTCCTAAGAGTGTTAGACAAAGCACTAGGTTGAAAATTGCTAAAACTGTTCCTGTTCCTTCAAATAAGGAATCACCTTTAGTCCTCTATGATGCAGAGGAACAGGATCAAAATTTACCTAAGGAACCTACTCCTCCATCTTCACCAAAAATACCAGTAACCCTCACCACCATTCATTCCATCTCTCCCTCATCCTTCTCTGTTCCTTCCAGTTATGAACAGTTGAAAGTTGAGATGAAAGAACCAAATCCTTTCTCCTCTACATCTACTGACCTTCCACCACAACCACCTTTTCTTCCTTCCATTTACACCACCACCTCACCTTCTGTTTCTCTCCTAGGAACAGCAGGTCCTTCACAAGAAAATAAACACCCCAGTTCCTCCACCTAAACCATCCTCTGCCTCTGGTTCTAAGGGAAAGGAACAAGTTCCTTCGGATGAGTTTGGTTGGGTTAATGAAGTGTGTCTCCCTGCTCAACATATGATTAAGTTTTACAATCATCTTCACTGGACTTTAGATGCTAAAACTGATAAAATGATGGGTTTAATGAAAGTCCTCAGTGATACCGTGATTGAACAACAAAAGAACATGGAGATGATGGCCCAAGCCATTAACAGTTTGAAGCAACAACTAGATGAGCAACATGGAGAGGTGATGAAGAAGTTGGAAGAAGTGGTTGAGGAAGAAGTCATCGAGGAACACCATTCTCCTTCCCTTCCTAATGTCTAGTTCTTGTTTCTCTTAAAGGAACAAGAATTCTTAGCTTTTGTTTCTTTTCTTTTCTTCTTTTTCTCTTTTGTACTTTAATGGAACAAGTGCTATAAATAGATGACTTTTGCTATATTTGTCTTCGTTTGTGAATTGAGTGCATCATTTCTTACTTGGAATGGCTAGTATTATGTGATTGATGTTTGAGCAAGTCTATCCTTTGAAATTCCAAACTTAACCATTTTTTGTGCTTGTTAATGGTATCAAGGTCTTGTGCATTACAGTCTTCCCAAAATCACCAAGCGTTTGATCTTTTTGACGATGACAAAGGGGGAAAAGATAAAGGAACAAACTAAAAATTGCAAAATTGCAATTTTTGAAAAAACTGAAAAAAATATTAATTAAAAAATATTAAATTATATATAAATTATTATTTTATCTTTTTCATTCTCTTAATTTATTTGTTGTTTTCCTTAGTTTGTAACTTTGTTGTCATCATCAAAAAGGGGGAAATTGTTGAACCCTAGTTTTGATGATGACAAAGGAACAAAGATGCAAACTAAGTATTGGACTAACAAGTTGTTTAAGTGAATGAATTTCAAGGTATCAATGAAAGGAACAAAGAGAAAACTAAGTCAAGGAAGAAATCAAGTTTGGATTTTGAAGACTAAGTGAAGATGTTTCATAATTTGGTACTGGAGCAGCATTGGAGCAAGAAGACTAAAGCAAGGCTTTTTGTATCTAGTTCCATTGTAAAGGAACGAGTAAGAATGGTAAGGAACTATGACAATTTAGAATGAGAATGAGCGTTTGTTCCTTTGTAAGGAACAGACGCACTGGCGCTTAACTAATAAGTTAAAGGAACTAACTATTAAAAGGAACTAGACTTAGGATGAAGCATTACAATGGTTTAATTATGTCTGTTGAGTAATTTATGCCTAGATTCTAGGTAACCGTTTTATTTAAGGAAAAATCTGATTTTAAGGAAAATCTTTTTAAAGAAAAGATTTTATTTTTATAAAAGATAAATATCCTTTTCGGTTTTATGGAAAATATTTTAAAGATAATATTTTTGGTAAAAGGATTTTATTTTGGTTTTAATAATTAAAATGCTTTTTAATTAAATCAGATTTTCGAAATAATGCTTTAAGTGGTTGCTAAAATTAAGGTAGCAGTAACTCAATTCTCTCCCACGTTTAATAGTGATCATGGAGATCATGGGTTGATTGAGGAACGTGTTCCTCCGGGTAAGGAACATCATGGGATAATGATTTTACCACTAACACATGTTTTAATCCCACGTTCTAAGTTATTACCACTATAAATACTAATGTCTAATTAAGTTCCAATTTGTGTCTGACCAAGTGAATTAGTGAGTTTCACTAAGTAAAGTGTCAGTGCCTTCATTCTCTCATAAAAACCATTTGTTCTTTGCCTTCTTACTCTAATTCCACTGAGTTTATTTTGATCAATTGTATTTTGGTTTTTGGGGTAAGGGGACTTTGAGTGAAGTTCTGTAAGAGAGAAGCTTTGAGTGAAGCGAGTTAAAGTGAGAAAACTTCAAATGAAGTTGAGAGGAACAACTGTTAAGGGAACAGTTGTTCAGGAACTTGAGTTTAGGAACTCAAGGTGTGGCCCGTGAGTAGAATTAGGTTGTAACAAAGTTGTTTGGCCTAATTAGTGAAAGAGTTGAGTTTAAAATCCCTAGTGGTCGAGGTTGTTTCTTCTTGTTGGGCCCAAGAAGTTTTTCCTCGTAAAAATCCCTTGTGTTCCTTTAGCTTGTTTCTTTGTTCAAGTTTAAAATTTCGCAAAAAGTTACGTTTATTTCTACACATACAATTCACCCCCCCTCTTGTATTGTTCCTAGTGAAATAACAGACATATTACAAGCTTGTAAGTCTCCTAAGAAAAATTTAATACAATCCCGGGGAGGGGAAGGTAGTTCTTGCAAAAATATTTAGGCCTGCTGTCCTCCCTTGTGCATGTCTTGCTAGTGCATCAGCAAGCCTATTTGACTCGCTGCCTTCGTGTCGTAGCTCAAGCCCTGCGGTTTATCTTGGAGCAACACCCTACAATCATGAATAACATTGTAAAGATTACTTCTAACAATCCGATTTTTACCAATCTCCTCAACGTCATTTTTACAGTCCGATGCTATGATGCCCTGGTTCCAATGATGTTGCTTTTCCCACTGTAAAGCCATTAATATGGCTCGAGTTTCAGCCTCCAGCGCATTTGAACAGTAGGTGGTCATAAGAATCCCTCCTAGCCACGACTCAGAGGAGTCCCTACAAACAACAACTAAACAAGTCTCTTTTGTTTTAATAAAGAAAGAGCCATCCACATTAATTTTTAGAAGGGAAGTAGGAGGTGGGTTCCAAGTTGGGTTTGAGAGGGGAGATGAGGGAGAGGACGGAGAGGAGGGAGAGGGGTTGGGAGCTTTACCCACTTTAGGTTGGTTCCTGGAATGGAACCATTCAATGGCGGCCCAACGGGAGTTTTTTATAGTAGAGGAAGAAGAGATGATCTTCTTGTTGAAAACCCAAACATTGCGTCTTAACCAAAGGCTGCAAATCGTGAAAATGAAATTAACATACTTACCCCTCATTGTCTCTATATTCTTTCACTAAATTTAGAGTTACTTAAGTATAAGAGGGGAACTACCAAAAACCCATCAAAAGTTTCATTCGTTTCAAGTGTCAGAGTTAAGTCCATATTCGTGGGCATTAATTGGTGTAGTCTCCATATATATATATATACATATTAGCAACAAGAAAAGTCAACCAAATCAATATTTAGATAGCCAAAAGTTGAAACCCAAAAGTGTATGTGCAGAATGATGAAGCCATGGTAAAAATGAAAAGATAGAACAATAGTAAAAATGTAAAATCAAGTCAATAAATAACAAATATCTTCTATGAAATAGAATAACAAAATCTAGTCTGAAAAAACAATGGCCATGGGCGGCGGGATGAAGGTGTGCAGTGCAGTGCAGTGCAGTGCAGTGCTGTGCAAGACTTTAGAAGTGTCAGCAAAAAATACTGTAAAAGATATGCTTTGATGTTGGTGGAGCAAGTAATAAAAGTAGTAACACTTCCCTCTTTAGGAAAAGACATTTTCAAAGTAAAAGTCATCATAAAATCACTTTTAATAAAACCCCATATTTTTACCATTTCTGTATCTGTCTCCTTCATTGTCATCACTTTCATCAACCCACCACCCTCTTCTCTTTCTCTCTCCTCTTGAGCCCACCTCGCAGCCTTCTCTCTCCTCCCTTTCTTTTGCTGCAACTCTAATATTGAAAAACCAAACACACCCTTTAAATCTCTCTCTTTTCTTTCTCTTATTATGTATTTTTGTTCATTTCTACCTCTCATTATCTCTTCCAAATCTAGTGATTAGATTCGTTGTACACAAAAAATCTAACCTTGTCCCCTCCTTCACATCCCTAAGTTTATTCCTTTTTCTCTAAAAACTTAAACCAAACCAAACAAACCTTTATTTTTCCTATGATAAACTTCGTTGACCCAAGTCAACTTTGTGCTCCTCTCCCTCTTTTTTCAGGTCAAATCTCTTAGATCCATCACTGTTTGTTTGGTTTTATCTTTTTAAGTTTTACCCCCTTTTTTTTCCTCATTATAGAAACCTCTATTACTTCCTTAATTCTTCTTATTACTTAAATTCCAATTTTTACCCAAAAAAGAAACTTAAACTTTGCAACTGTACTTTCCTCTTTTAGATTCTCTTCTTATTTTTGTATGGTATGGATTCTTATATAGAAACCCAGTTTCTCAATCATAATCATCAGAACAATAATAATAACAATAATAATAATTCAGGGTTATTGAGATTTCGCTCTGCTCCAAGTTCTTTGCTCAATGAATTTACTCAGAATCATAATAATAATTCTGAGAAAATAATTAGTGATGATTGTTTTGATTCATATGAGAGAAAACCTCAGAGGTTATTGAATTCTCAAACTGGGTATGTTTCAAATTCAGCTCAAATGGTGGGTGGTGCTATTGAACAGAGTACTAGTAAGTTGCCTCCTCAATATCCAAAGATTTCGTCTTCGTCTTCGTCTACAATCGAAAGGACTAATTCAATGGACTTCAATCTGTCGTCGACGAGACAGGGGAGTTGTGGTTTGAATCTTAATCGCCAGCAGAGCTCCCCTGCTGGATTCTTCAATCATCTTAATACCCAAAATGGTAACTCTTTTGATATTGTAGACCAATTTAAGTTTCTATTTTGAGTTCTTGATTTTAATGTTTTCAATAAGATTGTGTACATCTGAACCTCGGTTATCGTGTCTTAATTGAGTTAGTTGGTTTAATGGATTGTATGAGGAGTACCCCTTGGTTTTCTTTTGTTGTTCTTATTTGGAATCTTTTTTTAAGAGAAAATTGCTCGAAGTAGGAGAGATATTGAAAACGGAGGGAGTAGTATTTTTTTTTTTGATTTTTAGATAGTGATTTTTTCATATAAGTACATAGTTTCTAATTTGGGGTTAGATGTTATAATTATGATAGTAATTTTACTAAATTGGGTTTGTGTTATGTTGTGGTGTAGCTTCGAATAAAGGATCTGTTGAAAATGGTACATATTGTCCTGGCTATATCTTGTGGATAGATTTAGCATATTTGAAGCAAAAGTAGAGGAAGCTTCTAGGTTACTCAAATTAAAAGAAGATGGAAAGCAATAAATGTACAAATAAGTCTTATGTGAGGCGGAACTTTTTAAAAAGTTGGAGTATAATGTAAAATTCTAAAAAGACATAGGGTACATCGTAGAAAAATCCAAATTGTGATGTTACTATTAATAGACGGGGGCAAAAAGCAAATGTGACTTTTTATAGAAGTAGTTGGTACCTCTAAAAGTCTCACTTCCTATAATGCAAGCTCAATAAATTTGGCTGATCTTATGTTAGGACCTCTGTATGTAACTATCATAAATGTTTTTGCTTTTTCATACCCTTCCTAGTAATTAATTATTTTGGCCTCTTGTGCAAATCTTGGTAACATTCCTCTTATGTTAACCATGTTAAAAATATAATGAACTTATTTGTCTTGGTTGATTAGCGTGCGTTAGAGATGTGTTCAGTGAGATGTGTAGCTTGAAAATTAACATGGAGGGGATGAGATTGTTTATGTTCTATCGACTTGTGAATTTATTTCATCGTTGTTTCACGAAGAACTTTTTTCTTTAAGGTGCAAAGTGATGGTAACAACTAACAGGTGGTATGCCCCGGACTTTATTCCGTCCAAGCATTGGTCTTCCTTTCTTCTCTAGTTCTAAGCCATCCCAGTCATTAGTTTATCATATGAGATAGTTATTTTGTTTACAATTGTTATGTGGTACTTGTAGTATGATGTCTTTTTTGTATGGGGTACTTTTGTCATGGATATGTAGTGGTGAAAGATGCCGGGTGGGATATCTTTGGATCTTGTGTTTGCTAGAATTTTTTTTTTACCAGCTGAACTCATATGGAAGAAATGTGCTCGGGTAATGCTTGGTGACGTTGATGGATACCAGCCCTTGTTACTTTGTGAGTGAGAGGAAGAGATAGAACATCATATAAGCAAATTTGTGATACTGACCAATTAGACTTGCTAGCCATAAGGGTCAATGTATCATTGTACAATTATATTGGGGAACATGTGTATATAAGTATGTGCAATTTTCATCTATATGTGTATGTTCATAAACTCCATGCTTCCACCTGAAATTTTTGCTTTATCAATGCACTGTATATGTTACTATGGACATTGAATATTGTTTAGATTAGGAAGTTGCTAAGCTGTTCATAAACAACTTATAGGGTACACCATTATGATGGGTCTTGGGAACTTCAGAGTAGGAAACACTGCTAATGGGGAATCTAGTCCTCGCCCGAGTAAGCTGAATCTGAGCCATTTACCTCGGATTCCAGAGCTTGGGAATGAAAATGTCAAGGAAACAAGTCCAGATGATGGAGTGAAGTTCAGAGACCATGATACCGATGCTGAGTTTGACAGTAGTCCCACTGGATACTCCTTTGTTTCTTGGAATGATTCTGGTTCAGATGCATCTCATCTTTCTGAGGTTAATAATATCCTTAAAGTTGAATACTTAATTTTCCCTTTTTGAGTTTATTTCATAATACTTCTCCAATTATTGTTGTTCAAATCGTCATCAGAGTGGTGGTCTTGCAAACCGCCCTGGTTTATTGTCACATCATTTGAGCTTGCCAAAGACTTCAGCTGAGATGGCAGCAGTGGAGAAGTTGATGCATTTTCAAGATGTGGTTCCGTGTAAGGTTAGAGCGAAAAGAGGTTGTGCAACACACCCTAGAAGTATTGCTGAGAGGGTAAGTCTAGTATTACTTTTGGAATTCTGATTATTGGTGATAACAACATAACATTCTTGTATTTGGATTCAGATGAGAAGAAACAGGATCAGTGAACGTATGAGAAAATTGCAAGAACTCGTTCCAAATATGGACAAGGTTGGATCATGTACAGCGTGCTGTGAATTAAGAATGTTGTTTGTTTTTAAAAGCCAAATGTTGTTTCTTTTTAAAAAGCCTAATGAACTTTATCTTTTCTGATAGCAAACCAACACGGCAGATATGCTGGATTTTGCTGTTGATTATATAAAAAATCTTCAAAACCAGCACAAGGTAAGTAGGGTTTGTTTTCTAATTGCTTGCTCATAAAATCACAGACATTGGATTCAGTATCAAATATCAATCAATAGGAAAAAATAGTCCGGCTTTTTTACCGACATTAGACAACGAACAAGGGGTGAAATGTTGATAGTGTTCTTACTTAAGTTTGAGGAGTTCTCATTGCCATATAGACTATCTTAAGAAATACTACTACCTGAATGGTTCCTGGGTGTCTCAGCAAACATTTTTGATGTTTATGTCCTTTTTGTAGGTACTGAGCGATAGTCGAGCAAAGTGCAAGTGTGTAAACTGAATCAGCAATCCAGTTATTAAGCGATATTACGAACTTATATGAAAAATCACGAGGCGGCCACAGCAGCAGCAGCATGGTAGCAATAGCATATATAGTATTACTATTATGTAGAGCATGTCGACTATACTTCAGGCTCTTTCTGCTCTCGTCCAAAGGATGTGGAGGATCTTTGATACCTTGTAGCAAAGTAGATTTTCGTTGAACTATAGTTGCCAATGCCATGAAGGATAAAAGAAAAAGGGATCAAAAGTACGCAACCAATCTGTATAGAAGTGGATTTGCTATCTCAATAATAGGACTAATCTTTTTATTTTCGAAGTTGGATGTTTTTGAGGTACTATTTTGCATCTTACTAGATGATGGTAGAGAGTTAAGAAAGCAAGAACATCATTAATAAATGCAGCATTTTTGCTGCTTGTCGGGTTGGTGGACGGACATGGCATCAGGCTATCAGATTCTCCTGTATATAGGTTCGACAATATTAATCAGTTGATATACTTTCCTTATCTATGTCTTGAGTCTGGACTCTGGAGTGTAAATTCTTAGGTGCTTCTAGAACTATTTGCTGCCAAGTGTGAAGCACATTTATTTGCGCACATAATATGCTGAAATGAGCAAGATGTGAAATGTGCAAAAAATATGAGAGGTTTTAGCTGGGTGCTCCTGCGAGTATTATAAAGGCTTTGAGTATGGAGTAATGAACATTAATTACATTATATATTGATATTGTCAAGCATATTGCAATGTAATAGCAGACGCCACTATTCAAGTGTTCTATGGTTGTCTCCATCTAGGGGTGAAAATTATTCGGATAAAATCCAAAATCCAATCCAATCCAATCCGAATTAGTAATTCGGATCGGATTCGAACTGTGTTCGGGTTGGATTCAGATTGAGATTTTTTGAAAAATCGGATTTTCGGATCGGATTGGATCCAAAAATCCAATATAACCGAATAGTAATATGCCTTGTATTATGTATCTGGATTGGGCTTAAGTTCTTAACTGATTTTTTTTAAAAAGCCTAGTCCATAGCCCAGTAGGCGTAGCACTTCAACCCTTCCCCTAAAACCCCTTAATTCCTCATTTCCTAAATCTACTAGGCTGCTGTTGTGCTTAATTTATTTCATAAAAAAACTAGAGTTTTAAAAAATCAGATTTTCGGATCAGATCCAATCTAGAGTATGAAAATTCGGATTGAATTGGATTCGATCGGATTCAAACTCTAATTGGTTTGGATTCGGATTGGAAAATTAAAATCCAAATTTTGTTCGGATCGGATTGGATTAGGCCCTAATCCAAACCGTACACCGAACTTTCACCCCTATCTCCATCTACACTGTGGTTTACAAAATTAATCATGTACCTTATGGTTTTATGATTTTACTCCAGCATCCATGAGGTGTGTTGGATATAATGCAAATGGAAGTTGTGGTATAGACGAAAAGGGCCATACTGTATACAGTGGTCCTTCGGCAATCTCGTTCTGATCTTGGACGCAGTACATTGGAATCCTGAAGCACCACCACGAACGCTACCGCGCGTCCGCCTGCGGTGCGTCCACCTTTCCTCTCCAATCCTCGATCAAACTTGCGTTCTCCAGGCGCTCTAATAAATGGGGGATTGACCGGTAGTGGTTGGTCGAAGCTCCAGTAGGTAGCCACTCCCTTCTCAGGGAATCGTACGCGTGATACTTCTGCATCATATGGCTCCGTGGAAGCTTTGAAAACAACTCGTTTTTTAAAGCGTAAACGCATTCCACTACCTTCAACTGGACAAAATCGGATGATTGATCCGCCGACCATGGGCCAACACTTTTCAGTTACAAAGTCTATTCCACTCTGTATTAAATGTGATGTGTTGAGGATAACGTAGTTATACTAGTTGATAGAATATCATATATGATATTATTATGATAATTGAAGTTTAGTATTAGGAGATATGACTAAATTAAAGTTAATAAGCTAGAATTAGGAGATATAGTTTATCTATTGTACAATTAGGAGTCTAGTTGGATATATTTTATGAGTTAGTATTTAGTAAGGTAACCTTGTAGTATAAATATATGATTGATTAATGAGAAAAGGAGTGACCAATATTGAGATTGGTATTGGTTAAACAAAGATAAATTTAACATGATATCAAGAGTCTAGGGAGATTCTAGGGACTAATTATGAGAGTTTGTGAGAAGGTAGATTGAACCAAACCTTTACAAGGATGTCCTAATTGAGAAGCTTCCTGATCCATGGTCTAACTACTGCAACCATTTCAAACATAAGAAGAGAGATATGTCGCTATAGGAATTACTCAGTCACATGAAGATTGAAGAAGTCAACAGACTAAAGGATTAGGACTCTTCTTCGGATGAACTTCATGTTAAAGCTAACCTTGTATAATCTTTTGTTTCTAAGAATGACATGTTCAAGAAAGCTACTGCATACTTTAAGAAGAACAGCAAGAATACCTATGAGAAACTAGGAGTCCAGAATAATAAGTGGAAATTTCAAGAAGAGCATCAATGGGAAAGGTGACACAGGCAGTGGTTGCTATATGTGTGGAAAGCATGGTCATAAGGCATATCAATGCTACCACCGTCAAGACGATGCTACAAAAAATGGACAAAAGGAGGACCAGAACAAATCTCAAGCTCACCTAACTGAGGATCATAATGAAATTATTGCTGCAGTGGATGAATTGAACCTAGTTTGTAACAAAGCAGATCGATCAGATCATTGGCACAGGAGCTACCAAACACTTTTGTGCAAATAAGGAGCTGTTTGAGAACTTTGAGGAAGCTGCAAACATCGAGCAGGTCTTCATGGAAAACTCTAGCAATGCTGAAGTCTTCGGTAAAGAAAAGATCTCTATCAGATTAAATTCTGGAAAAACTTTTAGCATTGCATAATGTGCTTTATGTGCCTTCCCTATGTAGAAATATGATTTCAAGTGGACTTTTTAATAAAGCTGACTTAAGTTAGTGTTTGAAACCGACAAACTTGTATTGACTCGTAATGGGGAATATGCGGGGAAATGGTACATGTCAGGGGGGTTATTTGTCTTAGAGACTATTTGCATATATTGTTGGGTCCATTAATAAAACTTCTACTACTTCTTACTTGCTTGAGTCCATTGATCTTTGGCATGACAGGTTAGGACAGTTAAGCTATAATTCTTTGAAACGATTGGAAAACATGTCTTTAATTCCTAATCTAGTTGGGAATGGCCAGAACAAATATGAAGTATGTGTTGGGGCTAAACATTCCAGAAAATGATATTACATTAAATTTTTAGACAAATTGAATTACTTGAACTGGTACATACGGACTTAGCTGACTTTAACAATACCGTAAGAGGAGGCGTTAAACGATATTACATTAAATTTTTAGATGATCATTCTAGACAGTGGCAGACCTACATGTGGTCCCAGTTGGTCCCGTGACCAACCAATAGTTGGGGAAAAAACAAAAAAAACTAAACAGCACGCTTTACGCGTTTCCTTCTCTCCTGCAAGACTGGCCCTGTGAGGCTGTGACATAACACGCGAACCCTAGTCCCTAAGTCGTCCCTAACTCTTCCTCTTTCTCGTTGAGTTGAGACTCGCGAGTCTCGCCACATCCGATGAGCCCACGGCGGCACGACCACAGGCGGCACCGCGGCAGGCCTTCGTTGTTGCCCTTCTGTCTTCAATTTCTTTGTTCTCGGTTGCCGAAGAAGCCAAACCCAAGTCTTCAATTCGTAGACCTTTGTTGTTGCCCTCTGCCTCGAGTCTCGACTGCTCGACAATCGTACTTGCCGGACGCTAGCCTTCACTCCATCTTCAATTCAGAACCCTAAGTCTCTACATTCGACAGTCGTACTTGCAACTTCAAGCCTCGAGGTATTCTTCTTGAATCTTGATGAGTTCTTTTATTTTTAGGTTTTTGTTTATCTTTTGTCAATTGTCATTTGCAATTTTCAATTTTCAATTTATTTGTTGCTGAAAATTAAATCATGCTTTAATTCTATCAATTGAACTTATCTACTTTTGATGTTCTAAGTTTTCAAAGTTTTGTGGATTGTTTCTTTATTGGAAGTGAATTAGGAATTAGATCCTTGATTTGTTGTGTAATTTTATTCAATTGAACGAATTGAAAGATTCATAAGATAAGAGGTGTCGTTTTAGCAAATGGTTGTACATGAATTTTTGAATGTGGAATTTAATTGATAGCGTGGCGGTGGTGTTATTTTCACTAGTGGAAAAAAGCCCATTCGATGCGGTCAAAACCGGGCTTACTGATTCGGTTTTGGTCCGCATCGGATGGGCTCGCAGCAGATCCAAAATATTTACTGATCCGGTCCAAAACCGGATCAGTAAATTAATTACTGATCCGATTTTAAGGTAAAACCGGATCAGTTAATCACATTAACTGATCCGGTTTTACCTTAAAATCGCAGCAGTTTGTTGTAAATTATGTAAAAAAAAAGTGCAGACCTGCAGGGCCTGCACTACCTTTTGAAGTCTCACTGGTCACTGCCTTCCACCAAATTCCACCAAAATACACACAATTGTATACGAAACAAAACGAAAATACAACTGAAGCAGTTGTATACGAAACAAGATACAATTAAAAATTCAGTGAAATACATCCACATTAATTCCAAACTAAAACGAAATTACAAGATCTGGAATTAAGTATACACAATCGAAAGTAGAAAGCCTCAAATCAGAAATCAGCCATGAAAATTAAACGAAAAATCAGCCATGAAAATATCCATAGATCTAAAAAACGAAAAAAAGGATAGATCTAAAAAAACGAAAAAAAGGGAAAAAACTGAAATGAAAATTAAAGAAAACAAACCTAGATCTAAAAAAAAAACACTAGATTTATCAATTAGTACCTTTGAGTTGTGCTAAATACAGGGAAAAAAACACTAATCTACCCCTTTACAACAATAATACTACGGTACTACCCCCACCTGCGCGACAACTCAACGATACCCACAGTCAGCCCTCCTCATCGTCGCTCATCCTTCTCACGTGACGCCGGCGACCAACCCTCTTCCCCCGCACGACGCCTTCGACAACACTCCACGACCCCCCAACCTCTCCCTCGCACATCGCTCACGACCCCCTCCACGCCCTTCGGTCCACGTAGACGACTCGCGCCCTCGCCCCTCCTCGCCGGAATCGAGACGGACACCGGTACAATTGCAACAAAAAAATCATTAAGTTTCGATTTTTATCTTACGCTTTCTTCTTTAGACTTGATTGCCTAGTCCTATAAAAAAAGAACTTGAGAGTCTTTGCTTTGGTGATTTTCGCTCTTTGCTCGTCGGTGGTCAAATTTTTCCGGTGGAAGAGGAGAGGAGAGAGAATGGGAGGAAACGAGGCGAGGAGGAGTGTGATGAGTTAGGGTAGTATTGTGATTGTAGTAGCGAGAGAAGATAGCTTCCTCTTGTTTAGGGTTAGGAAGATCGAGAGGAGTTGGAGAGATTTAGAGGGTTAGGAGGAAAAAAGGGGCGAGTGAGAGGGTGAGAAATGAGGGATTTAGTTTTGGGGGGACCTTTTATACTGAACGGGAAATGGGTTATTCAATTGAGGGAAATGGGCTGGTGAAGGTGGGGGGAAATGGGCTGGTGTAAAATGCGGGTTTTGTTTTAGAAAAAATAACGGAAAATCTGATCCGGTCTTGTGAACCGGATCAAATTTTAGAAAAACCGGAGCAGTTTCTAAAATCTGATCCGGTTCACAAAGGACCGGATCAGATTTTCCGCCCAGCTTTCCCTCCCATTTTTTTTAATGATTTTCGGATGCGGTTTTGTAAAAACCGAATCTGTTACTAAGTGTCAGATAAGGTTTTTTCCACTAGTGTTTAGAAGAATGGAGGGTTTTGCGTTGGATATTGTGAACTGAGAAATGTGTATTAGGGATGAAGGGAGGACGAAGGTTGTTTTTGTTAATATTGGCGTTTTAGATGTAATTGAGTTTTAGTTTGATGAATACTTGATTAAATGATGGTAGGAAAGATGTATTGGGAATGATATGAAATCGCACGGTTTTGAGTAGTTCGTGTGGCTTGAATGGGCATTTCTAATTTCATGTTCAAATATGGTCAACCGCTGTCGGTGGTGCCTTGCTGCTGTGTCGTCGGTTCTCAGTAACTCAGTCACTTATCTATGTCATACCCGTTTTTCAAATTTAGTTAAATTGTTTTTTCTTTTACCCGAATCTATGTCGTAGCCGTTTTTTGAAATTATGATTTTGGTGTTTTCCTTCCCCGTACCCGTCTCCATATCCGTTTCCGAGCTACCTACAGTGTGACCAACCATTTCAGATTCCTGGATCCGCCACTGATTCTAGATATACGAAAGTGTAGCTTTTGAGAACCAAAGACGAGACGGAACACAAGTTTTTAATTTTAAAGGCAGAAGTAGAAAATCAATTGAAACGTAAGATATAGAGACTTAGTACCCATAAATCTTCAAAAACCTTGGACCGAAAACCGATCTTTTTTTTCAGTTCGGCGGACCAAAAGATGTAGATACATAAATCTATCTCCCCATTTTAGTACCCCGATGATGACTATTACCTCCATCTAATTGGTCCGGATCGAAGAAATAAGAATAAAGAACAAGCCTAATATTAACTATTTCAAGCTCAATCAATCTTCTAGTCTATTTTTCTAAGCCCACTCTCAAAAACCCTTTTGAAAATAGTTTTAGGAAAGCTCGTTTTCTATAACCTTTTTTCTAGCCCAATCTAATCAATAGAGTTAATTAATTATTTTTATTAATTAACTATAATATTTCAAAATATATTTTATAAAAATTCATCTTTATCTAAAATATTTTTAAAATATCATTTATAAAAAAAAACATTAGGTGCCTTTACCTCTTAGCATGTATATATGTCATGTATTTGTGGGCATTAGGCAACCCCTATATAAAATCACTTTCTGACCTCTTATACCTAAATATTTGTACCCTCATACCCAAACTCATTTTTTGGTCATTGATCAAATATTGAAGTCATGACGGAAAATCTACATTGGATAAGTCCCTAAGTTGTCTGTATAGTTTCCCAAAATCGAATTAGGTTTATGAGTCGTCCTTTAAAGACTTGTTGACAACTTCTTTATCAATACGAATTTCAAAACAAAAAAAAACATTACAAATGAGGTAGTCAAGTCCGCGCTCATCCCGCGCGTAGGCAATAAAAATATGCCTACAATAGGCAAAGTCGCTCTTTGTAATTTGCAGATTTTCCCAATTAAATAATCAAAGAAATCACGCATCATTCTCTTTCAAGCATTAACACATGTATATCACCAACATAAAAACCTATAATATACTATACTATACTATATTATAGTATACTATACTGTACTATACTAGACTATGGAGTTCGGCTAGACACAGGCTGAAAAATCCATGTGTCAAAACTCCAATAAATAACTAACCAGTATAAGAAGATAACGTTGAAAAGTGTTGTTCCTAGACAAAAACCTGAGATCGAAGTGTGTAGAATGACAGTTTTGTCTGTATCACCAATCTAAAATTCATCGATAGCATTGCGAAGCTCGTGGGCCTGCGTCCAAAACAAAAGATCATCATTTGGCCTACACAGATTGAATGCGATGCTAGCAAAGATTTCCTTGCCGTCAAGGCTATCAAATCAGAAATGGATTTGCGTAACCTGTTATGAGCCCAGCAAAATGCAAAATTGCAAATACAACAATTACCACGAAAAGAAAGCCAACAATAGGGGTGACCATTAAAAGAAACAGAAATTACCGGCTCCACAGATAGTGGAAACCGCGGAGCCGGAGAGTAGAGCAGTCAAAAGTGAAGCGAGAATGAAAGTCCCGGTGAAGACCATGAAGTTTGGCCAACTATCGCGGAGAGAGTTATAAACTCTTTCCCCCTCAGCAAGAAGTGATTGGAATCCCTTGGTTATGCCTCGAATGCGTGCTCGAATGTCTCGCGCAACATGGCTACTTCTTCTCCTACGTGGGTGATGAAGTTTATAATTTTGTGAGTGGGTAATTTGAGGCAAGAATAGTCATGATAGATGAGACGAGCTATATCCCTGAAACATACATGTAATAAATTAAAAATTAAGCTTTACTTGGTATATGGTTATTTGGTTACCTTAAAGTCTTACACAATTACTCCTGAAAAGATAAATTTAGGTGCCCTATGAAAATAAAAGGATGGTAGATGAAACTAGGGATGACAATTGGGCAGGGTGGGTGCAGTCTGCAGAGGATATACCCTCTACATCCGCACCCACATAAAATCCCTGTCCTTATCCCCGCCCAACCAATCATTGCGGGGATTTCCAGACCTATCCCACCCCAGCGGGTACGTATTTAAACTCATTCCTGCCCCACCACCTGCATGAGTACCCATGCCCGCTTCGTACCCGCTTTATACCCGCAAGTATCCTCCCAATTGTCAAACAATCTACCAATGCACAGTTTGCCAATACAACTTCATAGCATAATATAGTAATTTTTTTTTGATAAGTCACCACAATTAGACAGATTCTTTTGAGTCTTCAACTCCTCATGTTATGGGTGATGGCATGATGGGTCAAATCCCATATTACAAATTTACATTTTGGAAAATAACTTATTAATAATATAAGCATATAACATGGATTTTTATGATAAATTTTCTAATATATAATATGTTTTTCAATTGATAGAAGGATATGAGATGTAGGAGAAGCAGGGATGAGGCGGGTGAGGAAGGGGCGGGTATAACATAAAATCCACAACCGCTCCACCACCCATTACTGGTACGATTTTCATCTCCATCCTCGCCCCATCCCCACTAAACCTAGAACCATCATCGTCCCAGATTTGGGATGGCAATTGGGCGGGTGCGGAGGATGGTACATCCACACTCGCACCCGCATAAAATTTTCATCCCCATCCCAGCCCCACCACCCATTGCGGGGGAAAATTCAAGACCCATCCCCGCCCCACCACCCGCATGGGTACCCGCACCCGCGTTGTACTCGTTTCATCCCCGCCCACCACCCGCGTGGGTACCTGCACCGGCTTCGTACCCGCGTCATACCCACATATTTATATTTTACAAGATAAAATTATTAATAATATAAGTATATAAATAAAATTTTAATAATAAATATGCGGGGCGGACGGAAGTGGAGAGGGGTGGGCGGGGATAGGGCGGGTATAGCATAAAATCCACACCCGCTCCATCACCCATTGCGGGTAGGATTTTAATCCTCATCTCCGCCCAATTAGATGGGGATGGGGCGGGTCTCCTATTTAACCCGCCCCACTACCATCCCTATCCCAGATAGATGGAGATGAGACGAGTCTCCTATTTGACCCGCCCCACTGACATCCCGAGATGAAACTCACTTTCCAAAAAAAAAAACTTGTTAAAAAAAGGACAAGGAAACGTAGAAAAAAAGCCGTTAATGGGTCCCGCTTCAGCCGTTGCTCTCTCTTTCTCCTTCCCTCCTCGTTTTCTTTCTCTCTCCTCTCTCTTCCTTTTCCAATTGAATCATCATCATCCTCCCTCAGAAATCTCTGAATTTATTTGTGCCCTCAAATCTTAGACCTAATTTACGATCCGAATTTCTCAATTTGTTTTCATTTCGATCATTTCCGTACCTGGCAATTTTTTAATCTTTTCGTTTAGATCTTGTGTACAGATTAATTAATTGTACTATGTACATCATAGATCGTGTACAATTATAAAACCTGTGATTATATATATCAGGGAAATTGAAAAAGGAATTTTAATTTATTGATAAAAGATTCTGGAAAGGAATTTTAGTGGGTTAGGCTTAAAATTTCAAATAATTGATCGTAGAAAGAATGTCGAATCTACATGGAGATTATAATCAGAAAATTGATTATGTGTTTAAGGTGGTATTAATCGGAGATTCAGCTGTAGGTAAATCCCAGCTTCTAGCCCGATTCGCGAGGAACGAATTTAGTGTTGATTCAAAAGCTACAATAGGGGTTGAATTTCAGACCAAAACCCTGGTGATTGATCAGAAGATTGTCAAAGCTCAAATTTGGGATACTGCTGGTCAAGAAAGGTTGCCTTTTTAATTTTTATTTGCTAATATGTTGATTGATTTTAAGTTAATATTTTGATGGTTTTGGCTCATAAGATTAAATTCCCATATGATATCTGTATTTGTATGTTGGAGATTGATATAGCTATGCTGTGAAAGTTTTTTGATGTTTGATAGTTTTAAAAGTTTGGTGTAGTATTGCAGTAAATGGAATTGCTAAACTTCTTGAAGTAACGTTCCGGCTGATGATCTTGAGTTTTGACAATTGAACATATGTGATCATGTTTTATTTTGAATTGATAAAGGATTGTGCGTTTAGGCATCATTTGTAGGTTTGTTGAGTTGGAATGAAGTGTTAGACTTACCTGGGTGAATGCATATTCACTAGATTGGACATATTCGAGTTAACTTTTGTTCATAGTTGTTCCTATTACACTGCTGATATTAGCAATAGACCAATTGAACAGTGGTATAAGCTTTATGTATTTTGTGCTATATGCTCTTGAGAGAAACATTGACACAAAACATCCTTAATGCCGAAAGAGAATTTGGATGGAGGAAGTTATTGTGGGAGGGAAGTGGAGAGCCATCATGTCCTCTTATATGTAAGATTTTAGACTTGTCCTAATATTAGAACTCATTTGGCATTTATATCTAATGGTTTGTAACCTAGAATGAGGTATCATTCGTGCGCTCTCTATATTTATGTGGGAAAGTTGTGGAACAAAATGTGCTTATGTGGGGTAAAATATTTGGACGAGAGATCATTGGATAACAACCTTCTTTTGGAGGAAAAGTGGATTGTAACAAATTTATCTTGATTTATATATGTTGCTGGTAGTTTGAAACAAATTCCTTGTTCGGCAGTTTGGAGCATGTGTTTTTACTAATTTATGTGAGGTTCTTTTTGGCCTTTGATGTAGTTTCTTCTTGGATGCTCACTACTTTGTTCTTATCGGGATTCTTTATGCTTTGCTATAGTAACCTCTTTTCTTGTGTAGTTTCAAATAGAGTACATGCTTGATTTATGCCCCCCAAAAAGTTGTTTTCTGTTTAGACTAGTATGGCCCGAGGCTTTTGGTTGGCTGTTTTATATGGGACCAAAATGTTGATGATATGATGTTACATCATCTATTTGTTTCCCTCTCTTCTTTGGCTCTTCGTTTTCAGATATTGCTGATGTTCTTCTATCTTTACTGAAAAGGTTTCTGACTCTCTTTATTCTACTTATTGGTTTGCAGTTGTTGGGGGAGGGGAATAGGTTTTCATTTTAGCCATGTTTTTGTTTAAGCATACATAGCTTGTTCCGCTTGTTTATAGCATAAGATTTCATTTCCTGACACATCAAAATGTTGAAACTTCTTGTTCCGTGCTGCGGAGCTGTTACAAACAGCCAAACACCAACCTGTTATATCTTTTGTGTGCCAGCTTCATAAAAATGTTTGTGTCTCATGTAGTGGAAGGATCAGTTGCTGACATCGAACTCTTCTGGAACTTTTTTATAGCTGGAGAAATATAGTTCTCTGGCAATTTCCTTTTCCTCTCCTCGTCCCCAAATAGAGTACATTCATCATTTTTTGGAGCTTAGTCCATGCCAATCTTTTTGGCACTTGCCTTTCTGATTTGAAAAGTTAGACCTTGTATCATTTATGTCGATTAGTGTTTCCTAATTTGGCACCAGTCTCTGTTCTAAGAACCATGATGTGGAACGTGCAAACACTGGAGTGTGATGTTCTGGGCTAGTTTAACGAAATAAGTGGCTAGCTAATTTGTATATCTGCTCTTAGTACCTGAATACTGCTTTGCAGTTAACGCTGGTGCTACATATTCTATATTCTTTGATGGAGACATCCGGTCTGCATTATCAGTTGTTAGATTTCAAGTTTCAACTTACGGTGTAGGGAATTTTCTGAGTGTGAAAATGACTAGGAAACACATACAGACACCACACAACCATGAAAGAGGAATACTGTTGAAAACATTGATTAAGGATAACATTCAGAGGATGGTGCAAGTTTATATGAGAATGAAGCTGTAAATTCAGTTAAATTGTGAAATATCTATTGTTTCTTCAGTAAAGGAGTTTTTAGAACATAAGTTGCTGTAGATGAAAATTGTATTCCGAGGAAGATGATTTGATTATGGAAGTACAATGAGCAATATTGATTCAAGGAATAATGTGTTTCAATGTCATTACTAGTATCAACTGAGATCTTTGGAGTAGAATGAGAATTCGTTGCTCAAGTTTTTAAGCAACATTGAACATCAGTATGATTGATGGAAAGCTAGTCCTTCCGTATTATTCTTACTGCCATACTCTCGCTACAGAATTCGATTTATGCTTTAGTAATGGGTTATACTATGGTTTATCATGATAATTTGTGACGATTGCAATTTCCATCAAATCTTCTGCTTAATTACTTCGTAGTTTTTTGTCAAATACATCTTATTGATCTCTCTGGAGCTTTTGGTCGCCATATCTCAACAAAGACAGTAAATATAATTGCTTCTGGACTTGGATTTTTAAGCTTCATCTGTGTTGCTTAGGATGTTATTGTACAGTTTTTTTGTTTCATCATAAAAGTTCCAATCTGTAATCATCTCTTGATGCAGGTATCGAGCAGTTACGAGTGCATATTACAGAGGAGCAGTGGGAGCAATGTTAGTATACGACATGACCAAGCGTCAATCATTTGACCACATTGCAAGATGGCTAGATGAATTGAGGGGGCATGCTGATAAAAATATCGTGATCATGCTCATAGGCAATAAGTGTGACTTGGCTTCTCTTCGTGCCGTGCCTATTGAAGATGCCAAGGAGTTTGCTGAGAGAGAGAACCTGTTCTTTATGGAGACATCTGCTCTAGATTCTACCAATGTTGAGACTGCTTTCTTAACAGTTCTGACAGAGATATACCGAACAGTCAGCAAGAAAACCCTCACTGTCAATGGTGATTATGATGCAAGTAGTAATGCAGCACTTCTTAAGGGAACTCAGATTATTGTTCCTGGCCAAGACACAACTAGTCAAGAGAAAGGAGGTTGTTGTACTTAACATATGTTTGTCACTTGACAATTTTTTTTCGCGTAAAAACGTAAGGGTTTGGCACGGAGATGATGAAGCAATGAGTGAAGAGAGATTGAATGAAATTAGGTTGTAATGCTGTATAGATCCTGAAAAGGCTTCAAACTTGGGGAAACCTTCTTTTAGAAGATGATCACGTCGTCTCATTCTGGAAACTTGGGGTCATTTTTGTGGGATTTAGGAAAATGATAAATATAGGTTAAAGTTTTTGCTTGTCTTACCAGGATGATGACTTTGGGGTTAGTTTTCTTTCGAATGTAGTGATTATTACACTTCTGGATCATTATGAGTTCACATTATGTACTATTGTCTTATCTTATATGTACCTAATTTGTTTAGTTTGAGTGGATTAGTATCTAATTGGGTTTTTCTATAAGTTATCCCTGTGTGTTAATGTTTTCTACGTTAGTACCTTTAATGTTTTTTCTTTCTTTCAAGTTGTACTCTTGAACTTGTTATTTGTTTTATGTTCTACTTCTACCCCTCCACTAAGTCAACATTAAGTTTTCCATTTATTTTCTTATGTTAGTTCTTTAAACTTAAATTAGGAGAGAAATTTTCCAACAAAAAATTACCATGTAGCTCCATTGTGTCCAACCTTTAGAGCCCAAGAATTTTAATCTCATGTAAGTCTAAAGAACTAAAAATAAGAAATTAACGGAAAACTTATCGTTGACTTAACGAAAGGGTACAATCACTACAACAAATAAGATCAAAGAGGGCAAGTGAAATTGCCCTCTTACATCCAAAAATTGCCCTCTTACATCCAAAAATTGCCCTATTTGTTTAAAAGGGCAAAAATTAATTGGCCTCAACTTTGCCACGGTAGGACCGTTGTATTAGCCTTGTAGGACAAATATATAAAATTTGCCCTCTTTGTAAATTTTAAGGAAGGCAACTTAGATTTGCCCTATTTAATTTTACCAAATATGGCAATTGTTTTTGCCCTCTTAGCTATGCAAATAGGGCAACCTTCATTGCCTTTTTTGTTTTACGGACAACTATGGCAACAAATAAAAAATTCAAGGGTACAATTTGAAAGAAAAAAACATTACAAATACAACGTAGAAATTGCTAAAACACACCCATAGAAAAACCCTGTCTAATTTCTCTTTAATCTGTAAAACCCTGTCTGATTGCATGTGGAATGTTGATTATTCTCAGTTAAATTTTTTATAGTATGGCAACTCTGCTCTTAAATTATGCATTACTGACTTACTGTCCATCATATACATATTCATTAGTCATTACGCAGAGGGGTGTGCACAAACCGGTCCGGACCGGAATTTGGACCGGACCAGACCGGACCGGAGATTCCGGTCCGGTCCCCGGTCCGGAGATTCCGGTCCGGTCCCCGGTCCGCCGAAAATCAGGATTCCGGTCCACCTGTCCGGTCCGGTCCAAACCCGGAAAATTCCGGTCCGGACCGGTTGGACCGGAATTTCTATTATTTTAGTAAAAAAAAAGTTTATATGTTAAAAAAAATTTAAAAGGTAGAAAGTTAGAAACTTAAAATCCTACTATTTATTCTTTTAGGATTATTGACATTAAAATTATTAATTTTTAATGTATATAATTTATAAATATATTTAAATAAAATAAAAAAGATTTTTTTTTTTTGAAAAAAAAAATTCCGGTCCAAGAGGTCGAGGACCGGACCGGACTGGAAAAATTCCGGTCCAGGTCCAAGAAAACCCCGGATTCGGTCCAGCCCGGTTTCGGTCCGGTCCGGTCTGGGCCCAGGTGCACACCCCTTTACGCTCCCATTATTGAGTATGAATCGAAATTTATGAAGATAAACACATTATATTAATACATATTTGGATGACGCATCATTTGTTTTTTACAGTTTCCATCATAAGTTCCCTTGGAATACTTCTTACCTTGTTTTATGGTTGTTTTGGGTATTATTTGGGATCGTTTATGAAGTATGAACTCTTGGATTAGATCTTTATTCTATATATTGGTGAGGATTATAGTTTTCGGGATGTGAGAGTGGTAGGCTCGACGTATTGGGAGCCTTTGGTGTCATGGTGTGTGTTGCAACTTGCATTGCCTGAAATTGCATTGTATGGATTGATAAATTCTCGTAATCGTACCTTTCGAGTTGTATGAGGAAAATATGTTTGGGCTTTGTTAAATTTTGTCTTTTGGCAAGATGAATGTAGCAAATTATGGTCACTTGTATTGGCCTAATATACATCAGGAAATTAGTTAGCTGGGTACTACAGTGTGGGCTGTAATGCATGAGCTTTATCCAATGCGTTAATGTCGTTGTGATAACTTTGGATAGTATCCTGTTAAAAAAAAGAAACTTTAGATAGTAGTTGTATGTAGGGATGGGCATGGGTCCAGGACCTGACCCAGACCCAGTTGGACCCGACCCATTTTAAAGGGTCTGCGTCTAGAATTTTGAGACCCATTGGGTCTGGGTCGGATCTGATAGATTCAGAACCACACCCGCCCTGCACCCGCCCCCCATGACCCACGTTTCTTTTATATATATATACAATGATAATAATAATAATAAATATTTAAAGAGCAATAAAAGTTTTTACCTTAACATATGAATTTTTAGATTTTCAAGCAGCCATCGCGTCTAGTGCTCGATCCCTAAACTTCTCATTTTATCCATTACCGACCAGGACTAAGCCAACTTGTTGTGGATATTTTAATTTGGAATGTTTTGTAGAAGTATTAGACTATTATGTTGGTATTTTATCATTTTAATAACTAATAAAACAGGCGTAAAAGAAACGCGTGTTGAAAAAATAATGGAAACTCTTAATAAGTTTGACACCCATTTTGGACCCAGGACCCGCTAGACCCATTGGATCTGGGTAAGGGTCAGATTTTCTGCACCTCGTGGGTGCAGGGCGGGTCTGGGTCTACATCAAAATTTACGGGTCTGGGTCTAACTGGACCCGCCCCAGATCCGACCCATGCCCATCCCTAGTTGTATGATGTATTGATGTGCTAGGAGTTTTGTTACTTTATCTATTTTAGTAATAATGTGAGTCAAATGTTTATGGTTAGGAATGTCAATTCAGTCCGAATTATATTCATTTTCGACTATATCTGAAGAAAAAAAATCCCGACTTGAAAGTGAAATAATCCGAAAATCCTATACGAGTGAGGTGTAATTTTATAGGTAGAATTTGATAAATCTGGCTATTGCCAGCTCATCGAGTCATAGATTAAAATTTCATTACCAAATGATAACTATGTTTGCATTATTAAAAATCAAATAAGTATGTATTCCCTTGGTCCTTAAATAATTATCTTGTTTGACTTTCACGGTCTTCAATACACTACTTTAACCATTAATAATCGATAACTACATACAGAATTAGTGAAAATTATCAAACTTTGATATGTTGAATTTATACATTGAGATGCATATAGTAGGAGCTACGTCATAATATTATATTGGTGCGAATTCATGGTCAACGATTACCCAAAAAGTTAGCGAAGACAATTTTTCGGGGATTGGGGGAGTATTGTATAAATTTTCTTAGAAAAACTCATGTATTTGTGATCTTAAATAATAAGATATTATCACCCCTAAAAAAAAGTAATAAGATATTCTCTTTAAAAAAAAAGTAATAAGATATTCCGTATTCGACTTGATCTATAAAAATATCTATACAAATATATTAAAAGGCGTTCTGAAGCAAGTCTACACGCCACGTGGCACTATCCCTTTAGTTGTTTCGTTCCATGTTGAATAGGCTTGTTTTTAAAAGAAATTGTTAAATGCTAATTATATTTGTTAAGTTAATTATGTGTCGGATTTTTTTATTTTTATTTGAGTTGGAATATTATTTTTGATTTGTCGTATTCGTAATATATATATTTATTTATTCAATTTTATGAAGTTATTATTATTGTATATATTTTGGGTTTTAAATATCAAATGTGTTGAGTAGAGTTTGGCTAATAAGGAAACCTATATGTTTTATGTGCTAAGTTTTATTATTTGGGAACTAAATTCTAAACCCAAAAGAAACCCAAAACCCCTTCCCTTGTCGGTTTGTAAACCGAACTAAACCCCTCTAGAACTCTTTACCTCTCCCGTGGAAAAAAAACCCCAAACCCCTCTCATTGTCTATCTCCTCCCTACAGCTCTCTCCTCCATCTCTTCCTCTTGCCTTCGCTGCTACTCGAACCAGTCCTCCACCGTTTTATTTTTCCTTCTTTTCTGCTCGCCGGAGATTCCCCTGTGACGCTCGCGTGTCCTTGGTATTGCTGCGGTTGTTCGCCGGACTGCAGCATCGTTTTTCTCTCTCCTTTTGGCAGTGCTGCCGCTTCTGTTCTTATTTGCGCCGCCGCGCGTTGCATCCGCTGCTGGTTTTGCAGTTGGTGCTCCTCGATGGGGATCACTACTATTTTCTCCCTCCTTCGTGATGATGTTATTCGTGGGGGTGGTGCTCGTGCACCGTTTTTCTCTCTCCTCTATTGGTTGTTGATGCTTTGCCGTTGTTGTTATTCTTTGTGCTTAATCATCTATATAAGTCTGGTCGGGAAGATCCGGCCATTACAAGTGGTATCAGAGCTTGATTATTTTTAGATGCGTTGTGATCTTCATATCATGGCGTAAAGGTGGAAAATAGGTTTAATGGATTGACTAAAGTGTTAGGTATAAATGAATCAAGCCCGTTTGAGTTTTTGTGCTTTTGCGTGTGCTATATGAATCCATTTACGTGCATATGTATTACTTTGTCTGTATATTTGTTAATGTCTATACTGTTGTCTTGTAAATTATTTATTTAAAGTGTATATTTCAAACAAACTTATATGATTTATTAAGTAAATGAATTTCAAACGAGATATCTGCAAATGAGATGATTGGAATCCAATGCCAACAAGTTTACCCCTTTTTGTTTTCTTTGCTCCTTGATTTTGCGAGTCGAGTTGAAGTAGAGATACAAAAGATGATGGTAGAATGGAGGCTGGACGCCTAATGTCTTGCGAGCTTGAGAATTTGGTTTTCTTTAAATAATTGTTTGCAAGTTTCAAGGACAAAACTTTTGACAAGGGTGGTAGTATGTAACAGGCTTGTTTTTAAAAGAAATTATTAAATGCTAATTATATTTGTTAAGTTAATTATGTGTCGGATTTTCTTATTTTTATTTGAGTTGGAATATTATTTTTGATTTGTCGTGTTTGTAATATATTTATTTATTTATTCAATTTTATGAAGTTATTATTATAGAATATATTTTGGATTTTAAATATCAAATGTGTTGAGTAGAGTTTGGCTAATAAGGAAACCTATATGTTTTATGTGCTAAGTTTTCTTATCTGGGAACTAAATTCTAAACCCAAAAGAAATCCAAAACCCCTTCCCTTGTCGGTTTGTAAACCGAACTAAACCCCTCTAGAACTCTTTACCTCTCCCGTGGAAAAAAAAAACCCCAAACCCCTCTCCTTGTCTCTCTCCTCCATCTCTTCCTCTTGCCTTCGCCGCTACTCGAACCGGTCCTCTGTCATTTTATTTTTCCTTCTTTCTGCTCGCCAGAGATTCCCCTGTGCCGCTCGCGCGTCCTTGGTGTTGCCGCGGTTGTTCATCGGACTGCAGCATTGTTTCTCTCTCTCCTCTTGGCGGTGCAACCGCCGCTGTTCTTATTTGCGCCGCCGTGCGTTGCAGCCGCTGCTAGTGTTGCTGGTGGTGCTCCTCGACGGGGGTCACTACTCTTTTCTATCTTCTTCGTGACGATGTTGTTCGTGGGGGTGGTGCTCGTGCACCGTTTTTTCTCTCTCCTCTGTTGGTTGTTGATGCTGCCGTTGTTGTTATTATTGTGCTTAATCATCTATGTAAGCTGGTTGGGAAGATCCGAGTTGTTACACATGTCATCAACATACATTAAAAAATTAGAAACATGTTCACACAAGATTCGACCACGTGACCTCATAACTAATGAACTATGCAAAATTAGATGCTCTCTTTTGACATGAAAATATTAATAACCCGGGGCATCGCCCTAGCCTAATAACTAGTTGTCCGATCTAAAACCTGAGAAATAAAATTCAAGTCCGAATAGAGGTTATAATCGAAAAATCAGATTTGATGCAACCTATTATTCTGGTATTGTTCCTATTTATGGGACATGAAACTGTGTACTCGATTTTACCAGCAAATAATTATGGCTTGTGTGGGATCTACGAATTGGAGTTGGATTAGCTTTTGGGAATATTTTAATAGTATATAGTTATATACTATTATGAGTTAAGCATATAAATAGGGATTAACGTTTTATATTTTTCACCTTTAAGGACCTCATTTTTTTTTCACCTTTAAGGATCTAAGTCCACTATTCCATTGAGCTAACCTCACCATTAACCTAAGTTGACTTTTCAAATAAACCAACAAGGATTAAAAGAAAGCACTTGTTTTTACAATTTATTTTGCAATTAAAAAAAAGAACAAAAGAATTTTAAAATTTACCAATTAGAAACATGGGCTACAAAATACTCCAGTAAAGCATATAATTAGGAATTTATGTTTTACTTTCACCTTTTTAGGACCAACCATGTCTGTTTTCACTGTTTAGAACCTTATCCCATTTTCCAGGTTACTAGTTAACCGCGTATGAACTCAATTGATAAAGCCTAGTAAAATATATATTGTTAAATGAAATAATGATAAAGTAAAGTATTATTATTGTTTTATCTTTTGTTTCTTAATAGACGCAAATCGTCCTTAGCTTAATTGCGGCATATTACTTTTTAACCCATTCTCTTTCCTCTTTTCTTCTTCAAGAATTTTCCTAACTCAAAATTGCATTTAGTGAATCATCGTAGTTCTAATTTCATCTTCACCAGTTATTTAAAAATGATTTTTTAGGTATGCAAATGGATATAAATTCTACCTTGTATTATACTTCACCACGTAGGAAGTGGAAAATAATATAAAAATTGGATAGATGGGTGGTAAGGTGAAGTTATTGACGTTCATTTCATATAAAACCTCAGGTCAATTTGTGCAGACAATCAACCCAATCATAGAAATCACAAGCAGTTGTTTGCTTATAAATTCGACATATATCAAAGTCTCATAAATGAGTGTGAATGTGCGAGTAGCTCTTGATGTTAATTGTATTGCTCGCCGACTACAGTAACAAAAGTCAATCAAGTGATTCAAGTGTATTTTATTTTATTGTTGAGTGAATATTGAAAATAAAGAATTTTTATTATAACTTTTTGAAAAAATTGAAGAAATTGTTGGTTTGAAAATGAAGGAACTGGGCATTTTAATTTATAGCCCATGTTTCCAACTATCTAATTGTGAATTTGTTTTTTTCTTCTTCTTTTAATTGCAAAAAGAAATTGTAAAAGAAGGTTTTTAGTTTTGTTGGTTGAGATGTCAACTTGGGTTAATGGTGAAGTTAGCTTAATTAAGTCCTTAAAGGTGAAAAAGGCAAAAAAAAAAATAGTATCTCTATTCTATATGGGAAGAGAGGGGGGACACCAAAATATAGAAACCCTATTTTGCCCTCACTAAATATTGAAAATTACATCAAAAAAAAAAACTAACTCCTCTTTTATTTTTAAAAAATTAAACGAAACAAATGCACACATCATCGATAATCCAAAAGAAATTAATAACCCTATGAAATCCCTAATTAAGGGGGAAAATAACTGCAACTAAACACGACAGTTTCTCTACATATTCAGTTCTTCCACTTCTCCTCCCTATTCTCTAACTTCTACCCTGCAATTCTCTGCAAAACACAATAAAATAACCAAAACACAAATCACAATACCGTACTTTCACCAATATCAGGTAATTATAGAGATTTGTTCATAATTAATCCTTATACTATTTCATTTTATAAATACATCATTCATTTTATACAAGGTACTTTTCACAAGCGTTGTAATCAACATGCCAATACAAGCAAAACATTGTTGAATGAGCACAACAACAAAATAACAGGTATTTGATACTTCTCTTTCACAACAAACAAATAACACATTAAAACACAAATCTTTATTATTCACAACAAATAAATGATATGAATTAATAGTGATTTTTGTGTGTATTTTATACAGGACAAAATCAGAGAGAGTAAATGACCAAATTTACTCAAACAAATATCATAAAAAAAGGCACTTACGGTGAACCAGAAACCAGTGAAGAGGTATTTCTTAATTACCCCCATTTGCAAAGCGTTTTTTTTTTTTTGGGGGAGATTAGGAGATAACCAGAAATATTCAAGCGCTCAAATCAAATTTAAATAAAATTCAAAACTAAGTTCTTTTAAAAACAAAAGTAAGATTGTGAAAAGTCGCTCAAAAAATTGAGTTGCTAGATAGGAGAATTTACATTCAATGAAGAAATTGTAGTCTAACTACTTATCCCTGCTTCCTGTATGAATCTCTAACTATAATGAATCTCTATAAAAAAAAACTCCAACAAATTAATCACCCTGCATATGTGTTACGATTTTCGAAAGAGACCTTCATTTTGTACAAAAACCGCTACTTTATCCCCTGTTTTTCACAACAAATTAAGCCGGCACTTATTCCTGCTTCTTCACAACAAATCAAGCAAACCCAAACAAAATCAAATTAATCAAAAATGCCCCAAAAATCTTTCACATGCAAAAAGAAAATAAATCGAACCGGTTAAGTGGTGGTTTAGCCGTGAAGTGGGGGAGGTGGGGCGGATGATGCAGCAGCGTGGAGTGGTTTGAGGGTGATGAGAGTTCGGAGAAGAGAGAGGAGGGAGCACCGGTGGTGGTGGTGGAGTGAAGAAAGGCCTCGGTTTTGATGGTAGCCAGCCGATGGCACGAATCGTGGTTGGCGGTGGCGTTGGACAGAGTGGTGGCGTTGAGGGCGTGGAGTGGTGGCGTTGAGCGCGTGGAGTGGTGGCGTTGGATAGGGTGGTGTTAGTAAAGTGACGACAAGCTGGACGACGGTGGAAGGTGGTTGTTGTGGTGGAGGAAGGAAGATAGAGAAGGGCAGAGGATTTAGAGAGAGTGGAGATTCAAAGGAGTGAGAGAAAGTGTTTTAAAGCTAATAAATGTGATACTGAACAAGTTCTACTCCTTATAAAATGTATCAAATTTACTACATCTAGAATATAGAAGTAATACAGAAGAATACTACACTCTAAATTGCATCAAGAAACATCTTAATGTGTTATAATAATTATGCTAGAATAGATAATACTAGAAAGATTACAGAGTTAAAAATAGATAGGTATATTATTTTAAATAGTTGTAAAATGATTATAATATATTCAAAAATAATAATAAAATGCGTTATAAAAATACAAAATTATCATAAAGGATTAGACGTAAGTAAAAGTATAAGATATGTGATCTTAATAAATTGCATTAGAAATACATCAAACCTTAAATTATGTAAAAAAAGAAATTCTAAATTATGCATCAAACCTTAAATTATGCAATTAATTAAATTTAACAACAACTCTTGCACGCATAGCGTGCATATAAGGCTAGTATACTTAACTCATACCATTAACCATTATGCCTGGATTTATGGCCTAGTTTGAAAGAAAGTGTGTTATGGATGTGCGCCCAAATTGTTAATCTTTTGTTTAGTGATAAAACATGTCAGCCTTTGTATCCGAAGTGGATTTAGAACTTTTTGTTTAGGTGAACTGATAACACTAACAAATTTAGTGGTGGTTGGTTTGAATGTGGGAAGTATAAATTCCTAAAAAATTCTAATGTCAAATAAATTTTATTTTATGTGAAGTGTTAAAAGTTGTTTGGATTGGTTGAGTGTGGAAGTAGAAATTACCATAGAAAGTTCTACTTTTTTAGTTACCTTAGGGGAATAGCTGATTTAATTCCTCCAACTTGTGGAAAATAGAACTTCTAAAATGTTGAACTTCCTATGTTTATGTTAAACAAACCGATATTACATAGCTAAACGATGTTGCACGTTTTAGGAGATATATATAATTGTATCTAGATCTTCATCACTTGATCGAATTAACATGAGGTTCATACTTAAAGATGGAATTGTCTTTATCATGGATTTTAACATAAGGTTTTGTTATAAATTTATGCACAAACTCATTGATTACTAAAAGAGCATCGTCCGTCATTATTTGCGACTATGACGATAGATTATTAATAGTAAAATGAAAAAATTTATGTATGCTAGATCATGAACTTTATATTGACTAGCTTGCATGCCACCATTCATTAGCAATTTAGGAAGCACAAACACGCGTGTATTCTTATTCGACAAATCAATGAATTCGGATTTGAATGGCGGGATATTGAGGGGTGACAATGATGCGAGTCGAGTTTGAGTTTAGGTTAGCTCGACTCGACTCACTAACTTCTCGAGTCGATCTCGAGTTAAGTCGAGCTCACTCGAGCTGAACATTGATCGAGTCGAATTCCATTGAGTCTAATTTTAATCGAGTCGATCTCAAGTAACTGGCAATTCAAGTTGCCTCTAGGTTAGAGATTATGTTGAATTTAAGCATTTTACTTTTGGTAATCACTGATAATTTTGTTTTTGAGTTTCTCACGAGTTTTCGAGTCCAATACTCCATAGCTCAACTCAACTTGACAACATCACGAGTCGATCTAGAGTTCTATTGGTAATCACTGATAATTTTGTTTTTGAGTTTCTCATGAGTTTTCGAGTCCAATAATGCATAGCTCAACTCAACTTGACAACATCACGAGTCGATCTAGAGTTCTATTGAAGCTCAATAGAGTCAAGTTTTGACTGAGTCGGTCTCGAGTAGCTCGCGTTTACTATGTTTTACACATGGGTCTGTTTTACTATGTTTTGCACATGGGTCATGCCCTAGTAATATGGTTAGTTCAGGCTCTATAGACTAGCCAATTTTATTTTAAATCGTATAACTTTTCGAGATCTACGCGTTCTAGGTATCTGAAGGGGATTGACGCATTATTTTTTAAAAATACAAATATATTAAAAAGGGAAAAACAAGGGCGAGTGAACATTTTGAGG
This sequence comes from Beta corolliflora, assembly GCA_947648045.1. Classification (NCBI taxonomy): domain Eukaryota; kingdom Viridiplantae; phylum Streptophyta; class Magnoliopsida; order Caryophyllales; family Amaranthaceae; genus Beta; species Beta corolliflora. The sequence goes on along the minus strand of CANSZD010000089.1, from coordinate 962,376 downwards.
CACCCACAAATTTCGCCCCCACCAAATGATGGGGCACCCACGCTTTTCACCTCACCCTATGGTGGGAGCACCCCTCATTTCCTCATCATCATATGGTCGGGTAGAATACCTTCTTTTAATATTGACGGTCTAGGTTAGAGATTAATCTAGAAAATTCTAAATGTTTGATGAAAAATGTGAGAAAAATATCTAATGTGTATCTAGAATTATCTTGTGAAAAATCTAAGATATTTGTACTTGAAAGAAAAAGCTAGAAGGTAGGATACAACAACTATAAATATGTAATATGTGCATGAATTGAAAATAGAGCCAAACAAGTGAGCTCCCACAAAATATTTGAATGGTAGAAACAAGAGTTCTACCAAAGAGATAAGTGAGAGATATGGGCTCTGACAAATATAGTTGTACAATTCATATTAATGTTATTAATGAAAATGCAATTTTGTTATATTATGAAGGGTCCATTAAAACTTCCGCATGCGCCCCTAAATTTCTATCATGGTATCAGAATATTGGTGACAAGAGCACCAATAGTTGGGAAGAAGAAGAAAAAAAAAATGAAAAGAAAAAGGAAAAAAAAAAAAAGGAGTTCAAGAGAAGGTTTTTGGAGTTTGTTAATGACATGGGCATTAACAAAGATGATTGGTGACATGAGCATCAATGAAAGAATGAAATTGGATAAAGATATGTGAAGAAGAAAAATGAAAAAGTTCAGATTAGGGGGAGTAAGTTGGTAACATGGGTACCAACACAAAATATTGAAGATCAAGAAAATGTGATGAAGAAACAAAGGTAGAGTGGTTGGTAGGGGTGAAAGTTATTCGGATAAAAACCGATATCCAATCCAATCCAATCCAAAATAGTAATTCGGATCGGATTCGAACTGCGTTCGGATTGGATTCGGATTGAGATTTTTTCAAAAAAATGAATTTTCGGATCGGATTGGATTGATGGTAATTGGATCCAAAAATCCAATATAACCGAATAGTAATATGCCTTGTATTATGTATCTGGATTGCGTTAAGTGCTTAATAGCCCTTCAACCCTTCCCCTAAAACTCATGTATTATTGTGTTGGTGAACTGAATCTACTGTGTTGTTGTAATGAATTATGGCATATGGGTTTGTTATTAGTTTATTAATGGATTATGGGGTTTGTAATCAATTTTGAATTTGTAAATCGTAAATCTACTAGGCTGCTATTGTGCATAATTTATTTCATCGAAAAAAAAGAATTTTGAAAAATCGGATTTTCGGATCGGATCCAATCTAGAATTTGAAAATTTGGATTGGATTGGATCGGATTCAAACTCTGATTGGTTTGGATTCGGATTGAAAAATTGAAATCCAAATTTTGTTTGGATCGGATTGGATTAGGCCGTAATCCAAACCGTACACCGAACTTTCACCCCTAGTGGTTGGTAACAAGGGTACCACCACAAAGAAGTGATAATCAACATTATGGAAAGAAGAAAATGGAAGATCAAGGTGGTTGGTGAGGTAGGCACCGATGAGAACGAGAAGAAAATTTCAAGAATCAAGTTTGGAGATACTTGATGACAAGTGCATCAACAAGACTTTGAAGAGACCATTGGAAAAAGCATGATGAAGTACAAGAATTTTCAAGATTAAGGGGGAGTGTTAGAGATTAATCTAGAAAATTCTAAATGTTTGATGAAAAATGTGAGAAAAATATCTAATGTGTATCTAGAATTATCTTGTGAAAAATCTAAGATATTTGTACTTGAAAGAAAAATCTAGAAGGTAGGATACAACAACTATAAATATGTAATATGTGCATGAGTTGAAAATAGAGCCAAACAAGTGAGCTCCACACAAGATATTAGGAAAGGTAGAAACAAAGGGTTACTGCGAGGTGAATGAGAGGCATGAGCTCCCCACAAACACACTTGTACAATTATTATGAATGTAATCAATGAAAATGCAATTTTATGATACTATTCGAGTCCATCAAAACTTCCGTGTACGCCTAAATTTCTATCAGTCTAATGGAGGTCATCGAGTAGATAAAGTGGTTGTTGTAGGCCCGTAGTGGATGCCTTAATTGATAAATGTGTCCGTACAAGGATGTGAAGGTATAAAAGAGGTCTTCGTGCTGGTTGCACACAAGGGAGAACCTTCCACTCGGGACAACCGAACAGTCAGGGCTTGTCCCCAAATTTTTTTTTTTTTGAAATTATTTATCATTCGAGCTAAAATATATATAAAATGTTGTGACATATGATGAGTGTAACTGTGTTAGATGAGAGGTTGAAGTTTCAAATTTTGGCCACTCATATTTTTGACCAAGATCTGCTATTATTGTTTGCATGAGTGTATGATAGGTGAAGGTTTGTATAAAGGAGTAGAGTGGTCGGAATACCGAGTTGGAGTAGAAATGGAATATGGATAAATTAAAGGAAAGAGAAAGGAAAGAAGGATATAGAATCAGGCCTCTCTGTATGTATATGTAGTGATAGTAAGTAAAATTTGCTTCTTATGTTTCTATTTGTTTGACCCATTAATATTTTTTTACCTTTTGAAATTTTGGTTGAGTAGAGGTCTTGCAAGACAAAAATAGTTGGAACAAATTTAGTGAATTTGATAGTAAACTATAGTCTCCACTCTCCATAGACATTTTTAATACTACCTTCGTTTTTATTTAGATACTACTCCTCCGTCCCATAATATAACGCTTGTTTCTTTTTTTTGTGATCTCAAAGTATATCTTTGACTTTCAATATCTTGAATTCCGTATTAATAAAAAATATAAAAATTGATATTATGAAACTACACATTGAAAAGAAACCTAACAAGATCCTACATGAGTATGTTTTTTTATATATTTTAATGAGAATATTTGGTCAAATATTTTAAAGTTTGACCTCAAAAAGAGAGAAACAAACACAATATTATGAGACGGAGGGAGGTTAATATTTGACTTTTTAATGAGTGTCTTAAAAAAATTAAATGTTGCATCTAATAAAAAATAGAAAAAATATAACAAATGAATAATCTGTTAAATACATATGAAAAAGAAAAAACGTGTGCGGCATTTAATAAGAGTACGCAAAGAGGATGATCCCTATTCGGCTATTCCCTTATATGATACTCGTGCATGGGGATTGGGACATGGAGGAGAATAGGAGATAGTAGAAGTTTGTGGCATCTTTGTTGGTTACTCGTGCAGCTCGTGGCCATCTCTTGCACAAGAATGCCAACCATCATGATTCATGAGGGTTGTTTCGCATAAGATTCTACATTATATAAAGCAACTTTCGACCTTTTGGTATAGCCAAAAATTACTAAAACACCCCCAACTACCATCACATATTACAAAATCACATCACACAGAATAACTGTAATTCACTCCAAAATAAAACCAACCCAACTCCCCCAACACAGTTACACAGTTACCAAAATCCCGACAGTTGTCTTTTTGCTTTCTACTACCATATTCTCTCTCATAGACAGAAACAATTTACAAACCAGATTATCAACCGTTCATTAGAAGAAACGGCCTCGGCGCCAATCTTCATCATTCATAATTTCATATGCTTTCTCAATCTTCTTCGTTCCTCTTATTCCTGTTGCTCACCATTTTTTCTCACTTTTCTGTTGGGTTTTGGGCTTTGGTTCAAGAACTTTGGTTCCTCACCTCAGTGGAAAAGCCGCACCATTCACTTGCGTTCTCAAATTCGCCGCCGAGGAATTTAAAGTCCCTCCTCAACCAACGCTGTCATCACCGATGGTATTTTTATTTCTTTTACTTTTATGCTCTGCCATTTCATTATTTGGTTGGATGAGGAATTAAATTCCATCAAATTTGTCAACTTCATATATAAGGAGATTGTATAATGTATATCGTTCTATATGCTGCTGAGTTACCATTATTTTCTTTATTTTTTTATATAAAAAATCTACTTTCTATCAGATTAGAAAGGCCTTTGAATGATCTGCTAATATGCTATTAGCAAGTATGAGCCTTTAAATTCCCTCAAAAAAAGTATAAGCCTTCAAATAGGCGTACAAAAGGATAACAATTTACAAGAACAAAAATTGTTTTTTCTTTGTTACACTATTATGTATGTTAAAGAGGGTTAGGACACCAAAAGATAGAAAAAGCAAAAAATTAAAAATAAGAGAGATGGTAACTGCTATGGTGGTTTTGTTGTTTATCTTCAAATAGTGAAAACAAAACATGTTCGATAAAACCGTTTTAAAGAACTAATTCTGAGTACATTTCATAAACTGGAAACAGAAAAAGTAACAGATGCAGAGTGAAGCAACAATGGACGGTGGTGGCGTGGTGGTAGATGGGGGGGGATTAGAGGCTGAATTTAGAGAGAGAGAGAGGGGGACTGAATGAAGTGTTGTTCTGTACAAGCTAATAGAAGATATAACCTGACAACCTAACTTTGTATTACATTGTTAGATGAATTTTCTCTATCATAGAGTTACGCACTTGGTACTTGGTTAGTTGGTACTGATCTCCACTTGGTATTATAACTTTGTATTACATTGTTAAATGAGACAAATATCATTGACTAAATTATATACTATTATAGAATAGAAATTTATGTTTGTTTGGGAAATTACACAAATTCTCATCTGTTTTTTTTATTTTAAAAAAATCTCTTATTATATGGAAAAGAATAACTGCAACAACATTACAGTAAACTAACATGATCTTCTCCCTATTCTGATATCAGTCTAGAGCTCAAACTAATATTAGATGTAATCATGGTGCTAATTAATTTAATTTTGATAATGATTTCGCACGCATAGCGTGCATATAAGACTAGTTTTATTAATTTCATGAGATTTGCTAGCGCAATGTTACAATTATTCAGAACAGAGATCAATAACAAGATATGAATTATGATACGTGTCTCCCTGAGAGATACGGATTTTAAATTTGGTGGGGCCTTAAATTACAAGGATATTCATCTCTATTATATATGGGAACTCTTGAGCACTTTGGTGTCCACCTGAGTTCCCAAAAGTACCCTTTATATTTTTATTCTTCCAAGATAACTAATGAGGGCAAAAAAGTCATAGAACTTTTAAAAAAAACTCTAATGTAACTGCCAGATTTTTTCCCCTAAAAAAAACTACCACATTTTTTTAGTGAAAGTAACTTCCAGAGTTTTGAAAACAAAAGAAACATGTACAATATCACCGCAATGTTCGCGCACGCATCGCGTGCAAAAAATACTATAATACCATATGTTATTGCTCCTTCAAATATGGAAAAAAAACTCTATCTACCCAGACACCCACTGAATAATCACTCAGATAATTAACCATATATTCCTTTAAAAAAAATTAACCATATATGTAGTAACTTACAATATTAGTAACCTAACCCAAAAAGGCTACCAGAATAATCTCATTTAGCAACAACCTTCACCTTACTATTAGTAACTTACAATATTTTATAAATGGTTTGTACACTTTTAGTTATACTTTGAAACAAACCCAACATCTTAGATAATAACATTTTTTTTTCTATATTCTCAATCAAAATATTATAACAAACATAATATCTATATAAATATTATATAAAATCAAATCGTTCAAATTATTTGAAAAAGTAGCGAGTCATTATGAGAAATATGTACTATAAGAAACATGATTAGAGTCTTAAAAACTTGAAAGAAAAGGTTGCAATCATATAAGTAATGAAGAAAAGAAATGGAAATGAAAAGAGGAAGAGTAAAAACAAAAGTAAAATAAAAGATTGCAATTATATAAGTTATGAAGAAAAGCAATGGAAATGAAAAGTGGAAGAGTAAAAAACAAAAGTATTGTCAGCTAGAAAAATGGAAATAAAAGAGTAAGGGGAAAAAAGTATAAAGAAGTCAACTAGAAAAATTGGAAACGAGGCAAAATATATTCACAATGTGAAAATCACTTGTGGCAAAGAGAGTCGAACCCAGGACTTTTCAGCAAGCGATCAACGCGGAAGAAGGAACCACTTTTCCAAAGCGTTGTAAATGTATTTATCTACGTGCGAAATTCTCTTTATCGCTTACTTGAATATGCCTGACTTACGACAAAGAAAAAAATATTTTTGGGGGTCCCGTGCCACCCATGACCCCAAGTAGATCCGCCCCGGTAGCAAGGAGATTGATACATTTAGCCAAGGTATAGATTATAATTAGAGATAGATAAATAAAGAGTTATTTTCTTTAAGTTGTATCTCAGTGAATATTAATATTTATTTCTATTGGTAAATGCATAATTTACTCACCGACTAACAAAGTTATTTCCATGGTATTACAATAAAATATAATAGAAGTGGTGTGCGTCGTCTTTTGATGATGTGAAAAAGGAAGTTGGATTATTCTTTCTGTTGTAGTCTAAAAATCTACGGCTCCTTTAGAGACATTTGGGCTCCCCAGAGCCGTACACGTGTCTTCTCATACTAAAAACAGGAAAAAGGTTTAAACCTTGGGCTGTGTCCAATTGGGAGAAAAAGCACCTCTCTGGCCCAAAAGTTGGTCAGAGCCCAAGCCCTTGAAGGTGGCTGCAGGTGATTGGTTGATAAACCATCACAAATCATAACTTGCCAAGTGTCATGGTCTGATTGCTTAGCCAATCAGGTGCCACTATTCTAGGGCAATTTTTAAGGTTAGCTGTCATACCAATATCACTATAAATACCCCTGAAATCAGGAGAGAGGTCATTCAATGCAAACAGTGTAAACTTACTCTGAAAAAATACTCTCTCACTTTCTCTCTCTATCTCTACTTTTCTCCTTACAACTCCTGATATCTGACTTAAGCTTCGGAGGGGGAACCACCACCCAAACCTCCAGGGTGGGTCCCTTTTTGCAGCTTCCGGAATGAAGCCGAGGCTCCTGACCAAGCGTATTCAACATTGTTGCACAAGTCTCCAAGTGAAGGACATCTAAGGGATACTAGTTTACTTGCTAGACAAGAAAGTTCGACTTATAGCTTACTTGTTGGACAAGCAGACTAAACATTTGGCGCCGTCTGTGGGGAGACGCAACAATGACCGATCGTCGATCGTCCAATGTGGCTAGAAATCAAAGTTTTCAGGTCAATGTCGAAGACACAGTAGATCATGAGAGACCGCCTCGAGGAAGGGATAGACCCCCGTCCATCATCAATGTCCCTGGACAAAGTCAAGTGCCTGTTATACAGGAGAATCTTGAACGTCCAAAGGATCGCCGCCCATCTTGAGAACGTCTTGAATGATTTTCGACAAAGATGGCAAAGAATCGTCCAGAACGAATCAAGAGTAACATGCTGTTTTTCCATCTTAACCCTGAACCAGCCGCTAACAATCTAGTTCCTCTTAGGGGACGTTCCCAAGAAAATCGTCCAGGTCCTAGTTGGCCTGTTCGTTAAGAACCCTCTAGGAGGACAGCCAGAGGAAAGCAACGGTAAGGCGGTGAACAAATAAGGAAGATGGATCGGAACCCGGTGGTCGGGACCCGGATCGGAGTTCGTCCAAACGGGACGCCAGAATGGAAACGAGATGCCGCCGAGTATCTAGAGGCGAAGAAAGCGGCCGCATTACAACGGTCGGCGACAGGTTCTACACCATACTTGAAGGATCCTCCTTTGGTTGTCGTCCAAAATGGAAGGACGAAGTTTAAGCCTCTCTCTTGCTCATCCAAGACAAGAGAGGACGGTGGTTCAGCCCATAGTTTATAGACGTCCAGCCCCTACAAACACTTCATCTAATCCTGTGATAAAGGAATCGCAAGGAGTTCGTACCCATCGAGGGACAGTTGGGAGCCCTCCGGATTAACTGGCCCACTCCATTCTCGGCCAGGATCATTGAGGCGCCCCCATTTCCAAAGGTTAAACTCCCAACTATAGAACCTTTTGATGGAACAACAGATCCAGACGATCACCTATCCGCTTACAAGCATCAGATGTACGTCCAAGGAGTGGATGATGCTACGTGGTGTAAGAACTTCCCAAAGAACTCGAAGGGAGTAGCACGAAAGTGGTTCAACAATCTTCCACCCAATTCAGTCAACAATTTTACTGAACTCAGTTTCTTATTTACTAGTCACTTTGTTGCCAATAAGCAAGAACAAAAAACAAGCATGCACTTGGGTAAGGTCGTCCAAGGACCTAAAGAAGCTCTTAGGAGTTTTGTTAAGAGATTCAATCTAGAAGCCCTTCAGATTCAAGATCTTAATGCAGGGGTGGCCTTTGACGCCTTTATCAGGGGACTATGGCCAGGAAGTTTTAAGTTCGATCTTGTTAAGAAGAAAATCACCACTCTTGCAGAGGCATTAAGGGAAGCCGAAGCATTTATACACGCCACTGAAGTATGTGCTGAGGCAAAGCATCCCGAGTCCAAGAAGCTCAAAGAGGTTGCTCGGCCAAAAAAGAGCAACCCCAAAAAGGCCGAGACTTGGGCAATTACCACTAGTAGAATAAATGCTTATTGCTGCGGTCATTAAGTGGCCTATTGCGGCGGTTTTGACCGCGCAGCAATTGAGGGCGCAGCAATAGGTAATTAACCTATTCTTTGCGGTTTTTAACCGCAAAATAAAGCAACCTATTGTTGCGGTTCTTACCCAAAACCGCAAAGAATAGGTATTTTTTTTAATAAAAAAATGAAACCTATTGCCGTCTGTTTTGGGTAGGAGAAAGAAGCAATAGGTATTTTTTTAATAAAAAAATAAAACCTATTCTTTGCTGTTTTTTATAGGAACAAAGAACAATAGATGTCGGTGGTGATTTTTTTTAAGCTAGCTAGATTGGAAAATGACTCAAAAATACAAATAAAACAAATCACGCTACCAATAATGTAAATATATATAAACAATCGACAATAAAATTCAGTATATACAAAATAAAAATATACAAAACCATTACAAAAAAATATATAAAAACTAAAGACGAAAATATGCAAAATAAAAATCAGAAACCCTAAACATCATATTGAATCTCAAAAAATAAAAATGAAGAAAAAAGCAAAAAGAAATGAGAAACAAGAACCGAGATTCGCACCCTCATCTTCCCCACTGTACATCCTCATCTACCAATTCTACCAAAGAATTTTCTTTAATTTTCTTGAATCAATGAATTCCAAATCAAATCAAATCTATTAAAAAAAAACTACAACCAACCAATTAATTCTAACCCATGGCTTCCCCTTTTCCACGCCAAACCCGTAAAACCTGTTGTTGTTGTTGTTGTTGTTGTTGAATCAACTCGGTCCACTCTCCTCCCTTTAAACAAATCATACGATTTCTTCCCATCAATTCTAACCCATGGCTTCCCTTTTCCACTCCAATGCAACAAACTTACTGGCCAGGACGATTAACACATACGTGTCGACGAAGGTGTTCTTCAGGGATTCCGGAGACGGCGCCGATCTCGCCAGGACGAACTTCGACCAAAGCATCGGCTTGGGAGGAAAACGGTTAGAGCGAAGACGTTGGTTTGAGCGGCGAGATTCGAACGGTTAGAGGAAAACGTTGGTCTGAGCGGCGGAATCGTGACGGACGAACGGTCGACGATGGAGAAGGAACGACGAGGAGGAGAGAGAGGCAAGAATCGTGACGGACGATGGCGGTATAAGACAGAAGAACGGTCGGCGATTGAGAGGAGAGTGAGGAGATTGAGGAGAGAGAGGGGATAGAGGGGATGAGAGAAAACAACTGCGTTAAAAAGAGAGAGGAATTAAAACCCTAACTGGGCCGCGTTTTATAACTTATTAAAACAGTCTATTCTTTGCGGTTTCTTCCAAGAACCGCAAAGAATAGGTTCAAATATTAATAAAAAAGTATTATTTTAATCTATTGCTTTGCGGTTGTTGGACGAAACCGCAACAATAGATTTCGTTAGACCCCGGTCAAAGACAAACTTGAAATGTTACCACTGAGGTATATTCTTGCGGTTTCCACCAAAACCGCAAAGAATATGTTTAATTCGATTTTTCCTTTTTCTTTTCGTGGTTTATTGCTCGTACGAGTAAAACCGCAAAGAATACCACCGCAACAATAAGCAAAAATTCTACTAGTGTACCTCAACCACTACTTCGTCCGTAAGAAGCAAGAGAAAGGAATCCGAGCCTTCTTCATCCAACCCCATCGAATTCAAGCAGGACCAATACTCCATTCTCATGGAGATAAAGAACCAATATGAGCCGAAAGCTCCAAATGAGATGAAGACTCCTTATAGAAATAGGGACAAGAGCAAATACCGTCACTTTCACAAGGACTGCGGTCATGAGACCAATGAGTGCAAGCACCTTAAGAGGGCTTTGGAGGATCTAGCTCGAAAAGGAAAGATGAACTCCTATTTGCCTCAAGGGGGGAAGGAAGTTTCGAGGGAAGGATGATCGGCGGACTAAGAAGAAAGAGAGTGAAAGCACGGACGAGGATGTTGTCCTTGTAATTTTAAGAGGGTTTCTTCTTGGAGGACCAACCAATAGAGGGCATAAAAGCTACCTCGGGGAGCTCGGCCAAGTCTTACTAGGCGATCGTACAAAGGCCGAGCCCTTCCCAAAAGTGGTAGTTAGTGAACAAGATCGGAGGAAGCTGAGAACTCCCCATGATGACCCTTTGGTTGTAGAAATGAAGATAGCAAACTTGAGAGTAAGAAGAATTCTGATTGACACCGGAAGCTCAACATACATCATTAGCGCTGATTGCTTGTCCAGATTGAAGTTTGATGAAAAGAACTTGGTTCCCGTCCACCATCCCATCATTGGGTTTGGGGGAGGAATCATTCATTCTATGGGACCGTTACTTTGCCCGTCCGAGTGGGAGAGAAGGAGACCTCAAGGAATCTCGTTTATCAAGTTCTTGGTAGTCCGAGATTTGACAACCTTACAATGTCATACTTGGACGGCCAACTCGAATCATGTTAAAGCTGTAATAGTCACTCACTTGATGCTTATGAAGTTTGAGTGTGATGATGGCAAAATTGGCTGCTTGTATGGAAATCAGCAGGCGGCTAGGGAATGTTACCTAACTAATACCCACAAGCCGTCGTCATGGACAACGCAGACAATGAAGACCAGACGAAGATCGGTGGCGAAAGGAAAACGTCTGAAATTGGGAAAGTTAAGACGAGAGTTGCTGGCAAAAGGAAAACGTCTGAAATTATAAGGGACCAAGTGGCTTCGTTGAAGATGGCAATTGAGAGTCCTCAGACGCCTGCCGTTCCCTCCAGGAAAACGTCTGAACTTCTCCCCAGCAAAAAAAGGAAGTATGAGCTCGTCAAGGTGGAGCCATCCTCGTCCGAGGAGGTGATGGCTATTATGGGGCTGGCACAAGAACGACCAGAGCCGGTGGAAGCTCCAGAAGATGTCTGTTTGGATGAAGCTCGTCCAGAAAGAACCCTCAAGATTAGGTCTTCACTCTCTCCGGATTTGAGCGACCTTTTAATCAGTTTGCTGAAAGAATTTCAAGACGTTTTTGCTTATTGTGTTGAAGAAATGTCTGGAATCGATCCAGAGATAGCCGTCCACCGGCTGAATGTCGATCCAAGTTTAAAACCTGTTAGTCAAAAGAAAAGGCACTTAGGACCGGCCAGGAACCAGGCGGTCGACCAGGAAGTTCAGAAGTTGTTGGAATCAAAATTCATCAAAGAGACTTATTATCCTGAATGGATAGCGAATGTAGTCATGGTGCCAAAGCCTAATGGCACTTGGAGAATGTGTGTGGACTACACCGATCTCAACAAGGCTTGTCCTAAGGACAATTTCCCCTTGCCTAAGTTGGATCGACTGGTGGACTCCACAGCCGGCCAAGCTTTGTTAAGCTTTATGGATGCATATTCAGGTTTTCACCAGATTCCCATGTGGTCAGAGGATCAGGACAAAACGTCCTTCATTACTGAGAAAGGGTTGTATGGCTGGCTGAGGATGCCTTTTGGCCTCCGTAATGCGCCGGCCACCTTTCAAAGACCGATTAACACCGTCTTTCTCACCACAATGGGAAGAAACATGGAAGCATACATTGATGATATGATAGTCAAGAGTAGGCAAGAGGAAGATCATGTTGGTGATTTGAGAGAAACTTTCGAAACTCTCGAAAATACAAGCTAAGATTGAATCCTAGCAAATGTGTCTTTGGAGTATTGTCGGGGAAGTTCCTAGGCTTCTTAGTAGATCAAAGGGGAATAGAAGCTAACCCTGAAAAGATCCAAGCTATTCTAGACATGAAATCCCCGTCAAAAATAAAGGAAGTTCAACGATTGACGGGTTACTTAGCTGCTCTTAGACGATTCTTGTCTAAGTCGGGCGACAAGTGCCATCACTTTTTCGCTACTAAAGAAGGCCAAGTTTGAGTGGACGCAGCGAAGCCGAGCGGCGCTTCAGCAAGTCAAGGACCACCTTCGACAATGCCCTAGGTTGGTCGATCCCAAGAGGGGGAGAAACCGTTTGTATACTTGGGCCGTGTCCACTCAGGGCCGGTGAGTCTGTCTCGCTAGCCGAAAGAGAATCCGTGCAAGTGCCAATATATACTTTGTGAGCCATGTGCTCAAGGATGTGGAAAATAGGTACACTCCAGTCGAGAAGTTTGGATTGGCCCTCGTCATAGCCAGCAAAGTTAAGGCCCTATTTCTTAGCTCACGAAGTATACTCGTCTATACTTGACCAACCCTTGAAGCAAGTTTTGCAAAAGATGGAAGCACTTGGACGGATGTTGAAATGGGTCGTTGAGCTTAACATGTTTGATATATCATTTGAACCAAGGAAAGCCATTAAGGGGCGGGCCTTGGCGATTTTTATAGTTGAGCTTACTCGGCCAACTATAGAACCAATATTTGATCCAAATTGAAGGGGAGGAAGCATTGGACGCTCATGGTTGATGGATCGTCCACTTGCCAATGGATGTGGGGCAGGAATCATTTTTCAATCTCCGAAAGGAGACAAGTTTGAATATGCGCTAAGATTCCAATTCCAAGAGTCCAATAACGAAGCTGAATACGAAGCACTTCTAGCCGGAATCAAAATGTGTAAAGCGGCATGAGCTCTTGAAATTGAGGCCAAATTGGACTCTCTGTTGGTCGTCGCCAAGTCAATGGAGACTTTGAATGTAAAGAAGCAAACGATGGGAAAATATATGCGTCCGATCAAAGATGAGATTGAGCCTTTGAAACGATTTGTTCTCGACCAAGTACCAACGTCGAAAAAATCATCAAGCCGATGCTCTCTCAAAATTGGCCGGCTCTACCAAGGTGATGCGCCAAGAACAGTTGTTTTGGGAAGTTAAACCAAAAAAGAGTATTGACCAAGAGCAAATAATGTTTCTTAGCCGAGGGGCGCTTTGGATGGAGCCTATAATAGAATACAAGAAGAAATACTCTAGGTTCTAGGGTTAAGACAAGCTCTTGGTCTGCTGGGATTATTTGACGAAGAAGAAGATTCCATTTTATTGATTTTCTAAGAAAAAATGAAGAATAAAAGAATAGTAAAAAGAACAAAGAAAAGATACCTGATGAAACGCCTGGACGATTTGGTGAATAAGACTGAGATTGGACGATCTTTCTCTCTCTAGAAAAAAATTGCAGAGTTTCTCTCTCTAGAAAAATTCTCTCAATGTGTGAAAATGATTTAATGAGGTCACTCCAAGGATATATATAGGAGGGTAAGAAACCCGTTGAGCCGGTCAGGAATGACCGGAAAAAGTTTACAACGGTTGATTATGACCGGTAAATCCCAGAAAAGGGCGCGTCATTGCCTCTTTTTTGAATTTGAATAAACTACCTTGGGTAAAAGGGTATTAACCGTCAGATAGGCCAATAGTGAAAACCCTTTTAGGGGCAAATGTTGTAGCCTAAAAATATACGGCTCCTTTAGAGACACTTGGGCTCCCCAGAGCCGTACACGTGTCTTCTCATACTAAAAACAGGAAAAAGGTTTAAACCTTGGGCTGTGTCCAATTGGGAGAAAAAGCACCTCTCTGGCCCAAAAGTTGGTCAGAGCTCAAGCCCTTGAAGGTGGCTGCAGGTGATTGGTTGATAAACCATCACAAATCCTAACTTACCAAGTGTCATGGTCTGATTGCTTAGCCAATCAGGTGCCACTATTCTAGGGCAATTTTTAAGGTTAGATGTCATACCACTATCACTATAAATACCCCTGAAATCAGGAGAAAAGGCATTCAATGCAAACAGTGTAAACTTACTCTGAAAAAATACTCTCTCACTTTCTCTCTCTATCTCTACTTTTCTCCTTACAACTCCTGATATCTGACTTAAGCTTCGGAGGGGGAACCACCACCCAAACCTCCAGGGTGGGTCCCTTTTTGCAGGTTCGGGAACGAAGCTGAGGCTCGGACCAAGTAAATTCAGCCATTGTTGCACAAGTCTCCAAGTGAAGAACATATAAGGGATACTAGTTTACTTGCTAGACAAGAAAGTTCAGCTTATAGCTTACTTGTTGGACAAGCAGACTAAACATTTTCCATATTCTTTAGAAAAAATAATTTGGTATTGTATGAGGGAATTGGTTAGTTTTTACTCCAAATATGAAGAATTAACTACCATTTGATTTTTTTTAAGATAAGTGTTGTAATTGTGCATTGAATTAAGATTGTGTTTTTGTTTTAGTAAATTTTATATGATAACCTTGTACAATTGACTTTTATATGTGGTACGTACCACATGAAAATCTTGAATTTCACATGGTACTCCTCGATTATTTGCAATTTTATGCGGTACTATTATCTCAAATAAATACAACCGGCCTCCCACCACCTTCTCACATTCTCACATTCCGCACCACCACTATCATCACCAAGCATACAATCACTATCGTAAAACTTGGGAAAGTAGTAATAAACGGTCAATAGATTAAGAAGGGGCCTAGTGAGTTTGATTGGTGATGAACTGATGATAGCGGTGGCTAATTAAGACTCTAGGATAGTGGTTGACAAGTGGTTACAGAGGTGAAGGTTAGTATAATTATTGAGATGGTCACACATAGAAATGTCAATACGAGGGGTATACGTGAATTTCAAAAGATTCCAAAGGTACCATGCATATGAAAAAGTCAATAGTATAATAGTATCGTATAAAATTCCTCGTTTGTTTTATAAGGAGTATGTAAAAATAGAAAAAAGAACTTAATATAAATAACAATCAGACAAAGTCATATATTTGTGAATGGCTTGTCATATGTTCTACGATATTTCAATGATGTATATATTTTTAGTTTCCTAAAACAAAAATATGCAATTTCAAATTGTTAATTACAACATCTAATCCTCACCAAAAAAAAAATTAAAAGAAAAGGGAATATTGGTGCAAATAACCTCACCTAAAGGTCTATTGCAGAGAATAGAGGTGTAACACCCCGTATTTTTATAATGTTTATTAATTATTTATATTATTTTAGTTTAAAATAATTTAAAATATTTTTTTTATCAAATATATATTTTATCAAATATATATTTTTGTTTCTCATTTGATTTTGTCTTAGAAGTGGTCAAAACAAACTCCTAAGTTTACTAGGTTAAGTTAGAACCCAAAACCTATTAGAAATAGAAAAGAAAGTAAGCAAAAGAAAACAAAAAGAAAAAAAAAGAAAAGAAAAAAAATTAGAACTTGGAGCAGAACCCACGACATTCTTCATTTCCCTTTGTACTCCATCATCCATCTTCCTTTCTTTTCTAATCTCCAACCTCCATCTCCATCCTTTTCTTTTCCTTTCTATGATTCAAGGTTATACCTAAAGCATATACTTGCTAAGCTATTGCATATCAACCGTCCATCATCCATCTTCACTCGTTTTTGTGGACAATTTCGAGAGGAGAAATAGGGTTTTTGGGGTGCGCGTTCAGGTCGAAAATCGGGTCAAGGAGACGAAATTTTGGGTCTTTTTTACACCCTTCTCGCATTCCAATTACTTTATTAATCAAGTAAGATTCTTTGTCATGTTTTAATTTCAGTTTTGGCTTAATTTTCGAATTGGGGTTTTGTTAGTTTAGGGTTCTTGAGATAAATTGAATTGGGGGTTTTGATTATGAGTGTTGGGTGTAGCTTGATTGAAAAGAATTTTGCTTATTAATAATAAGTTTATCAACAAGAACTATAACTCGTAGGAATTACAGGTCAGATTCGTAATTTGTGTTTTTCGTCAGTTTTTGGGCGTTTTTAGCCAAAATACTATTTCACAAAAGTTGTTCGTATCGAAATTTCACCCAAGATAGGCTCAAGAAACATATCATTTGGACTTCATAGGAGAAAGTTATCCCTATTTTAAGTTTCTACTGAAATTAAATATAATGCATGTTATTTTCATGTAGTTAGTAGTATTTACAATTTGACTTTTGTTGACCAGTTTGACTTTTGTTGACTTTGTTGTATTCTTTTTGGATTAAATTTAAAGTTAGTTGTTTGTAAAGGTAGTCAAGGCTCATTAACTAGGTCATGTCGTTTATGTGTAAATTATGTGAAGTATAGTAAAGTGATTTATACTATATTATATTATATTGTAGATTGCGGGTTCGTAGAATAACCTTTTTGACTTGTGATTGAGATTGATTGACTGTGGTTTGCTAATAAGGTAAGATTTCATACTAACCTTGTACATATTATTTCGGAAAATATTTCATATTGATTTGTGATTTATATTGAGTTTGGAATCGTTTTTACGATGCTACTTATGGAGATTTTAATTGTTTTAACGATATTTATATCAAAATAATTTATGAGATTATTTAAGAAATTATTAAAAGGAGGAAGTTCCTCGTGAGACAAGGTTGAGATTATTAAAAGGAGGAAGTTCCTCGTGAGACAAGTTTGATATTATGAAAAGGAGGAAGTTCCTCATTGTTACCAAGTTTTAATTAAATTGTGGGGTTGCCGGTAAGCGGTATTCCTCGAGTATGGAAGTATGTTGAGTTAACAGTGTCTCAACAATTTATTATAGTAGTTGGGAGTATATTGATCAATACTCTTGCTATTCGTCTTCCTTCTTGATACGTTATCAAGTTAGGGGTATGCATACTAGGGACTTTGGTGTTTACCTTATCTAGTGAGCCTAGCTAGCTCATTGGATTTTTATTACTTCCTACTCACAGATTTCAAAGGAGTTATATTTGAAAGTTTTACAGAATGGTTTAGAAAGAAAGTAAAGTGGATTTGAATTATTGAAGGTTGTCTATTATATTCAAGTTGAATGTTGTACAGGTGAAATGATTTTGTGGAATACTATCTATGTATTCCACCTGCACATTGGATAGTTCAAAGTTGTTATTGGTATGAAATCTTGCTCAGCCTTTTGGCTGATATTACATGTCTTCAATGTGCAGGGCTTGGTGGTGACTAGCTTATATTGGGTGAGAGCGTTGACTTCACCTAGATGTAGATTTATTAAAGTTAAGACTTCCGCTGCAATAGTTTAGATTATGGTTTGCTATAGGAGTGTATTAATTAATTATATTTTCTTTTAGTTGTAATAGTTAATAATTAATTTATGTATTAGTAGTAGTACCTTTCGCCTTGCTGTTATTAAATGTTTAATAACCGCGGCATACCAGCTCTTGAATTGTCCATGCTTTGTACTCTGATATGTTTTCAAAAAAAAAAAGTGAAAATTCAGGGTTGTTACAAGAGGTGATTAAATGGCGGGCTGGGCCGGGTTCGGGCCAGGCCACGCCTAAAAAATGCCCATTAGTCGAGCCGCACTGGGCCAAATTTTTGTGCCAAAAGCCCGGTTTTTCGGGCCAAAACAATGGGCTTTTTGTGCCAAAATCAGATCGGGCAAAATTTGGACTAAAAAGTCATTTTTAGGTTGCCCAAAACCCGTCCCAAACCAAAAAAAAATCGGGCCGGGCCCGAATTTGGGCCCAAAAAATATGCCCAAGCCAGGGCATTTTTCGGGGCTAGGCCGGGTTCACTTTGATCAGGTATAGGAGAGAATAACCTGGACTAAAATCACTTGATATAATAACCTATCTTATTTTAATTATCGGGGTCGGTGACATGTGCTTGATTGGAGGTCGTAGATTCGCCAAAGTACATACACGTGTCCTAATCTTTATTTATTTATTTATTTTTGTATCTTTCTTAAGATTCTCTATCTTTATAATTCCCCTTCGTCTGATTTTCTAACTATCCACCTCATCTCACATTTATTTTCCCTCCAATTCAAATTTTCTAGTTGAATAATCCACCTTTTCTAACACATCTAACATCAATTTACCTCCAATATGGAACTCTACAAGTGAAGAAACCATATAATATACTCTTGAAAAATACACAACTAAAGGCAAATAAAGACCAGAAAATATATTAAATAAGTTTTTTTTTGCATAAATGATATAGAATATCTTTACAAAGTTAATACAATAATAAAAACTCAAGATTGTGGACACGTGTAAGTACTCCGGCGGAATCCACGACCTCCGATCAAGCACATATCATAGACATAAATATCTAAAATAAGATAGGTTATTGTGTCAAGCGACTTTTGTTCGGGTTATATTCTACACTAAACCTATATGCGACGTTATTTATACCAATTTACCCAACGGAAAAAGTAAATAAAAAAGGATCGGGATATATCCCAATATCTCTCAGTTATTATTAGGTCATCCTCTCATAAACAGGCTAATCAAAATGTGACTTTTGTAGAAAAAAAAGGTACGAGATTTCCCAAAACAGATATTTTATATACGACCTTTTTTGTAAAAAGAAGCCTTTTGTAATTTTTTGACAGCTTAAGACCCTTTTTTTCGAGATATAACCTTAGCCTATTTTCATGCTTTAACCCACTTAAATACCTCATGCGAGAAGCATGCGCCTCGTGTATTAACGTATCCTACCTTTTATTCCTCCCTTGAGGGATTTAAGTGGGTCAATGTCGGAAACCGGTGTGTCAACTCTCAAAAAGAGGCTACGGTTGTATCTCAGAAGGAAATGATTTTTAAAAAATTAAGTTGTCTGAAAAATTGTAAAAAGTTTCTTATCATAAAATGTGGTACATAATAGACATATTTTGAGAAATTTCGCAAAAAGAATCCTCTTCATGTTGTTCAAGATTTGTAACATGATTTCATATCATAAATGCACTATGCATTCACATGAAATGTAGATATAGTCATCTTATATTGAGACCCTGGTAAAAATCAACATCTTGCAAGGAAACAGAGATTAGAGAGGGAAGTCCACCAAGGTTCTCCATTGATGCATTTTAGCTAAGGTGTGTTTATTGACCTGCAATACTGTAGTTTTTTTTTTGACATCGGGAAAACTTGCATCAAGTAAAAAAGGAAGTACAGCCTAACGCTAATACAACCAATATAAAACAAAGCAAACAGAAACTAAAGGAGCTTCATTTGATCTTACATACTCTATGGAACAAAAAAAAACTATTACGTACATGTCCAGACCAACTTAGACTTAGCTCGAGCGTTGGTAGGTGGGATTGGGTTATATGTCTTGTTGAAGAAGACCTGATATGAGAGGAAACCTGTTAAAAACCGACACCCGTACGATCTTCGAAATAGATTGCCGCAACTCATCTAGTAGACCGCAATGTCTACTAGAAACTAAATCCCAAGGTCCTTGAACAGAAACATCTTCTGGGGATTCTACTGATTGAAGTAACAAAGAAGTCACGTCCTTTGGGACTTCTGAGCCTGCTTCGAGGGTAACCCGAGTTTAGTCTCGCGAGACTGAAACTCAAAATGCGTGGAGTTCGAAACTTGCCCCAAATTAAATTGCAGGGCTTCCCACAAGATGCATTTTATGAGTGTGATGACTCCGAGAGTCATCACATGAACCTGGGGCGAATTATAGTGAAATAATTCACCCAAACTGCGGATTCGAAGATCCAACCTTGCATTCTCTAACCTAGAAGATCGAACCACAACAGGATTAAAGTGACAACCTCCTCTCATCTTACCCAATACTTGAACCCCTGCAGTTGCATAACTGGATCTGAATAACTAAACTAAAGCTTAAACAAATAGCAAAAACAAGACAAACGAAACAAGCAAACAGCCGAAACATAATACCACGTCGTCAACAATACCACACAACCTTCAAAAACTTTATGTAACCTTCAAGTACCAACTATTGCTTCCTTAGCGAGCCAGTCGAACAGACAACAACTAACACTAGCGGGGAATGGAGAAGGGGACACTAAACTCTAAACCTCAAGACTAGAGCAGGGGAACGGGGAAGGGGAACCTAGAAACTAACCACTTCGAATTCGAACAGGGATCAGGGAAGGGAAACCTAAAACCTAAAACTTCTAACACCGAAATCAGGGGAACGGGGAGAGGGAACTAAACCTAGATACTTTAATAAACTAAAAACACCGGGGAGGGGAAGCTACGGGGCACGCGATTGATGAAGCTACGGAACGAAAACCTAGATACCCCGTGGTGGGGGCGACGCGATCTAGGGGGAAGGGATGGGCGACGCGACGCTGGGGAAGGGGGAGAGGATGACTCTATTACGGGGAAGGGGGAAGGGAGACCGACATGGGAGGGGGAAGGGGGACCTACGACCACTAACGGGGAGGGGGAAGAGGCGGGGAACGGGGAAGGCGAATACGGGGAAGGGGACTGACTGGGATGCGAAAGGGGGACGGCGAAGGGGTACTCAACGGGAAACGTAGAGGAGGGGGAAAGGGGAACGGGGAAGGGGAAACCAAACTAACCTACAAGTGGGGTCATGTAATGGGGGCTAGGCTCGTCTGGAGATGAGGCCGAGATGCCACCCACCGGGAGTTTAGAAAGGTGGGTGGCGGGGGTGTGTGCTTTTAGGGTTAAGGTTGGGAGATTTTAGAGAGAGAAATTGGGAGAGGAAAAAGAGCTAGGTTTTTTTAAGCTTCACTGCTTTTGTTATGACAAAAGCGATCCAAGATTGTTTTTAATTTTTCCAAGACTGTAGATACCCCTAGACGAAACTCATTCGCAAACTATATTTTATGTTTGATTTGTTCCACTTTGAATATTGACATTTAAACTATTCAATTACCTTGTTTTAACCATATTGTACTGTTATTATTGATTAATAAAAAGATATTATTATGTAAAATATTATTGGATTTGTCTAAATAACATTTTGAGAGCATCAACATTTTTGTAAATATTATTTTTACTAATTATAAATAAATATATTAATTGTTAAGGTGTTAATCCATATGTGAGATTGTCCCACATCGAAAAGGAGAGAATGAGTAACATATACAGTTAATGGGCTACTCCTCCTATTGCCAATCGATTTTAGGATGCAACCTCAGCTGGGCTTGTGTGTGCTCTCTCTCTAATAAATATTATGCATTGGCAAACATAAAAATTAGAATGAAATAATTAAACTAAGGAGTAAGGAGGGAGTATCAGCTTGATAATTTAGTATTCAAATAGATTATGACAGATGCTTAAGATCCGATTCATATCATGTTGTAAGGCTGAAAGCAAATTGATTTGAGATGCAATCTACATCACCATTTATCTAGAAAGATTGATTTGCACCAATTTCTCCCCCTGTGAACGTCCTCGGTAACTTGTAGCCTCTAATGCTCTTCACAGAAAAGATTTATATCATGTGTTCACGGTTCTTGCGCTAGTCATTGTGGCTATAAAGCATGAGAAGTTTCTACAAGTCTGGGATAAAGACCATCTGAATGTGTAATTAATTATGATTGCGATAATGGCTAGCCATTGTAGGTTAAATCCAAGTTGCAAAATGTGAAAAATGTTTTAAACTGGAAGAATTAAATGCTTAAATCAAACTGAAAGACTTGGTAGAAGCACATACGTAACAAAAAGTCGCAACAAACGTTAATTAGTGATTAAACATTTCTTTAAATTGACTGTGATGTTTAAACTTATCGAAGATTTGAGATGACTTTTTTAACAAAGCATATTGGCTGATACACGTCTCAGTCATCAAAGTACTTTTGTATCAGTTAAGCTATATATCTATCAGATAAAGTCATATATTTATTGATTTATGTATCTTTCTTATGAGTTTATGAATAGAAGCTAAGTATTAGAAGCACATACATAACAAACAGTCGCAACAAACGTCAATTAGTGATTAAACATTTCTCTAAATTGAGCGTGATGTTTACACTTATCGAAGATTTGAGAGGACTTTTTTTAACAAAGCATATTGGCCGAGACACATCTCAGTCATCAAGGTACTTTTGTATCAGTTAAGCTATATATCTATCAAGAAAAATCATATATTTATTAATGGATTTTTTGTCCCAAACTACCTTTAACTTTCAAGTTTTTGCGAGAAACTACCTTATAAAAAATTTGTTGTCCCAAACTACCTTACTTTTACCATTTTGTTGCGTTGACTTTTATTTCCAATTTTTTTTATCTCACGTAATATCACTTGACCTCTTTAAACCCTTTTTTCATTTTCCCCACCCTATTTTTTTCCATTTCCCTCGCTCGCTTTCTCTCTCTCTCATATCTATGTCGACACTTTGTACCACCAATCCACCATTAAATTCCTCTTCTAATACTTAAACTAAAATTGGAACAATCACCCTCTCAATCACCCTCTCTGTCTCCTCGAATCTCAAGCAATTTCCACAAGGGTAATTTTATTTTCTCCCACAATTTTGAACTGAAAAAAAAAGTCAACACCGAAAACCGACATAAGGTAGCTGTCAACAACAAAATGGTAAAAGTAAGGTAGTTTGGGACAACAAATGTTTTATAAGATAGTTTCTCGCAAAAATTTGAAAGTTAAAGGTAGTTTGGGACAAAAAATCCTTTATTAATTTATGTATCTTTTTTATGATTTTATGAATAGAAGTATTAGAAGCACATTCATAACAAACCGTCACAACAAACGTTAATTAGTGATTAAACATTTCTCTAAAATGAGCGTGATGTTTAAACTTATCAAAGATTTGAGATAACTTTTTTAACAAAGCATATTGGCCGAGACACGTCGCAATCATCAAGGTACTTTTGTATTAGTTAAGCTATATATTTATCAGATAAAGTCATATATTTATGAATTTGTGTATCTTTCTTATGAGTTTATGAATAGAAGTATTATTTAGCAGTTAATGAGCATAAACTTATTAGTTTATAGCATAAATTTATGAAATCATGGGCATAAACTTATGGACACAAAGTTATTAGTTTATGGCGTAAGTTATTCGCTTATGTCACAAACTTATTCGTTTATGGTACAAATTCGAAGGAGTATCCCGATAATGAGTCTTTAACTAAACAAATAACATAAAGAGCATGTTGAAAGAAACTGTATAGGAAACCCTAAGGAGAGAAAAACCTCAGCCAGCCACCTTCAAAGAAAATTATGAAAACCTATGGAGCTCGACCACCGTCCGAGCCCCCCTACGGCACCGTCGAGCCTTTCCCCTCCCCCGTCGCTTCCCCTTCCCTGTTATTCCCACGTAGTTTCCCTTCCCTATTTCCCCCGTCGTTCCCCTTCCCTATTTCCCTACCCCGTTGTTCCCCATTATTCCCCTTCCCTGCATTTCCCCTTCCCTATTGCCCAAGGGTAGTTAGCGATGTTTAGATTTTTCGCTTTTCAAAGCGTTTCGTTTCCCCCGGTTTTCCCCTGCCCTTCCCCGATTTCCCCCTTCCCTGTTTCAGGGTTTTTCGTGGTCCCCTTTTCCTTTCCCCTGTTTGTGTGCATCGGCCGACATCGGAGTCTTAGGTCCCCCTCCCCGTTCGTGTTCATCGGCCACAAGAAGTCCCTAGTTCCCCCCCCTATTCGTGTCCATCGACCACGAGAAGTTGTTCTAGTTCCCCCTCCCCGTTCGTGTTCGTCGGCTAAGAGAAGTCATCCCGGTGCCGCCGCCTCGTCGAAAGTGGAAACAAGTGTCGTCTCGAGTGGCGGAGTAAGCTCTAGTGACAGGTTTTGTTTGCCTTTCGATTGTAAAATGAAATGTTGTCGAAGGCGTTGTGTTATGAATCCGATAGCTCGGTTCTTTATTTGTTTAGTTTATGATTTCTGTTTTAGCCTTAGTTTAAGTTTAACCGGATCCAATTATCCTTGCCATTTTGTGTATGGTTGTGGGTGTTAGTTAGTCGTATTAGGTGGGTAATAGATGGTTCTTGGTATTCTATGACAATGGAAGATCTAGGAAATCCAGTCAAAAGAGCCATTGCTCCTGGAGTTGGCCATGGTTTGGTTTATGCATCTTTAGGGATTCGAGAGTTGGGTAAGATGAAAGGAGGTCCTCAATTTAGATCTGTTGTGGTTCGATCTTCTTCATTAGGGATTGCAAGGTTCGATCTTCGGATCCGTAGGTTGGGTGAATTCAATCAAGATAATTCGCCCCAAGTTCAGGTGATGACATAAGGAGTCATCACACTATAAAAATGCATCTTGTGGGAGGCTCTCCAATTTGATTTGGAGCAAGTTTCGACCTCCACGCATTTTGAGTTTCAATCTCGTGAGACTAAACTTTGGATACCCTCGCAAAAGGGCTAGAAGTCACCAAAGGACGTGGCTTCTTTGCTAGTTCAACCAGCAGAATACTAGGAGGATGTTTCTGTTCAAGGACCTTGGGATTTGTCATCTTGTGGACATTGGAGTCTACTAAATGAAATGCGGCAATCTATCGCTGAAGATCGTCTGATTTTAGTATCTCAACAGATTCTCTCTCATTATATTAGGTATTTTTCACCAAGACATATAACCCAACCCCACCCACCATCGCTCACTTTAGTATTTGGTTGCTTTATGTTTTATGTTTGGTTGTATTACCATTAGGTTGTAATTCTGGTTTATAATTAATGCATTTTTTCTCGATGTCAAAGATAATGAGTCTTTAGAGGCATCTTAGCAATTTCAATTATTGTGAAGCCTAGGAATTTCCTCTCTCTTATTTACATAGCTAACAATATTCTTTGTGTTGTATAAAGATCCTCTTACTTTAAGTTTAATTTAGTTCCATATAATTCTGTATGATTTGCTATATTCCTCATTTGGTAAATGTTCTTCAGTCTCTACCCTATATTGTGCCGCTCGGGACCACTGAATATAACGCTCTCTCATAACTAAATTCGCTCTCATGTAAAAAATCTATTTTCTCTCTCTCTCCTTGAGCATCAACACTTATGAGGAGAACCCCATCCTCGTATTGTTTATCTCTTCTTCTTACACCTCACTTTCTTTCTCTCTCTTCTTTTTACATCTTTCGTTAAAGATCTCCTTAACTTTTTCCCCAATCATGAGGATCCTCAAAAATTAGTAATTAG
Source organism: Beta corolliflora (assembly GCA_947648045.1). NCBI lineage: Eukaryota > Viridiplantae > Streptophyta > Magnoliopsida > Caryophyllales > Amaranthaceae > Beta > Beta corolliflora. The sequence goes on along the minus strand of CANSZD010000089.1, from coordinate 937,203 downwards.
GTACAAGTTAAGATGGGAAATCATTTTTTTTTTGCTTTGGACCCACCAAATATGATATGTGTTGGAACTAAAAAAAAAATCACTTTATCCCCACCTTTTGGCACATTGGCCGAAATAATGATTCCGCCATATTTGGAGGATTCTCTTGCTTCTCTCCTCCATCCTTATTACTTAAGGATCCTCAAAGCTTATTTTTTCCCCCAATTCAAGAGGAACTCCTTATAAAGGAGAGAGAGTGATATGAGGATGGTAAATCCTTATGATTGTTGGTGCTCTTACCTTGGTGTCAGTCAATTCTGTAAATAGAAAAGCTTTTTTGAAAAGAAGGGAGTATTGAGTTTTTCATTTCGAAATGAGAGTAAGTGTTGTGGACTTTGGTTTGGTATCATTATTGCATATGCTCTCCCAGTTTGATGCATAATAGTCTAATACTACCATAGTCCATACTCCATAGTATCATGGAGTAATTATTGTTCAGTAATCAATGTACAACGAAATGTCCTGCTTTGCTTCCAAAAACAACAGAAAAATCGCACAAGTCACAACGTATAAATAGACTTATATGAAGTACTATAATTTTACATCCCAGCACGCACAGGCTGCTAATTAATTCAAGACACACATACACAATGATGTGCAAACTTTAAAGATCTAATGCTAATTAATGCTAGTGCATCGTTACATCATCCCACAATATGATATATGGAGTATATTTTGGCTAGCTAGTGCACCATGTCAACACAAAACAATCAATCACCAAAGGAGGCACACTCGACAAAAAATTCAAACAAGAAAAAATGGGTGAACAAAAAACTTGGCCACCTTCCAGAAACATAAATATAGCATTGTATTTGAGTGAAGCAATCACCTTAGCAAATCCAAGGGCCAATCCATAAACTGAAACAAAGCCCTCTTATTATTACTTTCTTTGTACATCATATATGTTATATATATCATCCCATAAATCATGGGAGGTACCCTAGTAGTTATAGATAGGGAACTAAGTATTGTAGGTATATTAAGATCAATCTGACCTTAATTCTTGCGAATTAAGCTTGTAGAAGCATGCAAACAATCAATTCGAGTAACTAACTAACTAACTAAATTTGTAGATCTCATTCGAGCCTGGATATCGCAACAGATATCAAGAGATGGCATAATTGAGTGAACTGCAAAAGAACTAAAACTTGTTCTAGTGGTTGTATGCCCATGCTGAAGCAATTGAGGCATGCCAACATTATTTGTTTGGCTTTTGAGGAAGATAGAAACAAGGGAGATGAACCAAATGAAGAACAAGAAAAAATAGTAACCAGGGTTGATGGGATTTTCCATACTGAAATCCCAATATGTGTATATACTTTTGGCTCTTTTGTGGCAGCGTTGTATGGTGCATCATTTCTTACATATATAGTCAGGCATACAGTAGGAACTAGGAAATGTAGGTTGTCCAAAATTATTGGGAATGTGACTGAAGAGAGGAAAAGTCCAAATTAATTTTACTTTTTAATGATTTTCCTTTTATTTGTGTAAATGTTTTTGGCAAGCATGCAACTCGTGGCTCCGGACTTGAATGATCCTCCCACATCCCACCTTCAAACTTAGATTGTGAGAAATCTTTAAAATCAATTTAATAACGGCAAGAACCCATAATGATAATTCGCTACGTAATACTTACTCTGTTTCAAAATAATTGACCGCTTTCTTTTTTTCACGTTTTGCAAGACGCTTTTTTAAACGTTAATATCTCTAATCGCGTATAAGTAAAAATTATAAAAAAGTTGATATTTGAAATTCTCGTATTGAGATAAATTTAACAAAGATCCCACTTGAATATTTTTTTCCTTATATAATGGGGAGAGAAAACTTGTTTAAGGCCCTATTTTTTTGAACTTATTTTGGCTGAAATTAAATTAAATTAAATTAACTGAACTGAAATTAAATTAACTGAAATTAAATTAAATTAACTGTACTGAAATTAAATTTATTATTATTATTATTATTATTATTATTATGATTATTATTGATTATTATTATTTATTATTATTATTATTATTATTATTATTATTTATTATTTAATATTTATTATTTATTATTTATTATTATTATTATTATTATTATTATTTATTATTTATTATTTATTTATTTTATTTATTTATTATTATTATTATTATCATTTATTATTATTATTATTTTTATTATTTATTATTTATTATTATTATTATTATTATTATTTATTATTATTATTATTATTATTATTATTTATTATTTATTATTTATTATTTATTATTTATTATTTATTATTTATTATTTATTTATTATTATTTATTATTTATTTATTATTATTTATTATTTATTTATTATTATTTATTATTATAATTATTATTTGTTATTATTATTATTATTTATTATTTTTTATTTATTTATTTTTTTAATAATAATAATTATTATTATTATTTATTGTTAATTATTATTATTATTATTATTATTATAATTATTATAATAATAATAATAATAATTATTATTATTATTATTATTATTATTATTATTATTATTGTTATTATTATTATTATTATTATTATTATTATTATTATTATTATTATTATTATTAAGTTGAACTTAACTGAACTTAAATTAAATAAACTGAACTGAAATTAAATAAACTGAACTGAAATTAAATTAACTTAACTAAAATTGAATTAAATTAACTGAAATTAAATTAACTGAACTGAAATTAACTGAAAATAAGTCCAAAAGAACAGGGCCTAAGTTGGTTGATGAATAGTGACCAAATGCCAAATGGTGCAACTATTTTGAAATGGAGCAAGTATAAAATAAGTTAGTTGCAACACCTTGGTGTAACAGACCAAAATGAAGAAAGAGATGGTGGAAGTTGGAACCATCCCTGATCCCTCTATATGTCAATAGTTTAATATGGAATGGGTCATCTGTGTTATAATACTTGCAACTAAATCTATTGGTATGCAATTTTAGAAGGATGATAAACAAGGTATATGAATGAAAATTTAAGTGTCGAATCTCTTTCTTTTGCAACAGTTTGACGTTTATACTATTTACAAACTCCACTTTTGCCATCTTTAGTGACTTGTATAAAGAAAATATAATCATGTGTGATCTTGTTAGATCCATCTCAATATATATTTTCAGTAAATGAAATTTTCATAATTTTTGTCTCTAATTAATTTAAGATATCAATAGTTAAGGCGACGCATTGACTAGCATGAAAGTCAAATTGTTCCAGAATATAAATGAAAAAATAAGTACTTCATTTGTTCCACATGAATTGCAACACTTCAATTCTCTTATATTTGAAATTTTACATTAATTTGCAACACTACTTTTTCCAATAATAGTTTTTTATTATCTCTTTCCTATCACATGGGTCAATATTTTTTAATTTATCTCTATCTCTTTTCTCTTAACATGATCCCACCTTAAAAATTAGGCCATCTTTATACTACCTCTGTTTCACAATACATGCACCATTTGCTTTTTCACGTCCTCCAACACGCTTCTTTGGACATTTTTTAATTTATCTCTATCTCTTTTCTCTTAACATGATCCCACCTTAAAAATTAGGCCATCTTTATACTACCTCTGTTTCACAATACATGCACCATTTACTTTTTCACGTCCTCCAACACACTTCTTTGGACATTAATATCTCTAATTGTGTATAGAAAAAAATTATAAAAAATTAATATTTGAAATCCTCGCATTGAGACGAATTTAACAATATCTCACTTGATTATGTTTTTTCTTACATAATGGTGAGAGAAAGATTGTCAAAGTTGGTTGATGAATAGTGCCTTCATGAGAAATGGTGGCATGGTGCATGTATTGTGAAACGGATATAGTATGCTGCAATTTATTTAGAACTTAGGGAGTTTATGATAAAGGAAGCAATATGATTTTTTTTATGAGAACATAGAACAAATGCAAATTCTTAGGTACTCCCGGTAGCCAGGGCCGTTCCTGAACAATTTTTGACCCTGGGCGAAATAAAAAAATGGGCCCCTAATACATTAGAAATTTATTTAATGAATTTTTTATTAAACTAAACCATAAACCAAAGTTTTTCTTTCTGATAGAACCATAAACCAAAGTTATACCATTACATTCTAACAAAAAATTGAAAATATATCAAAATTTAAAGTACAACTAAAATTAGAATTGCACTCAACAATGAAAATTAATATAAGAAATCAGATTCAAAGTTTAAATCTCACTCATCAATTAAAATAACATTAAAAATTTAATATCAAATTAAAGTATCAGTTAGCAATTTTAAATAAGTATCACGAAAGATTAAAAAGAAAATAATAATTTAATGTTTATATATGCCCATAAAAATTATAACTTTTGTTAAATTCAACCTCTTTTTATTTTTAAGGCATTTATATATGTCCATAAAGATTATAACTTTGTTAAATCTGTGAAAATTTGAAATGTTTAGAGTAATCGATTTTTATAGAGGAGATAAAAGAAGAATGTAATAGATGCTTGTGGCAATAACATATATTCAGTTAACAAGATAAGTTACAGTAGTGAAAATGAGGAAATAAAAGATTATGGGAGGTGGGAATTTGGAAGCTATCTTAATTAGAATTAATTAAGCCGTTGACTTACGGAAATTAGTGTCTTAGACTCTTAGGTGGCGTATCCTTGGTAATTGAAGAAAGCTGGAGAGTTTCCCACATGATTCGTCATTTGTTAAGTCTGAAGTTTGATTTTTTTTTTTTAAATTAAAGAAGGCTAAATCAGATTTTAAAAGATTGGGCCTTGGGCGGGCGCCCTGCCTGCCCTGCCCTAGGGCCGGGCCTGCCGGTAGCACGTAGAACTATGTACTCCCAAGCACAATTTTGTGTACATTTGTCACATACTTTTGTCAAATGAGTAAAATGTATGTTGTGCAAATATAAAATGTGCAAAATATATGAGAGGAAGCACTTCTAGATGCTCCCAGAAGCACTATGAAGGCTTTGTAGAACAAGGGTTAAGTAAAAGCATTAATGCTCTAGTTTTCTTCCCCTCTTTTGTCGCTCCCCGTATGCGAAAGTAGTTATTTTCTATGTAGCCTATAGGCATGAGGATTTTACACATAGGGTGAGCGTGATCTTGGTAGGTACGAGAATTTTACTACTATAATTTTTATGTTAAGCTTTAGATATATAACTAGCTTTAACCCGTGCAAAACTGCATGGGAGGCTTTATGTAGATATGATTTGGACATCTGCACAATGCATGAGAATTGTTTTGTTTATTCAATAGTTGTTTTTATTCCAAAATTATTGAATCCATATTTGTTAGAATCCATGCATTTAAAGTTGAAAGAATATAAAATGTAAAATTTAAAAATCATTTGTTACAACATTTTAAAATTTAAAAATCTTATAATCGGTCAATCATAATTTATAAATACGTAAATGAAACGAAAAACACATCAAAATGCACGAGAATTTTTTGGTTTTGTAAATTTAAGATTTTAGTATGTTTCTCCTAAAATCATGGTTTGAATATTAGCTAGTGATTTGAAGTTTTTATAATCATATCGTATTAAGAATATATTTTAAATCCGGCTTATGACCCATGCGTTCAGTGACTGATGTAGCTAATGTCATGGTAGAACATGTGACCAACATTTTTTTAAACAAAAAGTTGACTGAAGAAGCTTTCACTCGCCTCGTGCTTCATTCGTAGGGCTCATATGAAATCACAATTCGCACCACAATGACACTCAATCATGGAACTACTTCGCTCCCCTTTCCACATCCCGCTCAACCCCTATCTCTTATTGTCTTACACCACCGTTGCACTGCACCAGACTGCCCACTGGCCACCACCAACCAGGCTACCACTACTTGCATCGGAAATTATGGTAGGCGTTATCTATAATATAATTTTGGTAGATTGTATAATTTAAGAGAGTGATTGCACAAAAATGAGAATTCAATGACCTGACACAAATGTCTCATCATACTATTTTGTTATATTTACTTGTTTTCTGGCCTTGTACGTTCTAAATTAATGTAAATTAAATTTTAATACGTCCTTTGCTCTAGAGGAATCCTAGCACTTTTCATTTTCTTTTGTCTCATGATAATACTATTTACACTTTTATGGTGGGAAGGATCCTTCTACTTAAAGCAATTTTTTCATCATGGGCTACATTTTTTCGGAAATTGTATCCCCTCCAAAAAAAATCTTGAGCTGGTATATAACTTCGAAATTTTCACCTTTAATTATCGAAAAAAAGTTATTTAATTACATAAATGTATTAATAAAAAGTATAATTACAATTATAATGGATATTGTCCTTAATTTTGGCAATCATCACCCTTAATTATATTTGAAATGTTCAATTAAATTTATTACTAATTTATTTGATTTGAATTCGTTTTGTCAAATTAATTTAAGATACTAATGGAAAATTGAAGTAGTAGACATCACTTACCCTATATACAAAACAAATGATCAAATTTATGCAGTGTCATGTAATTAGTTGCTTAAAATATTACTCAATTTAGGTAGTGGTATAAGTAGCTTTTAGTGGTAGAAGTAGTGTTTTGGAGTGTTTGTCAAAAAAATATAATTTATAGCTTTTGGAGTAGTGTTTAGTGGTGTATAAACTTTATATTAAAGTTTTGTTTGAGTTTTTGACTAATTATTTGTAAACAACTACTTTGACAACTTCTTTTACCGAACACCAATACATTATACCGCTACTTTGACAGCTAACAGCTAACAGTTGCACACCAACCACTAACAGCTACTAGCACAGCTAACAACTACTCTCACAGCTAAAAGTTATCACCGCAGCTATTGTTCCCGAACACGCCCAAAGTATGTGGTTGGATTATAATTGCAATATAATTTCATAAATCTAATCATCACCATGTTGCGGTATATATGGACTTAATTTTTCTTCTTTGATGATATATTGAAAAAAATTCATTTTATCTAGTCTGATACAAAAGATGCATAGAACACGAAATATTAAAATTCGAACAAATAACATTCCATCAAATAAAGCACATACAATAATATAAATTTATACTAATTAATCATCCGTAGCTAGGAAGTGCAACAAAACTGGGTTTTTAAGACGAAGACAGTCTCCATCACTCAAGCTAAGTTTCGAAAAAAATTCTCTCTCCTAAGTTTATAATTTAATATTTGCACATGACAATCTCTCCTCCTCCACAAAAAGTAATCATCCAACCCCAATACCAATACTTTACATTAATTCCTTGGTTTATGTAAGAGTAATAAATAGGAAGAACATTATGAAACGTAACAGAGCAAGTTTTTTTTTTTTTTGTGACAACATCATATGTTGATTTGTGTGCGAATTTTTACATGCGTCTTAGAGGAAAATTAAAATAGAAAAGAAAATCATATAATTAATGCAAATCCCATAATGATGATGATGGTGACTGGTGACTCATATATATCAATGTTATGATGTATTGTCTTTTTTATCCATATTTAGATTATTTGTTTCAATAATCTGAAATTTCCTCATTATATTTTTAATATTTAAGATATATTTTTAGTCATAAATATTTTAACAAATTAAAAATAACACATGTGTAGGCGTGTTTTTATTTCACCTACGTGGTGTGGCGTGTATTAGATTTGACTACCCCATTGGAAAGGTTTTATTAAAAATGTTTTTTAAAGAAGTCGCCAATAATTCTTTTTAGGAAGAATCATAAACCTAATTGGATATGGGAAAAACCGTAGGCACAAATTATCCAATGTAGATTTCCCCCGTCCCGACTCCATAGATGGTTAAAGTGAACCAAAGATTGAGTTCGGGGGTGAGGGTACGAATATGGTCATAATGACTACAAGAAAATAGGTTTTGGGCGACGGAATTGAAACTTAAGGGCGACAAAACGAAATGTTGTGGCCCATAGTTGAAAACAAGGGCGACGAGCTGAATTTGTAGCCCATAGTGTAAATTATGGGCGACTAAATTCGTTGTTGTTGCCCAAATTCATATTTGGGCGACGAGATAAGTTTTGGGTTGTCCATTACCTTAATTAGGCGACGAAACTATATATTTCGTTGCCCTTGTTTAGTAAATGGGCCAATTCAAATTATGTTTCGTTGCACAAACCCAAAAGAAAATAGCGGAAAAGGAACCGCTCTAATATTTTCCCACAAAATCACGTACTTCGTATTTCACTTCTTCTAGACTAACTGCTCATCTCCTCCTCAACTCACACCCTTCTCGGTCCGCCTTCATCTTTCTCTTTTTTCCGGTGACTTGTTTTGCTTCCAGCGACATCCTAACGTTTCTCAGGTGACGTTTCTGTTGTTATGATGGAAAATTCGATTTATGGAGAATTCGATTGATGAGTAATGAGTTTCTGCTCTGCCCTAACTTTTTTTAATTATGGCAGGTGGTGAGGTGGGTGGCGGCTGGAGGTCAGCGGCGAGGTTAGCGGCGAGTTCGGCGGCAAGGTTGGTAATTTTTATTATTTGCCCTAACTCACGAATCAAACTCAATTTTTTACCTATATTTGATTGATTTCTGGGTTACTATTTCCCCGAATAATTTTTCTTTATTGAAGTGATTGTCTCCAATCAAACTCCTTTTTCATGTTATTCGTTTACTCCTTAAATTTGCTTCATTGATTACATCCATAATTTAGAATTACACATTTTATAAACAACAAGTTAATGTCCTTTTTCATGTTATCTATTGTTGGATAAGAGCATTGATTCAACCCTCTACTCGTCCCATCGCACTCAATGTTTTATTGGATCTTTTTTTTTATATAATAAGCAGCAGCAGGACAGCATGACACAGGATATTATGTGCTTAAACAGTTAAACAGTAGTGAGAACATTGATCCGGGAGTTTGGGTTGTTGCACCATCCGTTCTAACCAACATTACAGCATTATAGGAGTTTCATTATTGCGTTGCTGATACCTTTTGATATCTTTGAAATGTGATTCATAACATAAATGCCATTGGGGAAGGAAAGATATTTGGCGTTGAATCTAAATGTGAAAAAATGATATGAGTCTCATCTTTTCTAGGTAAATTTCTCTTTGCTCTTGAGCTTTTAGGAGAGTCCAACTGCTGAAAATTAAGTGCATCGAAATTTTACATAAAATAAGTTGTGTCTAGCTTATATGCTGATATTTTGAGTTGATCTGACTATTGAAGTCATAGACTGGACAAACACAGTTTTACAGCACTTTGATAACTGTTAACTTACGGGTAGTGTTAAAGAAAATATAGAGTCGACGGGGTTTGTGTGGCTTCTGATTTAATGGTGTTCCCTTATCTTGAAGTATTTTTCTTCGTCTGTTTGATGTTTCCAGATCCTGGAGTATAGATTAAAAGCTTTCAACTCAGTATGCTGTCACGAACATCATATAAATTTGTCTCGCCGTGCTCACTCTGTTCACCTTGCTGCTTGCTTAATCACTTACTACTGTTATGGTGGCAAAAAGAAGTTTTAGTTAACTATTTAAGCACATAATAAAACAGAAAACTTGAAGTTTAAGTTGACTATTACCAAATTACTGCATTTTTCTTCTGATTGCTTTAGGACCTGAAATTTTTCTTCTTTAGTTGTTGATTTTTCTGCTGTAATTTGTCAATAATTTGCTACATTAAGTGAGGAGTGTTCATGAATTATTTATGTTGTTGAGTTTATATGTTCTTATAAGCTCAATGGCCTTTACTTTTATCTGATTAAATCATGTACATTAAGCGAAAATTTGCCAAGGTGTTGGTAAACGTTCCAGTGAGGTTTGAATTTTTATCCTGAGAGGGTTCCTGAATTTTACCAAGTTGATACTAGGAGCTGCTCTCCTTGTATCATTCTCTAGAAACTAAAATTTTACAGCTGCTCAATCATAGCCTGTGTTGATTCTTGCTTGACAGAAAAGAAGCTATCCATTGGTTGTACTTTGATTTACTTTAGTTTTATTATTAATTTTTCATCTTTGAAATGGCTGGTAAATTGATAAACCCGGGTAAACACTAACATTATGGAACCACATTTTACCATTAAATTCGTAATGTGTCCAAAATTAACTCCCACAGGTCACAGATTATGAAGTGTGGACCGAGGAGTTAATCTTTCCCCGTGATAAATTTGACATGTTTGAGTTTTCTTATCTTCTCAAAGTTTTCGTTGCTGATTCTAGAGTCAGTATCAAATTGTCTAAACATGTACAGTAGTGTACACCTTTGGGAAGCATGAAGTTATTAACAAATTGGTGTACAGGTTCATTTCACTTGTTTTCTAGTCGATTCAAGCTGAATACAACTCTTTCCCTGAAGTTTCTCATTCCCTTATATCAATAATAGCTTTATTTGCAGTTTCTCTCTTTCAATGCTGTACAAAAACTATTTGCACCTAAGAAACATGCTCTTGTACGATTATTGGTGCAGTAAATAAATGTACTAGTTCCCATCTATAATATTTAGTAATATTTTTCTTACTCCCTTAGTGTAAAAGTAGAACTTGGTGACTTGTACGATTCTACCTAGATTTATAAAGAACGAGTTTAGTGTGCTTATTTTGTTGGTTACTATTATAGCTCTTAATTAAAGTATACTTGGTAGGAACAAATCAGAACATGACACATGTTATATTACTCTCCTGTTTGATCTTACATTGCTCCCTCGTTTGATCTTACATTGCTCCCCGTTTGATTTTTGAGTTCGGTTTAGGTAGAGTTTGATAGGATGGGACTATTGGGGCCGTGTGAAGGGGGCTGTGCAGTGGGGGTGTTTGTGTGCTTGTGTGCAGGGGGCTGTGTGCAGGGGGTGTTTGTGTGCTTGTTTGGAGGGGGCTGTGTAGGGCGTGTTTGTGTGCGGAGGGGCTGTGTAGGGGGCTAGGAAGGAAAAGTTTGGGGGTGTGAAGGGGGAATGATGCCAAATGAGAGTGCTGCCATTAATTTCTTGATTTTGAGTAACCCATTTGGATTTTGGAGTTTGAATGCAGAAAATGTTATTTTCAATGCTTAATTGCTCGGTTAATTTTTCTTTCAGCTAATGTGATGCTTGAAAATTCTCGATTCAATGTTATTTTCAATGTTTAATTGGTCGGTGAATTAAAGTTCTTGTTTTAACGGTTTCTTTTTTCATTTTTTTCGGGTGCATGTATGGACGTTTAATCACAAATTCCAATTTGGCTATTGTTTCTTCATTCTATCACCACTAAATTGTTCTACCTCCGTTTTTGTCTACTTGTGTTTCACTGATCCTACAATGTTGCAGGTGCTACGTGAACTGAACACCAACAAACACTGGGTTGGTTGAATGTTTCTGATAATAACTCTTTCATTATCGACAGGTAACCATTCCTTGCTAATTACTCCAATATTTATGAATGCTTTAAGGATTTAGATTGCTAATTACACGTGTTACCACTATTTTTTCGTAAGCACGTGACAAGTTATCAATGTAGATGAATCGACCGCATTGTCGGTGCTCTAATTGGATGAACACTTATCTGCAAAGTGGCATATTCTCGCAATGTGTTATGGGTGGAGATGGAGCCATTATCTTTAGTGATTCCTCACCAATGTATGCAATTCTCGACAACTTCAGCTTAGACTTACAGAAAGCCTGTGTGCCTTAGGAGAGGCAACTATTGATGCCGATCTTTCTTGCAGGTAAGAGATTGTATGGTGCTTTTTGATGCTCAAGGAGTTTGCTTCATTGGTTGCATACCGTAATTAATACTTGTAGTTATATTGGTGCACCTGTACATATTGCTTTTTTGGGCGGAAGAGTAAAAAGATCATTAGCCCCCCCCCCTAATTTTTTTATCACATGGGTACCTAATTTTAACGTTTTTGCTTTTATCAGGAACAATGGGTCGTGACTAAATTAGCAGAGGAAAGCTATATGAAGTATGACAAAGCTTGGATTATGTGAATTTCTTCGTAGATTATGGGTGGTGCTAATTAGTATTTTAAAATTTACTTTGAATCTTGTAAGATATTCAAGTTACGTCGAATGTTGAATATGAAGATTATTTTGTAGTCCACTGGTTGTCTACAATTTGCTATTCCATGAATACTTCTTTTATTATATCATACTTTTGTTTTTAACAAGTTTATTATTTATATATGAATATTTGGGCAACTAATTAGGTATTGCATATTGTTATTTGAATTTAGCATGAGATTTCAAAATTATGTAAAGCACCGTAGCCCAAAGTACTTTGGGCAACGAAACCGTTGTTGCCCAAGATAGCATTCTCGGTAAGATTACAACACACAATGGGCGACGACAAATAGTGACTCGTCGCACAAAGTCCAAAAGAATATGGGCAACGAAAGTTAAGTTGTCGTTGCCAAAACTGTGTCAAGTATAGGCAACGATATGCAAAACTCGTAGCACAAAATAGCATTATGAGCAACGAAAGCATTTCGACGCCCAAGCTACTGTTTGTGCGACGACCATGATATTCGACGCCCCAAATGTAAAGGGCGTCGAACCTTAGACGACGAAGTTAGGCCAGAAAATTTCGTTGCCCAAACCTTTGTGCAACGAAATTGTCCCATTGGGCGACGAATATTTTTGTTGCCCAAAACCTATTTCCTTGTAGTCACATTCGCCCAAAGTTGGCCTCTACTAAATATCGATTCATTGCAGATTTTATGCCGTAAAATAATCATATAATATTTTTATACACCCTAAAAATAATTAGTCTAGGTTGGTTCGGAAACACATAAAAAGACTATTTTTTAGTGACATGTTATTAGGCAATCAATATTCACTAGTAGAAAAACGTTGATTTGCGTCGCACAACAGTAAAAACGACGCAAAAGTGTCATTTGCGTCGGATGGGTGTTGAACGCGACGCAAATCATGGTTCATCTCAGGGCGGATTTGAGGTGCATTCGACGCAAATACTTAAAGCAAATGGGTGGGAGAATAATGTGCGTCGGATGCTTTGCTATGTGCGACGCAAATAACTAAAACGATTTGCGCTCTGACCCCATGCTCGTGCGACGCATATGATTGTTTAAGTGATCTCGCGTCGGATCACCCGGGGCCCATTCGACGCAGATGATTGGCCCACTTCTCATCTTTACATTTAGAGCGCCCAATTCTTTCTTTCAAAAAAAAGCAATACCAACTCCCTCTCAAAAAAAACTCCCACTTTCACCTTTAACCTAAAACTCCTAGACTCCTCTCTAGCGCCCGCTCCATCCTAAATTCTTCATCTTTCTCCCTTCTTCAATCTTCCCGTAACCTAAAACTCCCAATCTACTCTCTTTCTTCTAAATTCTCCACCCTCGCCGCATCTTCCCTTCCGCCCTCTCTCCTCGTCGCACCGGTTGTCTGCGGTTGGTGGTTCCGCGGTTGTCGCCGTTGTTCTTTTGTGTGTTACAACCATCGAGAAGCCAAGAAGTTTTCGATCTCCCGTCATCGACGTAGAACGCACGCTCATTCTCGTGTTTTTAGGATTTTTAGTCGATGTATTACATTTGTTGTTGAGAGATTCGATTTTTAGGATTTTTAGGATTTTTGGGATTTTTGGGATTTTTAGAGTATTTTTTGTTTGGATTAACGAATTGTTGCTTCAATTCTTCGTTGTATTTCTACATTTTTTCGATCTCGCACGCTTCTTTTCTCAATTTCTTTGTTGTTTTTAATTCTTGATTTTGTACATATTTTTTCGAATTCCGCGGTGTGTTCAAGCATGTTCAAAGATACTTTTTTTTTTTGCTTAATTAGTTTCTTATTATCATTTTTTTTATCGTATTTTCTCCTTTTAAGTATAGAATTTTTAGATTTGATGATGTTTGTGTGGGTATCTATTTTGTTGTATCTATTTTTGTTGTATCTCGTTTTAGTTTATGCTTCTATTCTCAATTTCTCGTTTTGTTGTATCTATTTTTGTTTAGTATCTTTTGTTGTATCTGTTTGTGGTTCCGGTCATCAACGATAATTACTTTTTTTTTTGTTAAAAAATGCAAATTTGCGTCGGATATAGAGACACATCCGACGCAAATTGATGTTTTTTTTTTAAAAAAAAAAACATTTTGCGTCGGATGTGGCTCTACATACGACGCAAATCTTTTTTTTGGGTGAAAAACCAGTGGCAGGGGTGACATGTGCGTCTGACTACACTACACATCCGACGCAGATGGGTTACGATTTGCGTCGAATCTCCATCCGACGCATATCATCTCTCCGTCATTTGCGTCGAGGCCTCGTGTCGCTCTGGACATGTGTCCGTCGCAAATGGGCGCCTCGCATCCGACGCAAATCGTCGATTCTCGGACTAGTGATTACCGGGAACCTAACAGTTGTCCAAATTAACTGATTAATGTTAGAACAGCTTCTTTAGGTCTTTGATTAGCAAAAATAACATGTGGGTGATAAAAACATTGAAACAGACAATCATATAATAGGCATAGAATGATCAGCAAGTATGTAATAATATGAAAAATAAAAAAAAAAGAAAGAAGAAGGTTTAGAATATACAAGAGAGCGCTTTTATATTAAAGATCTACATCATGAAATAAGTGGTTAGTAACTTCAATATAAAAATATAGAATTTATTCAAGGACCCTCGGATTATACCTATGCGGCTTAGATTGAGGAGCGCAATGATCTTTAGGCGGAGCAATCGTGGACCCAAGAACGCAGTGTGATTAAGAATTGATTGAAAGTATTGAAAGTATTTGAGTGTTTGAGTATTTGAGAATTCGAAGTGTATTGTAGAGGTATTCGTAAGTTTTTGTATTCGTGAAATAATAATATGAAAAGTCGTCCGTAATTCGGGAAATTCCGGATATTTATAGGGAAAACAAAATTTGTGCTCCACGCAATCCCTCGCGCTAGGCGCATTGGTGTGCCTAACGCAACAGACCCCAATCGAGTTTAAGCACGTGTAAACGCGTTTTTGAAAAGACAAAAGAAAGTTGCGTCTCACACAAGACCTGCGTCAGACGCAGGACTCTGTGTGAGCCACAAAATCTACGTGTCATGAGCTCATTGGCTCGCCTGACGCGTTCTGGCCTATGTGCTGGACGCACGTGGCACACTGAGCCCAGCCCCCGCTTCCGGCGCATATTCCATTGCACGTCTTTCAATGATACTTTTTTATCCCTAAAATTCCGGAGATGGAATTTTTCGGATTAAAAATCTGATTTATTTATCAAAGATAATAAAATATTTATGAAAAATATCTATTAAAATAATAAATATTTGATTGGGCTTTTAAAATAGATTTAAAACATTTTATGGGCTTGAAATACAATTAATCATCATGAACAATTAATCGGGCTTTAGAATATCATTTCAAAACACATTTTGGATTGGTTCTTTAGATTGCTCTTCCGTTGAGTCGCGCCAACTAATGTCGCGGTATGTTTCATCATGGGATCCTTAAACACATTTTGGATTGGTTCTTTAAATGAGGTTCAGGAAAACGATAGTCAAAGTACACGGTGTCTGGACGGAGAACAATTCTAAACGCCCGCAGCTTAGAACCGATCTATAACCGCCGGTCTCGCAAAACAAAGTTAGTATGCAGACAATAACTACAAGCAACCGATTACCGCGAAAAGATGTTAGCGAGATAGGTGCAAACAACTCACATAAAGCACATAATGATGCAAATGATGCAAACTTAGACTCTCTAAGGATGCATGAAACGCAATGCAAGGATTAAGGTTATGCAAAGCTAAGGGATGACACGTCATGCAAGGTCAGGGTTATGCAAGACTAGAATGCAATGCAAGGTCATGGTTTTGCAAGGCTGCAATGCAAGGTCGGGATTTTGCACGGCTAGAAGATGTGTAGAATGATAGAATGAGCAGGATTGAATAGAAATGCATAGAGTGATTTTCGAAAATCATTTTTGATAAATAATCGGGGTCCGTAAACGAGGTCAGCGGATTACAACTCCTCGAGGGTTTGATTTGAATTGGAGGAACCACCACACGTAGGGAAGCCCCCACTTTGGGTGAGCTTGCCTTGAATTAGGCATTGAGCCTTAATTGAAATGTACTTGATCTGATATTGCAATGTAGTTGATCTGATATTGAAATGTAGTTGCTATGTCTTGAGTATTGAGAGTTTTCACCGGGGATTGCAATGGGGATTCTTCTTTGGGAAGTTGACATAGGCAAAGTCAAATATCGCCAGAAACCATGGAATTGTCTGAGAGTCCTTCGGGGAAAAGGAGAGCTTGGATTGAAAAAATAAAAGGTTTGAATTTGTGACTCAAATGCATGTAGGTGGGAAAAGGCTTTGACGAGGCTAGGTTCAGACTCGAGCCTATGTCGGGATCTAGAAAGAGATTATGCTCCTAAATTCTAGAAAGTCAAATCATTAGACCATGACTTATTTTATTTTATTGAAGCGGTCGGACCTCGAGATGAGGATTCCTACGTATCCGTGCGGAATCAGACCATTCGTAATTCTGGATCTGATTTCTTTTTTTTGCCATTATATTTTTTTTTGTGCCGAACTTTTGCCTAGGCCGCCCTTTCGGGTTGTCAACCTAGCGGGCTTGGACATATCATGAAAAAGGAGTTTGGTGAAAGGTTGAAAGGTTGAAGGCTTTAGGTTTGATGATGGTTTAAGGCTTGAGGTTTAAGGTAAGGATCATGAATTTGGATTATATGGTTATGGTTTTGATGGATTGAAAGGATTTGAATGAGGGGTAGAACTTGTGTGCAAGCCCCCTAGCTTGACTTTTTTTATTCTTTTTGCCTTTGGCTCTTTCTTTTTTTGTATCTTTTGTGTTTTCTTTTGCTTTTGCTCTTTTTTTTCGCACTTTGAATTTTTTCAAGATTTTATTTTACCCGGCAATGATGTATTCTTATGTAGTGAGGCTTGCACACAAGCTATTGGTTATGGGTACTTGAAGATTTGAAGGATATTTGTGGGGCTTTGATGTTGAAGGAATTATTTGGTTTATGATCATGGAGATGATGGTTTAAGGATGATGGCTTATGGAAGATGATGGAGGAAGAAAGAATAACTCCTGATCTAAAGTATGTCCATTTTTTTCATTTTTCTATTTTTTTTTTTGTTTCAGATCTCCTTTTATTATTATTGGTCAAGTTCATTAGGTGATTTGAGTTTCATCATTGAGTTAGAAGCATAAATAAAATGATGGAAGGCCAATGAAAACGAAAATGAAATTCTTTTATTAATCGAAATTAAATAGAACAAGGCTTATTAGAAATAATAAAACCTAAATGCCACGGACTCGACAAGAAAGGAAATAGAGGAGCTAGGGAGGGACTCTCCGACTCAACCTTGAAAACTAGCGTTAAATGACTAAGCCCCAACGTTATTTAGGCACTTCCCAAGGGGTTGCCACCGTTGCCGACTTTTGCTTTGGGGCGGAATTGGCAATCCGCCATCTTCAACCATATCCCGCAGATGATTCTTTAAGGTCCAACACGCAGATGTTGGGTGCCCATTCCTTGGTGGTACTTGCAAAGAGGCATTAAGATCCCACCTCTTGGATCTATTCTCGGGAGCAGTGGTCTAGAGTAGGGCCAATAGGTCAAGTGCTCCCTTTGCATGAAGTCTAATGAAGGCTTCTTCTTAGGACATGTCTAAAGGTGCGAATGTTCTTTGAGGCTTTTGATAGCCTCTCTTTTCAAAGAGCCTATGGCATTGATGTCGTTGCTTTTGGAGCTAGAAGGGCTATTGTTACTCTTCTTGAAAGAGTTGTTGTTGAAACCCTTGTTCTTGTTGGCCCGTATCTCTTCCTTAATCGCCAGGCCTACCTTATAGAGCTTCGTGAAAGACTCTATAGGTTGGAATTTGATATGATCCCTATACTTCGATCGCAGGTTACGGATCACCGCCGGACTCCGATCCTCCCGAGATGGCCCGTTAATCATTTGTGCAGCCTTTATCCCTCCATCTCGTTAAGGAAGGTGACGAAGTCTTCGTTGGAGTTTTGTTTGGTTAACTCCAACTCACGAAGGCCAATGGGAAGCCGAGTATTGTATACATATTATTTGTGCAACTCTTCTCCGATGTAGTCCCACCATTCAACTTGGCCTTATTCAAGGATCCGAACCACTTGGATGGATGTGCATCCAAGGTTAAAGGAAAGACATAAGCAAACAAGTCCTTGCTCATGCCCTCGAGAGCCATAGAGATGGAAAATGCTCTCAATTGGTCATCTGGGTCTTCGACCCCTTGAATTTTGGGAGGTCACCCAAGGTTACCTTTTTAGGGAGTTTTTTCCTTAGTTCAGATCAATGATGTCATGGCCATGAGCCCGACTCCCGAGCCCAGGAATTGACCGGATCAATTGCTCGAGTTTTTCGAACCTCGCCCGTGTTGGTTTTGAATGGTGGTGGAGTGTCGCCTTGCTCGTCTTCTTCGCTTAGCTTCTCCCCGTGCCTTAATTTCTTTGTCTTGTTCCTCAAGACGAGAGTTCATCAAGCGTGAGTTGAGCCATAATGGCACCGAGTTGTTCATTAGTTTCCCCATTGCGGATGATGCTTCGTAAGAGTCGAGGATTCGTCCGAAAAAAGTGAGGATGCGCTCGACGAGTCCGGGAGTAGGTCGACCTTGTTGCCTCTCTTTCTGACGTTCCCAAGTTATAACCTCACGATCCGTCCCGAACGTAAATCGAATGGACCTCGTAGAATTTCAAGAAATAATGTTTTCGAAATGAGAAATGGAGATGAGAAATGGGAATAGAAATGGGAAATGAAAGTGGAAAATAATTTTAAAATGGAAATGAAAATGGAAATGGGAATGAGAAATGATTAGGAATGGGTATGGTTATAGACTTAGTATGGGCTTGACCATGATAGAGCCATGGGCCTAACTATATGCAAATGCAGACATGGACTGGGCTGGACAATACAAGCAGACTGGATTGGGTTTTGGTGATGATAGGAGAGACTAGACTTTGAACTTACGGGTGAGCAAGTAGGCTAGACTTTAAGGAAGAATGGACAATAAGGGAGACTAGACTTTTAACTTAAGGCAAGCAGGCTAGGCACCTAGACTTTGAACTTACGGGTGAGCAAGCAAGCTAGACAACTAGACTTCCGAACTTACATTAAACTAAGCGAAGCTAGACTCAAAAATTGCCTATGTGGACTTATGGAATGCTAAACCTTGAACTTACGGGTGAGCAAGCAGGCTAGACATTAAGGAAGACTGGACAATAACATAGACCAAACTCTTAACTTAAGGCAAGCAGGCTAGGCAGCTAGACTTTGAACTTACGGGTGAGCAAGCAGGCTAGACAACTAGACTTCGAAACTTACATTAAACTAAGCAGACTAGACTGAAAAATTGCCTATGTGGACTTATGGAATGCTAAACCTTGAACTTACGGGTGAGCAAGCAGGCTAGACACAACAATGCCTATAGACTTAAGGAATGCTTAGACCTTGAACTTACGGGTGAGCAAGCAGGCTGGACTTTAGAGGAATTTGGGTTATTATGAACTTCTGAAGGAATTGGACTTGACTAGGGCCTACATGGAGATGCAAACTAGACCTAGGATATGAATTGGGCCTAAATGGACCTAAGTTTGGATTAGATTAACATATAGGTTTGATATAGACTTGGAGATGCACATGGGCTTGACAAAGGGAAATAGACTAGGATTGGACTTAGAATGGAATGGACTGAGACTAGATTTAGACTGGGATTGACATAAACTGGGGTTCACGTAAAGATGCAAATGGACCTAGATTTGACATGAGCTAGACTTATATGGACCTAGGATGGACTCTAATGAATGCATGGACTCGAATTAGATGGACCCTATATGAATGCAAAATGGACTCTAATGCACATGGACCTAGAATGAATGCAAGTGAATCGGATTGATTGGATTGGATTCGATGAAGGTGTTTGGAATGGGCTTAGAATTTTCGGAATTCGTTTTTGAAAGGAACCCCTTGATTTTATCTTTTGTTAGGAAAAGATGATGGATTAATTTTTTGTAAAATTCGTGTATATGATGGTGTTAAGTAAATGCTTTTGAAAAAGAGTCGAATAGAAAAGGGTGTAGGATTGATTTTGAAAAAGATTTTTGAAATTGTTGAATATGGTAAGGTAGGATTGATAGGGAAGATTAGTTGAACAGCAGGGAGAAAGTGGGAAGAGGTAGACATGCATGATGACTCTAACTCTACTATGACCAGTTTAGATGCATTTTTTTAGGACAGACTCGACCTTGCATGAAAATACCTTTTTTTGAATGCTTGATTAGGTGAAACCTCTAATTAGACCATGTATTACGCGGATGCAGATACCCAAACATAGGACTGAACATAGGATCGGCAATTACGACGGCAAAATTGACGAAAAGCGTGCGATGCACAGACTGTGTGCCACACAGCTTTGCTGCGCGCGGCGCACAGCTGTGCGTCTGGCGCAGGAATGGTGCGCCAGGCGCAACATAATGCGCTTGGTGCACTACTCCCCGACACGTTTTTCGGGGATTTAGGCGACGAATTGGCCGATTGATGAATTTTTCTTGTTTTTAGACGCGGTTTTAGAAACGACGCATAATAATGACAATTTGACAGAATAATAGCAGTAAGAATTGCAATCACAGAAACCTGTCATATAACATGGATGCAAAAGTTTCAACCTAAAGTCCAGCTTCTATGTTTGAAACTATTGGTCGCTTTAGGTTCGGCCTCGAAAAGGGTCCATGACTAAGAGATTGATCCCACGCTCGTACCCCCGCTTAAAGAGGTGGCCACGTGTAAGACGCACTCCAGTCTCAAGTCAGGAACAAGAGAACAATGTCATGGTTGGGTAGATTTGCTTATGACTAAGATCCAACACTATCGCTCAGTAGCTTTTAGTGGTAGAAGTAGTGTTTTGGAGTGTTTGTCAAAAAAATATAATTTATAGCTTTTGGAATAGTGTTTAGTGGTGTATAAACTTATATTAAAGTTTTGTTTGAGTTTTTGACTAATTATTTGTAAACAACTACTTTGACAACTTCTTTTACCGAACACCAATACATTATACCGCTACTTTGACGAACACAGCTAACCGCTTACACACCAACCACTAATGACTACTAGCACGACTAACAACTACTCTCACAACTAAAAGTTATCACCGCAGCCTATTGTTCCCGAACACGCCCAAAGTATGTGGCTGGATTATAATTGCAATATAATTTCATAAATCTAATCATCACCATGTTGCGGTATATATGGACTTAATTTTTCTTCTTTGATGATATATTGAAAAAAATTCATTTTATCTAGTCTGATGCAAAAGATGCATAGAACACGAAATATTAAGATTCGAACAAATAACATTCCATCAAATAAAGCACATACAATAATATAAATTTATACTAATTAATCATCCGTAGCTAGGAAGCGCAACAAAACTCGGGTTTTTAAGACGAAGACAAGTCTCCATCACTCAAGCCGAATTTCGAAAAAAATTCTCTCTCCTAAGTTTATAATTTAATATTTGCACATGACAATCTCTCCTCCTCCACAAAAAGTAATCATCCAACCCCAATACCAATACTTTACATTAATTCCTTGGTTTATGTAAGAGTAATAAATAGGAAGAACATTATGGAACGTAATGTAGCAAGTTTTTTTTTTTGTGACAACATCATATGTTGATTTGTGTACGAATTTTTACATGCGTCTTAGAGGAAAATTAAAATAGAAAAGAAAATCATACAATTAATGCAAATCCCATAATGATGATGATGGTGACTGGTGACTCATATATATCAATGTTATGATGTATTGCCTTTTTTATCCCTATTTAGATTATTTGTTTCAATAATCTGAAATTTCCTCATTATATTTTTAATATTTAAGATATATTTTTAGTCATAAATATTTTAACAAATTAAAATAACACAGGTGTAGGCCTGTTTTTATTTCGCCTACGCGGTGTGAGCGCGTATTAGATTTGACTATCCCATTGTAAAGGTTTTATTAAAAATGTTTTGAAAGAAGTCGCCAACAATTCTTTTTAGGAAGAATCATAAACCTAATTGGATATGGGAAAACCGTAGGCACAAATTATCCAATGTAGATTTCCCCGTCCTGACTCCATAGATGGTCAAAGTGAACCAAAGATTGAGTTCGGGGTGAGGGGTACGAATATGGTCATAATGAACCACATTCGCCCAAAGTTGCCTCTACTAAATATCGATTCATTGCAGATTTTATGCCAGAGAATAATCATGTAATATTTTTATACACCCTAAAAATAATTAGTCTAGGTTGGTTCTGGAAACACATAAAAAGACTATTTTTTAGTGACATGTTATTAGGCAATCAATATTACAGGGAACCTAACAGGTTGTCCAAATTAATCTGATTAATGTTAGAACAGTTCTTTAGGTCTTTGATTAGCAAAAATAACATGTGGGTGATAAAAACATTGAAACAGGACAATCATATAATAAGCATAGAATGATCAGGCAAGTATGTAATAATATGAAAAATTAATAAAAATAAAAAAGAAGGTTTAGAATATACAGTAGAGCGCTTTTATATTAAAGATCTACATAATGAAATAAGTGGTTAGTAACTTCAATATAAAATTATAGAATTTATTCAAGGACCCTCAAGATTATACCTATGCGGCTTAGATTGAGGAGCGCAACGATCTTTAGGCGGAGCAATCGTGGACCCAAGAACGCAAAGGTGATTAAGAATTGATTGAAAGTATTGAAAGTATTTGAGTGTTTGAGTATTTGAGAATTCGAAGTGTATTGTAGAGGTATTCGTAAGTTTTTGTATTCGTGAAATAATAATATGAAAAGTCGTTCGTAATTCGGGAAATTCCGGATATTTATAGGGAAAACAAAACTTGCGCTCCGAGCAATCCTGCGCCCAGCGCAGCCAACGTGGCGGGCGCAGGGTGCCACGCGTCAGCGCACATTGGTGTGCTCGACGCAAACCAAATCAGGTTTAAGCACGTGTAAACGCGTTTTTGAAAAGATAGAAAAGAAAGTTGCGTCTCACACAAGACCTGCGTCAAACACAGGACTCTGTGTGAGCCACAAAATCTACGTGTCAGGCGCTCATTGGCTCGCCTGACGCGTTCTGGCCTATGTGCTGGACGCACGTGGCGCGCTGAGCGCAGCCCCCGCGTCCGGCGCATATTCTGGAATATTCGAGCATATTCCATTGCGCGTCTTTCAAAGATACTTTTTTATCCCTAAATTACGGAGATGGAATTTTACGGATTAAAAATCTGATTTATTTATCAAAGATAATAAAATATTTATGAAAAATATCTATTAAAATAATAAATATTTGATTGGGCTTTTAAAATAGATTTAAAATATTTTATAGGCTTGAAATACAATTAAGCATCATGAACAATTAATTGGGCTTTAGAATATCATTTCAAAACACATTTTGGATTGGTTCTTTAGATTGGTCTTCCGTTGAGTCGCGCCAACTAATGTCGCGGTATGTTTCATCATCGGATCCTTAAATGGGGAGACACGATTATGCGTCTACAACAGGTATTATAAATTTAAATTGTAACTGAAATTTGTGCCTATAAAAACACATAGGAATCAGATTTTAAAATAAGCACTTTTCAATCGGAGTATCGAGAGCGTGATATAAGCATGCCATATAACAATTTTTTTTAAAAAAAATAAACTTAAATAGTAGAGTTATATAGACAAAAAATGTATAATTTAGTTATATAAAGGAAATTTAGAGTTTATTTTTGAATAAACAATATTAAAATGTTATACAACATAAATTGAGTATAACTTTTGCTATATAATTCAAAATAATATAGTTTTTAATATACCAATAATAACAGTACGTTGATTAGAGAAATCTATTGAAAATAGCACATACTTACTATTTTTGGTAGCAAAGTCAATTTTAAGACAATTGATTATTTAATTTCCATCATTTTCTAATTATTTGTACACGTTTAATTCACTCACTCTTTCTTTACTCTCCTCAAATTTACCCCTGTCCTATTCATGTCAGCATCTTTACTCCATATCACCCGCTTCACAGTTCACCCTATTCTTTTTTATTCCTCCATAATTTTATGCAAACAGATTTTTTTCCAAGACCTTTGGCTTTAGACCTTGCATTGAATAAATGAAACTTTATGAATAACTAATTGATTTTATAAAATAAAAATTCTAATGGCTTTGCTACTATTCTCTCCGTCTTTTTTTACTTGCTACATTTTATTTCTGGCCACTATTTACATGACAATTTTTACTTTCCATTATACTTCTTTTTTTAAAAAATTGCACCATTTGTTTTTTCACATTTGTCGAGACGGTTCTTTGAACGTCAATATCTCTAATTGCGTATAAGTAAAAATTATAAAAATTTGATATTTGGAATCTTCGCACTAAGACGAATCTAACAAGACCGCACTTGACTATGTTTTTTCTTACATAATGATGCAAAATAGCTTAACAAAGTTGGTTGATGAATTAAAAAAATGATTAAGTAATACGTAAGGAAAAATATAGTCATGCGGTATCTTGTTTGATTTTTCTCAATTCCAAATATATATTTTTTTATAATTTTCTCTAATACATGACTCAAGAAATTAAGGTTTGAAGTTGTGTCTCAAAAAATTGGAAAAACATAATGTAGCAAGTAATAAAAGACAGAGGGAGTATAAGAACCGTTTTTTTTTTAATTTTGGATTATCTGATCCAATCCGAAGTTGGAGAAATTGCGATCCGAATCTGATCCGAAAATTTCGAATATTAGAAATTTCAGATATCCGAAAATTTAGATCGGGTCGGATATCCAATAACTAGAAAGTTTGTATTTTTCTATGAAAAGCTCGAAAAAAAATATCGGATTAGATCAGATAACCAGATATTTTCGGATATTAGGTTATGATATTGGATATTTTCAGATCGGACATACGAAAATATCCGAAATTATCTGCATGTTTCGGATATTTTTGGATATCCGAACATGAAAATTTTCGATCCGTATCCGATCCGAAATAACCGAACACCAAAAAAGCGAATCGGATATCTGTTTTACCGGATCGGATATTTATGAGCACCCCTAAGTATAACCTATCCAACCAATATTTTTTTTATCTTTTTCTCAACATTTGACCTTGAAACAAGACAAAAACAACATTAT
Organism: Beta corolliflora; assembly: GCA_947648045.1. Taxonomy (NCBI): domain Eukaryota; kingdom Viridiplantae; phylum Streptophyta; class Magnoliopsida; order Caryophyllales; family Amaranthaceae; genus Beta; species Beta corolliflora. Next base: position 912,077 of record CANSZD010000089.1, on the reverse strand, counting down.
GATTCACTTACAAAATCATCAAAATAAACAACTTAACATTGTGATAGTCAACATCGCATGTAACAGCCGACCAATACAAAGTCAAGTCTATTATCACAAATGAGCACCCAGGGCCACAACTGTCTTCAATAACCAACGCGGGTTCTTCTGGCACATTTTGTTCTCACTCATGCGCACCCTGAGAAACTTCCCAGGAGGTCACCCATCCCTGGACTATTCTCAGCCAAGCATGCTTAACTACAGAGAAACTAAGGAAATAAGCTCCCTAAAAGAAAGATGCATCTTGTTGGAATGAGTAGTCTGCTAATTCCCTTTAAGGCAATCATGAGGGATATTACATACACCCTCACTTGAGGATAGCAACGCCCTCGTTGCGTATGAGGACTCCACATATTCGTCCACAACGACCTGTGGGTCGCCCCCCCTGGGAAATTAATCACATATTCGACCGCAACCGGTGATATAGCCCCATCCCCCACTAGGCATACATTTAACCTTCGATTAATTATCCACATGTGCAGCACGCAGTTACAGGGTTGCTCTGATTTTGTTTGTAACACTAGACCTATACGGAGTCAAGTCTATTGTCACCAATGCGCATCCAGGGCCACAACTGTCCTCATCAACCAACACAAGTTCTTCCGGCGAATTTTGTCCTCACTCATACGCATTCTGAGAAATTTCCCAGGAGGTCACCCATCCCTGGACTACACCCTGCCAAGCACGCTTAACTATAGAGTAACTAAGGAAGTAAACTCCCCAAAAGAAGATGCATCTTGTTGGAATGAGTAGCCTGCTAATTCCCTTTAAAGTAATCATGTGGGGTATTACATCGCAAACATATGTTCTTTTTTCATAAAATACAATGTTCAATTACTAATAAGAAATGTACATTGCAATTGCCTTAACCAAATCACCAAAAACAACTTAACATTATAGTAATAATTAATGTTCGACATATATTCTTTTATGTGTGACACAATGTTCAATTACTAAGATGTAATGGACAAAACACAAAACAAAGTGAATGTGAAACATTTTTTAAAAATCAAAACAATTTTGGGTAGAGAAAATAGTTGAACAAGTTAAAGTTAAGTCATATCATCATAATTACAAATGTTCTTTTATTTGAAATAAATGTCCTTTTTATTGAACGAGATGTTCTTTATACAACCATGTTCATTTGAATAAACTCGATGTTCTTTAGTTTTTTCCCCTTTACTGACATGCGCGTTTAATTTTAATTCATATGCATTTTTTTTCATATGCGCACCATCGTGCGGATGTACGTATGCACCTTCTAATTTTTGCACATGGTTGAAACTTTCATTGAGAGAGAGAAATCGTGGAGGAATTAAAAGAATAAGAGGGTAATGTGGGTGTTATAAAGTAAAGACAATGAAATTAATGGGAATGGGGGGTGTAATTTCGATTAAGATAAAAAGAAAGAGTGAATTAGTTAAATAATCAGGAAATCAAATTGTCAACTAAGTAAAAATTGACTTTCTCACTGAAAACTAGATCTTATTTTTTATAGTTTTTAGAAGTTTAGGTACTATTACAACAAAAAATCAAATAAAATACTTATTTACAGTCCTAAAAAAGGTGCTACTTTTTCAATTTTTTCTTAATAATATAAGGAAAAACTTAAAAAAGTTATCCGTTTAAACAAAATCTGATCACGTACAATCATTTACAAAGACAAGTTAAAGTTGGAATGGAAATGTAAAGAGAAACTGTAGTTGAAATTATTCTGGTGAGTCTTCCATTGGTTAATCACATGAATTCATACCACAAGTATTAAATAGCCAAAGAGTATGCCCCAACAAACAATTAATAAAAATTCATTCTTTAGACATTTTTAGTTTTGGTTTTTTTGTTTATGGTAATCATATAATATATGTCCTATAATGAACCAAAAATTAAATAAACTTATTGGAAATTTGATGATTTTGAAAACCGACAACTAAAATGCGAAAACCACTTTTTCCTGTTGCTTTTTTGTTTATAATTTTCAAAAAACAGAAAAAAAAAGATGACGAACAGGCCCATAGATTCTTTATAAATAATAAAAATCAGTGGCCTTTGAAGTTGAAAGCAGAATTTAAGCCGCCGGGGTCTATTCTTTAAGCTGAAATGGGCATATCTTATACTAGTAGAGTATATAATAGGATGGTGACGACTGACGAGCCTCATTGATCACCAACAGTAACTTTCTCTATCAATTATAGGAAATGTTGTTCCTCATAAATCATATCCGTCTTCAGTATCAATCATGAACATTGTTAAAAAGAAAAAAAAAAGTTCTTAAATTACAAAAAGAAAACTAATACATCTATATGTAAAGGATGAAAGTACAGGTGCGCACCCATTTTTAGTGGTTTCAATTTGTGAGAATAAATACAAAAAATTCTAAACTTAAGAATAAAACCCACCGGCTCTACTTTGAGTCATGATTCTAATATTCCTATTCTTAGAGAATTTTGGGACAAAAATAAAATAAAATAAATAAATATACTTCTATCCCCAACTTTCTTTACAACAAGGAATATCATTCCGTGGTCATTTCTCACTTTTTCATTGGAGTCTTAGGGCCACCCTTGTGTGGTCAACAAGCAGCAATCATCAAGCATCTTCACACATGTTTGTGTTCAACACTTTAACTTCGCCTCTCTAGTCTCTAGTACAAAGTATCACATACACCATGCATACCTCATTTCTTCCTAAGAGCATCAAAAACCAAGAAAGAGCCCTCTCTCGCTCGAGCTCACTCGAGTGCAATGACGCTCCCTTCATCTTGTGACCTAAGTTTGATCCTTAATAAGGGGATTGGACATCCAATTGGCACAACTGGTTCACAAATTTTCTAGTGCAACCGTAGTATCACGTTAAACAAGATTATCATGTGAAAACAATATCGTCCGTAAAGCAATACTTTGGTATTATTGAAATATGACGTTAAATAATACTTCTATCTAAGTAAAGTTACAATCACAAAATTTATACGTATTTGAGTATATACATTGACACAACTTCAAAGCAATGCTAAAATAGCACTAAATGTTTTTTGATTCTCCTAGATTCTAGTGTTCAACCAAATGGTCTGAGATGGGCCTGTGCAGGTTGGGGGGTGGGGGAGGGTTGAGCAACCAAAAATGACCCCACTCCCATTATTTTTACCATAGCTTGATGCCTTTACTCCACATTAGGCAGCCTTAAAACTTAAAAAAGAAAATGCAAGTACAGAAAACGGACAATACCTTATAAGTTCCCCTCTTTCAAATGTGGAGAATCATACGGCTTTGGCAAAAGACAGCCACAGTAAATCCAAACAGGTAAAAAGCGAGTACCCAGATGTACAACCATTAGCATTTTTATTCCTAACCTGCACAGGAAGTAAGCAAAAGTGAGCAAAGATAAGATGAAAAAATTTTCTGGGACATCAAGGAATAGTTAATAACACTTGTAGCAACGATTTTTTTATTGATGAAAGCGAAAACTTGTAAGTCAAGCAGAAATGAAGCATCTTAACTAATTCCCCAGATGTGGTTGGCCCATATAGCATAATTAGCTGAGTTCCTACAGTCATAGAAATGCCTAAGAGCCCAAGAAAAACTTGCAAGCCAAATAGCCAATAATAAGCAGGAAGTACCGTTTCACAGAGAATCAGCATGGACTTTGACGATGATCGAGTAGCAATTCAGTTAAATGTTAGCCGCGCCAACTATTAACCAGCAAACAAGGGTACTATAGAAATAAAAAATACATTTCCTGACTTATGACTTATCCAGTTACCCTTCTCTAATTTATTAAGTGTAAATATTCCATTTTAGTGTATGTGCTTAACATTTAGGCATTTTCAGTTTTCCCTTTAGAACATTGTACGCAGAACTTATTCTTTATTTAGGTCGAAAGGATCATTTGGGTATGTTTTCATGTCAGTAAACTGTAGAGAGAAAAGAAGAGGAAATAAAATAAACTAATGCGAGAAACAGGAGACAAAGGGCACAGGAGACAAAGGGCACAATAAGAGAAGGAGAGCTGTTTAATGAATCCAAGTATGAGGTACTAAAAACAGCTGAGTATCTACTTACAGAACTGAGAAAACGTTTGTACCTACTTACTACTTTTCATCTAAACATCAGTGCGTTCACAACAAATAATAATAATGTCAGTGATGCAGGAAATATTTGGCGCTCACTGTTACAGAAGACACACACACACACCAGTATAAGAAAGAAAAAGAAACACTAGGTGAGTAGGTGTCAAAAAGTATATTTTCCTGAAGATATGTCTGTCCCTGAAGAAAGTGAAAATTTCTACAATTATGAGTCCTGACTAACTAAAACCATAGGCATTCTCCTCTCTTCCTCAAGCCCCCAACTTCTCAAGCTGCTCTTTTGTTCGAACAACTGTGATATGATTGCAGAACACTCAAAGTCTGACACACTATGGTTCCAATTTAAAAGATCCTAAAATAAACACAATTATTTGGACATCCAGTATCCAAGTTCCTGTAAATCAATTAATCAGAAATAATTGCCTTCCAAATATCGTTGACAAACAGTATCATGTTGGAAGAAAGTATCCTGGCGAAGCTTATTCCATTTCCACATGCCAAGTAACTAGTGAAGAAAGTCACTTTTAAACTTTTTTTGCTAAAGGGACTAATGATTCCCAATATATATCCTCACAAATCAGAATCAAATTATCCTCCACAAAAGGCCAACTGAGTCTGCAGCTACGATGATGCTATATATAAATGTTCCCTAGATCAGAATACCACAATTTCAAACCAGAGATTAAAGAAAAAGTTTCCCATTTTTAACTAATTTCATGTTTAAAATCACTAGTTATATACTGATTAGGAAATTATTGAAATTTTTTAAAATTATGTGGATTATGCGATATTGGGTTGATTTGGAATCGACAGCTAAATACGAATTTATTCCTTAAGTCTTCATGTTGTAAATATAGTTCGAGCACTACATAAACTTTTATTATCATTATCATCATGCTTAGTCACAATCCTTAGTACTGCTAAAGATTGATGAGTGGTTACTACAGTAAAGAAGACTTGTATCCAATAATCATTCTTATGACAAAAATTCAGTAAAAGCATTGAGAATAGATTGCAATGACAAAACAGAGAATCTTAACACCTGGCTTAACTGATAGTATTCCAGAGGCCTGTAAGTGTGTTTCTCCATGTTTAAGTGTAGCAGACCTAACAAGGAATATTTAGTCATCATAAGATAAAAAATTTCGGTATAATTTGTATGCATAGCTAGAAGGACATAATATATGTAAAAGACAGCAAGAAGAGAGAAAAAATCAGAGGTTTACTCAAAATATAACAACAGACATGCTGCACCATTCAAGAAGCAAATATGCATGTGCTATATCCAAAAACTACAGGACACAACATGAAGAAGATCATGATTCATGCACAAACTCAATTAATTGACACGGATATATCTATAGGGAGAGAATATAGATGCATATCTCCAGATATTAAACAAAGGAAAACAGAGTAGTATTATACGTGGAGATTGGAAAGAATCACATAACAAGTCAAGTGCAAGGTAATTGGGTCCTACACGGATGAAAGACACATCTTTGAGCAAAGCAAAGAAGCAAGTATAATACTCAACTTTTGTACAGGACGCTTAGTCTCTTATATTAACAGTGTGGGACTAGTTGCACAAGCAAAATGGCATTGAGAAAGATTGAGGTCCACCCATGTAATTACAGTAAGTGGGTTGAATAAGTACCATACTTGCTGAAAGAGATACAATAGTATGTATTCCATATTCCATACTTTTCCCTCAAACAATGTCCCAATTTAAGCATCTTCTTCATTTTCGCTTGTCCATATCGAATACTAAATTTTTATGATGCTCCAGTCAACAGAATCTTCCCCTGCAATTTCCCCATTAGAAACAATTACATTTATTTGCTTATGTCTCTATCAACACCCTTTAATAGCATGGTGTTGATGTTCATCCTCTATGGCATAGAGTTCAAACTCATGGAAAACTGATCAATGATTTTTAAAAGACAATGAATAATGCTTGGAGTTGCAATATTGAACATATTATCTACAGGAAGGGGGGGAGACTTTGAAAATTTTAGGAGAATACAGTTAGTGGATTCTCTTGTCTAAGTCAGAGGATTCCTATATACCATTCAGGGAATAAGGTTCTAGTTCTTCCAGATTAAAGAATATAAACTAGGGGAGAAAAAAGGAGCCGCTTCAAAAAACAAAGAATATTGCAAGCAGATATATTAGAAAACTTCTGTGCATCTATTCTGGTACTTAATGCAATATATGTGTTGTTATGAAAAGTTCAGTTCAGAGGCATTCAAACTGGAAGTTTGGTTCTGAGTGTGGAAAGTGGACCACAGGACAGGAAGGACAAGATCTCTTTTGAGTTGCTATGAAAAATAGATTAGGTTGCGTTCATTGTTGGCTCTGTCCAAAGATTCCATATTCTCCTAACTTTTCATCACTTCTTTCTCTCTTCCCTATAAAAGCCTCTCATTGCTTGTTTTTTTCTCCATAAGAAACGGTGAGGAAAAAAAGGGTTTAAAAGCAGTAGCAGATAATTTTGGTTTTTCAAGAGTTGATACATGATATAAGGCAGCAAAGCGCACAAGCAAATAACTCAGAAGATCCAAAGCCCAACGTCATAAATCTTGCTACAGAAGCAAACATCTAATATTTAAGGTAAAAGTCCCCACAAGATAAGACTTATTGATGTTTTCTAGTTTTACTTCAAATTAAGGCTGAAATGCTCATCTTCAAGGCAGGATATGTATCATCACCACAGTCAAGCAAACATGTATCCTTCTCCAAGAATATCAGCTCCCCAAGAAAGGCAGCTTTTCCTGCAAGGTGGAAATGGCTCAAGAGATTCAAATCTCGTCCTCTCAACTGATGCAAAGCCTAGATTGAAATGGACACCTGATCTTCATGAAAGATTTGTAGAAGCAGTAAATCAGCTTGGGGGAGCAGATAGTATGTCTCATTATAATCTAACTTTGAACATTAAACAGTAGTATGTGGTAGCATAACAGGGGTTAGCTAACATGTTGTCTTCCTAATATCTTGCAGAGGCTACCCCAAAAACAGTCATGAAACTTATGGGAATTCCAGGACTGACTTTATATCACCTAAAGAGCCATCTTCAGGTGATTATCACGCTCTGTCTTACTGCATACTCACTGGAGTTCATGATTCACCGTTTTATAATCGACTATTTTGCATAATTTGCAGCCCCCAGCTTTGTTTAGATATGAACATAATGGAACCAAAATGGCTATGAAATGTTTATTATATTCTATTTATTAACTTTTTTCCCTGTGAAGAGAAACATAAAGCCAATTATCTTATTATTGTTTCCCTTTTGCTTAGCAGAAGTACAGGCTCAGCAAAAATATTCATGGACAAACTTCAAGCGGGGCCAACAAAACTGGTATGATAATCTTCTCAATGATATTCTTCTATCATATTCTTAACATAAATTAATCTTATTATGAAACATAACTGTGGATACACTTTTACAGTTGTCATGTCAAGTGACAAAATGCAAGAAACAAGTCCTTCGCATACAAGCAGCATCAACATCGCACACCAACCAAACAAGTAAGCTTAATATCCATTATTGTGGTTAAAACCTCCAAGATGACTTCTATGCCATAAAATGCACTAACAGCCGATATTGATATTCAGGAACTTACATATAAACGAAGCTTTGCAGATGCAAATCGAAGTCCAAAGAAGGCTACACGAGCAGCTTGAGGTACTTGATCCTGTCTACTTCCAATTCAAACAGAATGGCCTTTCACCTAAAGCGGAAACAACAACAGCTGCTCAGAATTTACAGAGACATCATCCTAAGAACAGTCGTGACAAAGATGTGGGGTATAAAATGAAGAATAAACTTTGTTATATTTTGTGCCAATACATGCCAACTATACTTCATATGCATTGCTCATTGATAAATGAGATTAAAAAATATAATGTAATCAAAGGATAAAAGAAAGTAAAACACTTCAACAATAAGACTCATTAGAAAACGTTTGATACATGCAACATGATTTTATTATTCAGATGATTTACTTGATGGGTTGCAATTACTTCGGACATAACACATTCGTATTTACCCCTTTATGATTTATGTGAAATTAGGTACAGAGACGTTTACAGTTGCGGATAGAAGCTCAAGGAAAATACCTTCAGGCAGTCCTAGAAAAAGCTCAGGAGACGCTTGGAAAGCAGAACATTGGTGTGGTTGGTCTGGAAGCAGCGAAACTTCAGCTCTCTGAATTAGTTTCAAAGGTATCCAACCAATGCCTAAATTTGGCCTTTGCAGAGATGGCAGAAGAACAGCAGGGGCTATGCCCCAAGCAGCAAATCCAACCCCACAAACCCATGGGAGATTGTTCACTTGATAGCTGCTTAACCTCATGCGACGGACCTCAGCTGAGAGAGCAAGATATGCACAATAGTGAATTGGGGTTGAGACCATATAATGATACCAGATTTTTGGAGGGAAATGAGTTTAATGAAAATCTAAAAGAACATGCTACAATACTTTTCCCTACAACAACACAGCAAGACACAGCAAAGATGATGTTCCGAATGGAGGGCGCCTGCAGTGACTTGTCCATGAGTGTCGGAATTCGACGGGATACACGGGATGAGCTCGAGAAGAACACATTTCAACTCGATAATAAGAACTACAAGCTTGGTTCATTTAGTGGTGATCTCGACTTGAATGCCCGAGATGAACCTGATGTCCCTTCAACCATTAGGCACTTGGACCTCAATGGATTAAGCTGGACATAATAACAGCTTGAGCCACAACAAAAACTTCGGAATCAGCTACTGATGATCATTTCGATTATGGAGCTCTCGGGGTAGCATAACAGTTAACAGCATAGCCATTCAAAGAATAGAATGACATGAATTAAGTCCTTTTGTATTCCATGCCCACATGATTAGATTCGTGAGGCCTTTTCTTGATCATGAATTTCATACGATAAATTAGTATTAATGGCTATTCAATTAACAGAAAGATTAATAGATTACTTTTAGCATGAAAAATCATCTTATGTTTGCACACATTACTCTTCTAGAGATAGCTATCTCATATCTAGAAGATGATATAAATCTTCATTGACGCATTTCATCGAACATACTGTGTGCAACATAGATTCATCCCAAAATTATGGATACGAGTTCATAATTTCACAACCCATATGTTCGTATCTAATCTTCAAATCTTGGTTGCATAGAAGCAAGAATCATTATATATATTTGAAGGATTATAAGGGGTAAAAGATGGAAGAAAATCATAAAAAAAAAGAAAGTGAAGAGAATTGAATATAAAACAGAGAACAACATTTTTTACAGCCAACGAACTCGATCCTTTCATGCTAACGGTATTTCTTCATGATCCCGCGAAAACCAGTGAACTTTATTCGGAAATGACTGATGAGTGGGCGAGTCAGGCAAGCCCACGTCCAGGGTTAAGCACGACCCATGCGTCTCATGCCATGTTGTGCTTTTCTAAATGGATTATAGAAGAATTGGCAACTTTCAATTTCAACTACAATCGGTTTGCTTTAAAAGATCATAATTTATTTATATCTGAGTGAACTCAACTTTGGGTGTTTAGGAAGTTAATTAAATAAAAGACTATTTTGGGAAGAATTCTACAAAATTGAGATTGCTATGAGATAAACAAAATTTGGGATGTTTTAATATTAACCGATCATAGTTAGGATAAGTAGTGTCAAGTTTTTCGGAAAAGTGTTGACATCTAAATTAAGAGATATCGGGATGTGAACATAGTCCTTTTGTTTTTATGTGAAACTATATACAAGAGGAGAATGATGGCCTCCTTTCACTTGAAGAAGTTACAAAATTGCTTAAACAAAGTTATATTTCAAACGTATGGAGTAGATATCTAGCCATTCTCATAAAATTTTCAAATATTTTTTTTACATGTGATTGTTGAACAAAGTTGAAAAATATATTTAGGAACAACATGATCGGCACTATGGTAGAGATTTGAGTACTGGTATCAATCTTACCCAATGTATCCCTGTTGTGAAAGAAACAACTAACATGCGAAGAATACTATGAAATACAAGGCACAGATTTAACATGGTTCACTAATTAATAATGCATTAGTTATAACCACAGGTAGAGGAGAAATTATTTCATTATCTTTAAGGAAGAGTGAGTACAGAATATAATATGGAGGAAGAAAAAGGATAGAAGGTTTATATAGTATCTTTTTCTAATAACCTAAATGGAATAGGCCAAAATCAAGGTCCAAAACTGAAAACGAGGCCCCCATTCTTGGTCATTTGAAGCAATAGATAAATGATTCAAGTTATTCCAACAAATCTCGACCTTAACTTGAATTTTCTCACAAATAAAACCAGATGCAAACAAAGAGTACCAAATGTACCCACTCTCCCCCCCCAAGAATACCCCTAAGGGCCATCAACAAGTAAAAACATTCAACAAGTCCAAATAATGTCGGAACTTGCCATGCGAAACTATCTTAGTGAGCATATCAGCAAGATCATCAACCGTACTTACTTTCATCACCTGAATTCTCTTCTCATTTCTTAGGAAATGATATCTCACATCTATATGTTTAGTCGTTCATGAATATTAGGGATGGCAGTGGAGCGGGTCTTTGACCCCCGCCCCGCCCACCAGGGCGGGGATGGGGATTAAAATCGTACCCGCAATGGGTGGTGGAGCGGGGTGTGGATTTTATGCTATACCCGCCCCATCCCCCCCGGCCCCTCCCCACCCCAGCATTCCCCGCATATTTATTATTAAAATCCTATTTATATACCTATACTAGTATTGGGATCGGGGTAAATGCTCGTTCTCTTTGTGGAGAAGATGCAGACTTTTGAAATTTTCACATATCCTATTTGATCGTATTTTTTGTCCGACATACAACATCAAAATTGATAATATAATACTTCCTCCGTTTTTTAATAAGTGACACAGAGAGAAAGTGGGAAGAAACCAATGCACTTAGAGAGAGATAGTTGGGACCACATGTTTAGAAGAGTTAATTGCAAACTTAATAAAGGTAAGTGGTCCCCAAAAGCACATGGGTATGCTCGTTCTCTTTGTGGAGAAGATGCAGACTTTTGACGAGGTCAACTCTCAACTTCAGTCAGGTTCTCATCTCTCTCTCTCTCCTCTTTCTTTTTCATCATTTTTACCGCTTTCACCTCTCCGATGTGTGTTTTTTTAACCTAATTTCATGTATTACATTTGCTTTTCTGTTGATTTGAGTTCTTAGGGCTTAATATAATGTCCGCTTTTTTGATTCATTCTTCGTGATTTTCTGAAATGCGATTTTTTTAACCTAATTTCCTGTTTTATATTTGTTTTTTTGTTGATTTTGATTCTTAGGGATTAATATAATGTCCGCTTAATGCGATTTTTTTTGCTGTTGTGAAACTTTGAGTTTTGATTATGGATTATTTGGATTTTTCTGATGTTATGGATTTGGTTGATTGATGAGGTTTGATTAATTTGAGTATTTAATCGCGGTGACAGGCTTTTGATCTTTTGAAATTCTTTTAGGTTTTGTGAAAATCGTAGCTGTAATGGTGTTCAGTCGCTAATTAATTGCTGAAAAACATGGTGTTAAATTGGTTGATATGTAATGTACTGTAATTATATAGCACTATAATTTTTTATTGTGCAGGAACCTGAGCCCATAGAATGGGAATATAATAGAAAAGGAATTGGCAATAAATTGGTTGATATGTACAAGAAAGCTTATGATGGTATGATTTCGCGTTCTTTGTTATCATTTATTCTCTCTCCTAGGGTTATGTTGATTTTGAGATTGATTCAATTTGAGTTTGATTTTCAGTGAATTAAAATTTTCATGTTCTTTTTGTTATTGTTGTGGAATTATTCGTTACTGATCGAATGATTGTCATGTATTGTTGTATTATGTTTGATTTGATACACTTGAATGATAATTCTAGTTGCTTCGCTTGTTGATTTATGTGTGTGTGTATAATTCTTTCTTATTCCCTCTTCCGTTAGAATGAGGTGTGTGCTGCAATGGCGAAAACGACGTGTTCAATAGTTTATGAATGTATGAAGAGAAGATATTTCTTTGATCTCTCTGTTTTTCGTGTTGCAGTAGACATGGAAATTTAGATATTGAGTTTTTTCAGCGACTATCTGGCTAATTAGAAAGAGACCAACTAGAAACTTTTTACTAAAGTGTTGTTGGTTTTATTTGATGTTGCTTGATAATGAAGTGGAGAATGGATTGGAGAAGGTGAGGGGTTGAATTTGCCCGAGGCCGAGCGCTTCCCTCTTTAGTGAGGGGTGGCGTGGTATTCCACGAGAGAGGTTTAAATCGTGGCGCATGTTAGTGTGATGGGCAGACAGTAACATTGTTGGACTCCATGGCTGCTCGACTGTTTTAGTTTGGAAAAACCCTTAAAAGAAATCACTTCTGAATGAAGGATTTGTGTAAACTGTAAATAACGATATTGAAACAATGCCATTGAATTTAGAGGATGACTCGTTTCCTGTCTAGTATGTGCATCTTGTTTAATACATCCGTACATGGAAAAGTGTGGACTATACGAGTGGATTGTAAGAATTTGGATAGCAGGATTTATTTATGATGGACAACTACAAGTTTATATCCTGTCATGTTGCAAACTATGACCAGGAACCACATGTTACAAACATTGTTCAGGCTGATTTTGGCCTTTGGGGTTGAGTTAATTTTTTCCTTGTTTACCAGATGCAGGTTGTTTAATCTGGTTAAGGTCATAAAGTTCTGTTTTAAAGTCTAAAATTTTGGTTGGTTTCCAGGTTGAATTAGTTTTGCCTGCTCTAATTAAGTCTGATAATCCTTTTGTTTTCTCATATTATGTGTTGTTTTCTCAAATGCAGGAGACATACAACAAGAAGCTGGATGATTGTACCACTCCGGGGTCACAGTCGAACCCTGATATGTTGTATTGGGAGACAGTTGGTGGGAGGAACAGAGGAAAAGTACAGGGGTTGGGTCAGGGAGATCATTTGTACTACAACTCTTCATCTAGGTGAGTAGTGTCTATATTTATCGGCATCTAGCTTATTAGTTTCTAGATTTGTCAATATATATTTTTATAGAACCCGACTTCTACTTTATTTCACCATCAGTCAAGCTTCAAAAGCTTCATCCATGGTGTGACTGTGCTGTGTGTGCAAGTGAAAAAAAAATTCATAACTGTGCTGTGTGTGCAAGTGGCAGTGTTACTGTGAAAATCTTTGAGAAGAAATTTTTGTAAAAAAGTTTTTTTTGTGAAGTGTGTGCTTGTGACTGAGATTTTGTAATGATCATTGACCTATTTGCATGTGCAAATGAAGCCATGGTTCTTCCAAGAGGTCAACTAACAACCATACAACAAAAATATGGGGTCAGTAGGTCAACTTTGGCTAGGCTTTGGAGACTTGCAAAAAATCAGAAAAACTTAGGAGCAGAGGTCAATGTTGCAAATAGGAAATCTAGTAACAGTGGTAGAAAACCCAAGATTTTTGATGAAGCCAGATTGAGGGAGGTTCCATTAAAGCAAATGACCACTCTTAGGTCCTTTGCTTTAGCTTTGGAAGTAAGTCCCTCCACTGTTTATAGACTACTCAAGAGGGGAATACTAAGGTGCCACACAAATTCAATCAAACCCAAATTAACTTCAAAACACAAGATTGCAAGAATGAAGTTCATTCTTTCTCAAAGCATCCCAAAAACAGTCACACAAAAGGCAAGGTTTAATTGCCTATACAACATGGTGCACATAGATGAAAAGTGGTTCTTCATGAGCAAGGTAACCCAAAGGTTTTACACATTTCCCGGGAGTTTCTTAGTGACTAAGTAAGGGTCTCGGGTAACTTTGCTCTGATACCAACTGTAACACCCCGTCCCTCTACTACTAAAATACTAAACAATATTTATTCTAGATTTACTAAAAAACGTTAGCGGAAATAACGTCAGGACGGTTATGCTACTCTAAAACAATAAACAAAGACAACCTCAACTAAAGTTTCATAGCTTCCAAAAGAAAATATCTCAAAACATTATAATTCTAATCAAAAGGAACATCCCAAAACATAATAGAACATAACATCATCCAAAACTACGAGACATGCAAGTCTCCCATAAAAACTCAAATAAAACTAAATGTCCTTGAGACCTAGCATAACATAAGACTCCCTATTGTCTGCATAGAACTCATCTACCAAGAAGACTACAAGAAGCTTCCCTCTCATTATCGACCCACACTCGCTAGCCCAAGCGTCACAAGTCTAGCGGTCATTTCCATCTGCAAGGATATATTAAATAATTCCACAGTCAGTGGGGAGTAACTAGCAGTTCTCCCAGAACAAAAGAAATCAAAGCATGATTCAGACATAGATTAATAAGAAAGGAAAGCATACGATCACGATAACAATAACATGTAATCTAAAACCTTAAAGCTTACAAGTGATATAAGTGAAGGTAAATATCAAGTAAATAAGATAAAATGAATAAATCAACTCTAGAGTACTTAAATAATAATAAAAACAAAGGTACAACAAGTTATTGAGTCAGAAACCGAACGCCAGTGAATCGCAATTCACTTCCTAAGGTTTGTCAGATCGCAATCTCCAAGTCAGTCTATGGGCTTACGTTCCCCACTGCCTGTGTCTAAGAATGGCCAAACTCCCGATGCAGGGTAGAACACGCAGAACTCCCTGACCTCTCGGACGACAACAATTAACCCAGGTGTACCCCTAGTTCGCAAACCAGGTGGTTGGCATGTTCTTGACCGGGGACTACATCTATCCCACCGGATGTTCTTATCTCAAAATAAATAAAATCATAAAGTATCATCCATCTCAAAACCATTCGTCAAAAAGAGAAGGAGGGATGCCACTCGGCCTTATACCCATGATTCATCAAAAATAATTCTTCAAAAATTCCCAAAGTAGTAACTTACACACTTACAACAAATATCTTCAACCACAATACTTTGAACATCACTAAGCATCAACAATGATAATGAAATAGTTTTTACAGCACTATCAGTATCAATCAGAAATGCATCACATCAAATAAGATCCCTAACTACAAGTAGGACATACGTACAAGATCATACGAAAAATTATACTACAACAAAATGTGCGCTCGGCGCATGAGCTTACGCTCAACGCCACACTGTGCGTCTGGCGCACTAACCAATCTACGTCTGACGCATCAGCGTGCGTCTGACGCCACCACCAATTAACTCCAAGGCTTATTAAATCAATGAAACGTACACGACTAATTATTTTTACATAAACCAAACGTAAACATAATGACACTCAATGATAACCACAGTAACCTACTAATCACCAGCTTCCAAGAACATAAAAGGTCACAAATTATTTCTGGTTAATAAACCCTTAAATAATTAAAAAGAATATCCTCAAACTCATAACAAAAACACAATAAAAATTATTAAACTAATAAAAACGATCAGTAAAATATCACAAAAATTATCATACGACCATTATGGCTCTACTGACATGGTACAAATTTTATTTCTAATTTTAGGACTCTAAAAGTATTTTTAAACGTTAATTTACAGAATACTCAATAAAGCCAATATAATAATTAAAAATATAAATAAACGCCCAAAAATTACCAAAAATTCACATAACATGCATAAACTCACGTTAATACAGTTTATACAAATAAATAGATTTATAGGCCTCCAAAAATAATATTCACGATTTAAATACTAACAAACACGAAAATGCAAAAATAGATAAATCAATTAAATAAACCTGTAAAAAGTAGACAAAAATTATTACAAGGCATGAAATACATACTACACACATAACATGCTTTACTAAAAATAATTTCAGCAATTATAACATTCGTTAAATAATTATTTTGCAAATAAGCCATAAACGCATAAATTACCAAATAAATCAAATAAATAGTAAAACTCAGACGAAAATTATTTTTCTGCACATAATATTCATACAGCGTACATCAAGAATATTCATGTAAAATTTCATTCAAAAAGTATTTTAAACAATTCCTAGCGTAATAATCTAAAACCGAAAGATACCCTAATCTCTATCGTTCTAAGGTAACTACTAATTACCCGGATCGTCGGAGGTGAGCTGAAAATTACTGGAAAACCCCGATATATGCGTGCACCCTTCTCCTTCTTCAACCCCAAAGCACCACGTACAAGAAAAAGGCAAATAGAACAAGTCACGAACAATTGATGAAGAATAGAAATGGAAGAATTTGAGAGAGAATGATGAAGATGATGATGTCCGAAATTTTAAGAAAATGGCAGCAATGAAGTTCTGATTTTAATCAGATTTTGGAGTGCTTAAAAGAATAAAATAAAATGGATTTATTAGGAGAAATGATGAGGGGGTTATGGAGGTTACAAAATACAAAGAGTCATCAAAATAAAAAAATAAATGAAAGAAGAAAAACTTCTCATTTTCCTTCCACATGGCCAGCTGGCCCAAGCCCAACCACACCAAATAATTTCGGCCCAAATCATCAAAGATCCATACGTCCAAAGTCCGTTACGCGATAAATCGATAACCTCCTAAATCGCGCCTAAGCTTTGAAAATACTTAATAATGAAAAATAATTCTAATAAATTATACTATAAATATAAATATAATACACACATTAGCACGTCATATAATAAAAATAATAATTCGACTCCCAATAATTATAAAAATAAAAATCATTGATTTAGAGAAAATAATAGTTTTAGGGAAAACTTTTGCGAAAAACTAGGAGTAAAATTATGGGTTGTTACAAAGGGAGATGATAATCACTAAATTGCTGCCAACAATAAGGGAGAAATGGCCAGCAGATGGATGCAAGTAAATATGGATTCAACAGGATAATGCAAGGCCTCACATTGCCCCAGATGACCCACTCTTTCTACAAGAAGCTAACAAAGATGGGTTTGAAATTAAACTCATATGTCAACCAGCTCAATCTCCTGATCTGAACATGCTAGACTTAGGGTTTTTTAAAGCAATTCAATCAATTCAACACCAAACTTTTCCAGATTCAGTTGAAAAGTTGGTGGAAAGTGTGGAAGAGGCCTACAATGTGTATGATCCAAGGTTGATTAACTATACATGGCTACATTTGATGTATATCATGCTTGAGGTCCTTAAAGTGAAAGGTGGAAATAGCTACAAAAACCCACACAAAAGCAAGAAAAGGCTTGACAGATTGGGTCTTTTACCAACTTATGTTGAATTACCAGATGAGTTGGTAACTGACACAATCAATGAATTGAACAAGGACATCATCATTGGGGCAGACCCTGATTTCAATGCAAGTCAAAGCCAAACAGAGGGGACTACTCAAGAATAGGCAGTAGTAAGGCAGCAGGTAGCAACAACAACATTTTGGAACCATGGATTACACTGTGTGCACAGTAAGGCAGCAGCAACAACAACACATATTTTAGGCATCAAATAGTAGCCTCATCATCAAGTAAAGGAGGCCTTTTGTAAACATTTTGTGTATGTTTAAAGAAAATAGTGATAGGCAACACCAACTTTTTGTAAAAAAAGTAAACTTTTTGTAAAGTGTGTATGAAATGGATGAAGAATATCTTTTTGCATCATCATTTAGTTTCCATTGGGCAGTTTTTTTAAAGCTAAAACATTTGCTTTTGGTCTGTCCTCTCAGAAAGTCCCCAATCCACATACATAGCAAAGGCAAAAACAACATTTAATGGTCTCACAACATGAAATGAGGGTGATGTAATGGTGGCATTTAGTAATCACAAAGGCCATAATGACTTCATGCAAGCATATAAAGCTGTTGACCTCATTCTTCATAGAGGTAATCACAAAAACAACCTCTCAGTCCATATAGTTTCATGCAAATGCAACAAAAAGTCATATTCACAGCCTTTAGATCACTTATTTGCTTCCTAATTGCAACACCCTACTTCAGATGGTGGCATATTTAATGAGTTTAGCCTAGCTACATGTTCAGTAATAAAGTGTTTCATCATTGAGGAAACAACTCTAAAAACAATGCCATCACAAAAACTTACAACAAACATCATGAAATATCAACTCAAAGCAACCAAAATGAACTACAATGAAGTGTTATCAACCAAATGCAAGTTAAATCAACTGTACAGAACCAAACATCAACCAAAATCAACATAAAACAACATAAATCAACCTAAATCAACATAAATCAACATACCTCAGCATAACTCAACGTACATCAACAAAAAATGAAAAGAAATGAACCTGAATCAACAAAAATCAGTAGAATTGAACCAAAATCAACATAAAACAATATGAATCAACCTAAATCAACATAAATCAACATAACTCAGCATAACTCAACATACATCAACCTAAAATGAACAAAAATGAACCTAAATCAACAAAAATCAACAAAAATGAACCAAAATCAACATAAAACAACATAAATCAACCTAAATCAACATAAATCAACATAACTCAGCATAACTCAACATACATCAACCTAAAATGAACAGAAATGAACCTAAATCAACAAAAATCAACAAAAATGAACCTAAATCAACATAAAACAACATAAATCAACATAAATCAACATAACTCAGCATAACTCAACATACATCAACCTAAAATGAACAGGAATGAACCTAAATCAACAAAAATCAACAGAAATGAACCTAAATCAACATAAATCAACATAAATCAACATAAATCAACATAAAGCAACCTAAATCAACATAACTCAACATAAATCAACTGTACAGTTCCATAAAAATCAACATAAATCAACATGCTTAATAAAAAAACAGGAACCCTAATTCAAAGAATACCCTAATTATAGACAAACATGACAAATTGGCGGTAGATCATCATTTACAGAATCACAAAGGCAATACAAAGATGAAATTTTCACAAAACAACAGCCATCAACAACCGAAAAATAAGAAGAAATTCATGATATTGCCAATCGGCCCAGCAGCAAATTAAAATCCCACACTCAAAGCATGCAAAAAAACGAAATCTAGATCTAAGCTAAGAAAAGAATGGCAAGAGTTAGAAGATATCACCACAGATCCATGAAGAACCACGCAATTTTTAATTTTTTTTGTCTTTGTTTTTGGTTTTTACACTGACAGCAGTAGAAGACACATCTGAGGAGCCTTTTTTGGGGACTTAGAAGTAGAGGACACAGAAGAATCGCCAAAGTCGAGCTTCTTTTTAGCATGCAACCCAGATCCAGCCTCAACAACATCGTTTTGAGGGCTTTCAACTTCATCAGGCCAACGAAACTTTTGAAGTTAGTGTTTCTTGTGAACCATGAACACCATAAAGAATCTCAGTTGATGTATAAGAAGACCCGTGTTCACACCGATCTAATTCCCTCAACAACCAAAACTCTTCAGAGGCCTCAACAATATCAAAACCGAAAACATAATCGGCAGTATTCCACGAATCCATCGCAAAAAAAAATGGGGACTTAGGGTTTTTCGCAACAACAAGAGAAGCAAAAGATTTGCGAAAATTGGGGGTAGATTTTTAGGGTTCTTCACAAATTTCAGTAGATGAAGAAGAACAGAAAATGAGAGAAGTCAAAGATTCGCGAAAATTGGGGGTAGATTTTTAGGGTTCTTCACAAATTTCAGTAGAGGAAGAAGAACAGAAGATGAGAGAAGTCAAAGATTCGCGAAAATTGGGGGAAGATTTTTAGGGTTCTTAACAAGAAACAGTAGAGGAAGAAGAACAGAAGATGAGAGAAGCAAGAATTTTGAGATTTGGGGTAGACGATTTTTTAGGGTTCTTGATTTGGGTGAGTTAGGGTTTGAAGATCATAAGAATTGGGGGGGATAATATCGAAAGAGGGGTAGGCGATGGGTTGGGGTGGGAAAAATGGAGGGAGTCATTAACTTGGTTGGGGGAAATTTAATGAATTAGGTGGGGGGGGGTTAGTAAATGAATTAAAGTGGGTGGGTG
Source organism: Beta corolliflora (assembly GCA_947648045.1). Taxonomy (NCBI): domain Eukaryota; kingdom Viridiplantae; phylum Streptophyta; class Magnoliopsida; order Caryophyllales; family Amaranthaceae; genus Beta; species Beta corolliflora. Next base: position 892,015 of record CANSZD010000089.1, on the reverse strand, counting down.
ATTAATGAATGGCAATAGTGTAATAAAGGTGAACAATTTTTACCATAAATAGCTATGTGTCACTTATTTTGATATTTCCTAAAAAGGAATACGTGTCACTTATTAAAAAACGGAGGAAGTATGTTATTATTTGATTTTTTTATATGTATATTTTATAATATGTTACTTTAATATGTTATTATAGTAAATATGTTTCCTTATACATTATTTTGTTTGAGGAAAATTCCTTATACATATTCTAATTCTAACATGAATAGGATTGTAGAAAAGTTGGAGTTGAAAATACATCCCTAATCCCTAATTCTAATTGTAGTAGGTTAATTTAATACGTTACTATAGTAAGTATTTCTTCTTATATGTTACTCTAATTTAGAGTTGAAAAATATTATAAATGGATATTATTTTAAAGTATTATTTGAATACTTTCCAACGGTACTTAAGTATTTCAGTGTAAATCAAACTCTATTTCTTCTTATCCTAAACTCTATATATGTATTTGTATCAATTTGGGACTCTATTTCTTTTCAAAAATAATGATATGGCAGTTCATAAGCGCGACAAATGGCGTCTAATAAGGACGCCAAATGTCGCGAGTTCGTGAGCTGACTTTTGGACTCTACTTTATATATTAGTTATATATGAATAATATGATATATGATTATTAATAATTTTATCTTGCAAAATATAAATCTGTAATATGGCCTTTGAGGACTTGACCCATTAAGCCATCACAATCCATAACATGAAAAGACTAAAATCTACACAGATTGTTTTGGGATTTATTGGGAGGATAGTTGTGGGGACTTGACCCATTAAGCCATCACAATCCATCCTCCGCACTTGCCCCGCCCAATTGCCATCCCTATTCATGATAAGACTTGATCCTGGGTTAGGTATATTACACTCAAACTATCATCATAAACAATAGCTTGATGCCTTGATTCTGATATAGACCAAGATCACTAACTAACGATTTTAACCATATCCCTTCTTTATCAGCTTTTGTCCACGCCACATACTCTATTTTAGTAGTGGACAAAGTAACTATATGTTGTAAATTATGTTGCCATACATAAATCAAACTTTGTAGTGCACTAGCAAAAGGGACTCGAGACATGTACCCGTTCTCACCTTTAGACAGGGGCGAAGCCACAGGGGGGACTGGCAGGGTCCCGGCCCGTGTGGCCCATCCCCACGGCCCTTTATTTTTTTAATATGGCCCTTCAGTTTTTTAGGATATATACTATTTATTTGCAATTAATAGCACAACAACTCATGTAGCTTAAACATAATGCAGCAGGTTGTGGGTTCGACTATGCGTAGTGGCATATCCATTTTGTTATGTAAAACATATATCAGACCCTTCATCTTCTTCTTTTTCTTTTTAATTTTTTTTTACGAAATTGTTTAAACCCTTCTTCAAATCCTCCATTATTTTTTCACCTTCTTGAATCTTTACTTTTTTTTTAATATCAAATTTCAACTGTCAAAACCCAATTCTCAAGAGGATTCAATTTTCAACCCTTGAAATTTACCTTAATTGAATTGGTATGTCTTCTTTGATACTTCCTTTATTTTTAATGATTCAATTCTAATTTAGTGAATTAGTATGATGCATGTGAGTTTTTTCTTCTTCTAAATTTAATTTATATTGTTTATTGTACAATTGATGAGTTTGCCCTTTCTATGATATTTTATTACAAATCCATTGAAAATTTTGAAGTTCAATTGAGAAATTATGTTTGGTTATTTGTTAATTAATTTTGTCTATTTGTTAGCAACTTTCTTTGCAAGGAATTTGTTTATTAATTTACCTATACATGAGAATTTGTTAATTTTGCCTATTCATGAGCATTGTCAAAACCACTCTTCGAAAACGAATGGAGGATGATTTTCTTAGCGAAATTTGTTTAGTGTAGATTGAAAAAAGGTGCTTAGACAATATTTGAGTTAAACTCCTTTAATGATGATTTCGCTAGTTTGAAAGTACATAGTATGCAATTTACATAGAAAGTTTTTAATGTTACTTGGTTGGATTTTGAAGTATATTTTGAACGTATGTTTTGACTTTTAATTTTCTTGGCCCCGGTAACTTTTAAATCCTGGCTTCGCCTCTGCGACTTTAGATTGAGGTGCTAACACGGAAGACAAATGAATATTAGTAGCACTAGGAGTATTTGATGACATGCTTAACCTAGACAATATATTTAAATGTAACTTTAATTTTTTGTGATAATAGGAAAAGGTTCTTCTAACTTCTTTCCCTATAAATCTCCATATCCTATTTTTTTAGCAGCACCCAAATCCTTCATCTTAAACTCAGCACCGAGAAGACTATTCAAGTTCCGAACATCAAACTTGGTTGTTGTAGCTATGAGCATATATTACATATATCACCAAATAGATCAATGAACCATCTCCAAGCTTGTTATGATAAACACAACAATCATACAAACACTTACTGTAGCCTAACTCAATCATATAACTTTCAAACCTCTTGTACCATTACCTCCACGACTGCTCTACTCCATATAAAGACTTCTTCAACTTGCAAACATAGTCTTCTTTGCCAAGAACTTGGAACCCATTTGGTAGATTCAAATAAATCTCTTCTTTTAATGCTTCATTTAAGAAACCTGTCTTGACATCGAGTTGCTTATGTTCTAGATTCTGGTTTGCATATTGGTAGTAACACCCTATGGAAGTATGTTTGACAACTACTGCGAGACCCTTGTGCTTGGTGATTCGAAGCACCGGATAACATATTCAAGGCATTCCAACAATCCCATATTAGTTTGAACACTCTCCTCTCCTTTTTTTTTTGTCTCAGAATAGTTTAAACACTTCTATTTTGAAAATGATCCGACTAATAATTTAATACATCTCTCATACCCTTTTTGCCCACCACACCTTTTTTTTGTTATAGTTAGAACGAAATAGTGACAAATAACCCCAAGTCTTATAGCAATTGTGCAAATTCCCCCCTCAACTTATACATGGAACAAAACCTTCAAGCATCTTCACTTGTTCTTTGGTATACCTTCAAGCATCCGAAGGACTTTCATTTCCCCCGTACAAGTAAGACTTGGCTGGTAAAAAGGTAGTTCCCGCTGTTTTGTCAGCGGATCTTACAATCTCTCATAGAAAGGTAAAACAGTCTCAACCCCTTAATTGAAGCTAGATGTGCAATTAAATCCCATTTCTTATTTTTTGACCAATTTCTTGCTAATATATGACATAAATATTTTTAAAAATGTATTTTCTTATCAAAATATGTATTTTTATTTTGCTAATATATCCAACTTTTTTATACTTATGCTGCGTATATACCCTTCCTTCATTTGGGTATAATCTCGACATTTAAGTCCTTTTCCATTGCATTAAAAAAAGTCATTTTCCACGGGGTTTGTGAAAACAACCAAAAAAAGTTGCTTGACTATATCAACCTTGTTCAACCTCTCCTCATTTCATTACCATTATTACTTGGTGGTAATGTTTTCCTTTCCATTTCAAAACATGAATCAAAATCCAATAACGGCCCGTTTGGTTAGCGGTACTAAATGGTGGTAATGGTTTCTAATGCAAATTTGTAAAGACATTCTCATCTCAACCTCCATGGTAATGCTACTTTATCCCCCAAACACCTATTTTCTTCCTAAAATTTCATTACCATCCATTACCACTTGGGAAGGTGGTATTGGGTGGTAATGGAAATTTGTGAAGGAAAACACATGTTTTGATATCAAGTTTCATTACCATAGATGTTAACATTGGAATATCTTCACAAACTTACACTAAAAAGTATTACCATTACCACAATTTAGTACCACTAACCAAACATGCTGTAAAGGTAACAAGTTTTGTTACCATTGCACTGCTCTATTTCATTTTTCTATTTTGTAACTTAAATCAACATGTTCAATTGCTCATAATATGTATTTGCATTATTAAGAAGTGAGTAAATAATAGGCATCAATGAATATTAATCACCGCCAACTCAAATAACCCTTTGAAATGGTTATATTTAGAGGACCAAAGGAACAAAAACTCACATATTCCTTAGAACAAAAGAATATAATACAAAATTATTAGGTAATAAGAGATGCATAAATGCATAATGCAATTGAACATTATCCAAATATTAAATTTGCAATCACCTTAAAAAAGAGAAAAGTTGCAAGTTGTTGACCTTCATCTTTAACCATCAAAGTCATTAGTAGGCAAACGATACCTAATATGGTGCCACATCCCCTGTCAATGGGCCCCTCCTGCCTTTTCTGCCAATCCCATGCCTTAGCAATTTTTTTCCGCAGCACCCAGTTTTCCTAATTCTCATCGATGTTGAAATAAACTCTATCCTTTCAAACTCTTATTCAAAATCACTCTCATTCTGTCACATCCATTATCTAACATTCATTTTTTGTTTTTGTTCTATCGTATACATCATTTTCAGATCTGGGGGTGTATATTTTGTCATCATTGACGGGTAATAATTTCTGGGTTCAATCCAAATTTATCATTGAAGAATAAAATTTTTCTGGGTTCAACCCAAATTTGATCAATTTGAAGTAAATTTGGTAGTTTTGGTGCATTCTTTTGTTGGGTTTTTCTGAATTTCATATATGGTGAAGGTGAATCTTGGTATGTTCTGGGATTTTAATAAGATAAGCTTTTGTGGGTTCCATCCAAATTGATGAATTTGTGTTAAAGTTGGGATTTTTAGACAAAAAATTTATTGTGAGATTGTTTCTATCATGGTGTCAGTGAATTTAGGTATACTGCACTATGTGTTGGACCATGTATATGGTGCATTTGTTCATAGAACAAGAATTAGCCCACCTTTTTTTTCCAAAGGTTGGGGTGGAAATAAGCTTGATTTACTTGAAAGTCTAATAAAGCAACTTTTTCCAGAAATTGAAGGCCAAAATTGGCCTCCTCAGTTGATTCAACCAATTTGGAAGACAATTTGGGAGACAAAAACTGCATGTTTGAGAGAAGGGGTTTTTAGAACTCCTTGTGATGAGCAACTTCTAAGTGCATTGCCCCCAGAGAGTCACATTGCAAGGGTTGCATTTCTCACTCCTAAAATTTTCAGCCCAGAGAAGATGGCCTGTGTGGTTCATCTTGCAGGTAAATTTTTTTCTTTGATCTTCTGTTTTTTACTGCTTATATTGAGAATTTGATATTGGATTTGTTGTGGTAGTTTTGATGTAACTGTGTTATGTGAATATGGTAGTAGAGATTAATTTGTAGTAACTGTGTTGAGTTGGATATGAATTGTTTTACTTGCTCCTCAGTTATATGTTCTGTTTCAAGTTTTGTAGTAATTGTTTTGACATTGAATTGATTGCTAGTTTTTGTTTCATCTTATTGCCTCTTGCACGAAATTGTCGAGGTTAATTCTTTGCTTATTTGCCTAATCTATGAGGTTTAAATGTTAAGTTTTTGCTTATATGTCAAACAAAAAGGTTGAACATTTGAAATTTGTGTCTAAGATTTTAAGGTTGACACCCAATATTGGTTATGATGCAAAATGGCTTAAGGTAGATTGATCTTAACAATAATGTTAATAGCTAGCAAGGTTCAACTGAACCAAATCGAATTTGTCCTGTTAATGTGGTACGGAGGAGGTAGTACATTTAGGCAGCTTTTGTTTCTTGCGAAACATAGTCTTGTAAGAGTTCCAAAATAATTTATGTTCTGATGCTTGATGTTGGAGAAGACAGGCTTTGCATTTGTGGACTCCAAATAACATGTATTTTTGTTCATAGGAACTTGTAGTTGAGAAACTGCTCTTTATCTTGAATGAGATAGGCTGAAGTGCTCATGGAGTTGTTTTCTAGTTGTTGTTTTCCTTCTTGGCCTCTCTTGGCTAATTGTAACTAAATGTAGCAGAAAAAGGGCTAGGGTTTTTGGAACAACCATAACACTGGGAAAATGCCATTTTCAAGCTTCATTAGCACAGAATTGGCTAGATTCTCAAGGTTTTTGTGCTTCATATAATAAAACTTGAGATTTGCCAATTTTATTAGCCTTTCGATGGCTTTTCCCTTGTGGTGCTTTGACCTTGATCTGTAGTGGCTGATTTGTTTTTCAAAAAAATTGATGCTGCATGATCATATAATGAGGCATTGAATCTGATGCAACAATGCAATAAATGCTGCATTTTTGTGGTGTTGTCATTGTCACAGTCATACGTATATGTCAATTAGTTTGATAATATGAGTTAACAATGTGTATGACTATTTACATAGGCACTGGGGACCATACTTTTGAACGGAGGTTGCGGTTAGGTGGACCATTGCTAAAGGAAAATATAGCAACTATGGTTCTTGAGAGGTGGGAACCCCTGTGCCATGTTTTACTCTAATATGCAGATTTAGTCTCTTTTCTTTGGGTGGTTAAAACTTAAAAGTTAAAACCCAATATTAATTAGTATGTCTTTGCAGTTTCTAACTTGAGAATGCTTAACAATCTGCAGCCCATTCTATGGACAGAGGCGTCCTTTTCTTCAACATGGTTCAAAACTTCACTGTGTCAGCGATTTGTTATTATTAGGAAGGGCAACTATAGATGAAGCTCGGTCTCTTCTATACTGGTTGGATGAGGAGGGATTCGGCAAACTTGGTGTTTGTGGACTTAGCATGGGTAAGGCACCTCAACTTTTAATATTTTTTTTCCTTTATGAAGGGGATTGAAATTATGTATATGAGCCTTTCCTAATCCTCTCAAGCTTCACTTGGCCATCTTATATGGATAAGGATAATTGGACACCTGCCATTAGAACAAGGAATACTTATGCAGCAAATAAATCCTATTTCTATTAGGTGGAGTACATGCTGCAATGGTTGGATCCCTGCACCCTACGCCAATTGCAACCCTCCCGTTCCTTTCCCCTCATTCTGCTGTTGTAGCTTTTTGCGAAGGTGTTTTAAAGCATGCGACTGCATGGGATGCATTGAGAGCAGAACTTGCAGCACAAAAGGATACGTTAACTATAGAAGATGTCAGGCAGAGGATGAGAGAGGTGCTGTCTCTTACAGATGTCACCCGCTTTCCAATTCCAAAAAATCCTGATGCAGTTATATTGGTCGCTGCTACTGTAAGTGTCCTTTTCTTTTGCTCACGCAGAATGTTTTATATTATTGAGATTAAGATAAAAGAAACAGGGCTGTTGTATTGTACTACTTGATGATTTCTGAGTTATTGCTACGCGATATTCTTATATAAACTTACTACACTGACACCTGTTGAATAGGTTGTAAAAGAAGAAAATAAAGGCTTCAGAACCTTCTGTTTTAAGTACTTACAATTGTTTCCTAACAGCCACCTTAACTGTGGTTACAACAATACTGTTGCATTGCATCTGTTCTTTTTTGTTGGCTCTGTTGGGTGTAACCCCTTGAGAAGGAAGCAACCTCGAGGGAAAAAATGACTGAAAAACCCCAGTACCCCACTTATTCATTATACTCCCTTCCTCCCTAATAATAGCCCACAATTTCTATTTTAGACTATCTAAAAATAGTAGGCCACTTGTTTAATTTATTAACTTAAAATTGAACTTTCTCATATTAACGTTAACGATGCTCTTTAACAAAGAATTCGGAAGAATGGTTACATTGGTATGGTAAAATATGTAACTTTTTTTCTTAGAGAAGCGTAAAGATGTAAAATTACTAATAGTGAAGGATTGTTGTGGTATCTATCTATCTTAACTAAATCCTTAAAAATCATCCCTGATCAAATGTGGCCTATTAATTAGGGATGGAGGTATTATTTTATTTTATTTGGATGTTTGTATAGTAAAGATCATCTTCTAACCCATAGGTCACCGTCAAAGTCATTTTGGGGGAATGGGTGTTTTCCAATGCATTATACTCACTGCTGTTTTCTCTTGTCTTGATGACATACTAATTCTTTTCTCAATTTCTTTTGTCTGATAAGCTAGTAGTTGTTTTAACGTATACTTTGCAATAGTCGTAACATAGAGAATCTCATACTGATGCTCTGGGATTGCCATAAATGTACACACTTAAGTGCACAAACCTGGCATATAATTGAGCATCTAGGCACATACAAACAATGATCTTGTGGGGGGATACCTGCCCCATTCCTTCTCTGTTTCAAGGGTCCTGTCAACTCTTTATGCTAATGCTGTACATTCTGAATTTGTAATAATCCTGGCTCCCTTGCCTTGACTCTTGTTGTTTTTCGGCGAAAAAAGTGTACAAGATGCAATAGCTGGGAGAAGTGGATAAGATAGGATAGCCCCCAATGATCGCTATCATTTACAATTCTCCAGCTAATGCTAAATTATTTGGCCATATAATAGTGCTAGTAAGCGTGCGTGTGTAATATTACAAGAATTGTGCTTCCTGATGGTATCTCAGTTCATCATTGGCCTTATACTTGAATGTTGACCATGTTCATGAATTTCAGGATGATGGATATATACCGAATCATTCAGTGCTAGAACTTCAGAAAGCTTGGCCAGGATCAGAAGTGAGGTGGGTTCTTGGTGGGCATGTATCATCATTTATTCTCCACAATGGCGAGTTCCGCAGAGCTATTGTTGATGGTCTTGACAGATTAAATTGGAAACAACCTCCCTTCTGATCAATGCAATTGTAAGCTAGGGATTCATAAACCTGTAAAATTATATTGCTCTTGATTAATTTTTAATTGTTGTACTATTTAAATTGAAGGAAATAGGGCAAACCCAACCCAATTATGAAGGAGCAATTGGGGTGTCCTCTTTTCATGTCCCAGTGTTTTTATCTCTTTTACTCTTCTTTTTGTTTTAACGATCCCTGACGTATGGGAAGGCGATGTAGATGAATGATGAATTGATATGGTTCAAGTAGATATATTTGATGTTCATTGTTATATGGCAGGACCCCCAAACATGACGTATAATTGACATTCCTGGAGTATCTCGAAATGATTTGATTTTCTTCCTCTTCTCTAGTTAAGCCAATATTTCATTCTGTACTCGGGTCATCAGTTCTGCCACTATCTGGAGATTTATTCTTGGATGCATATTGGTAACTTCTATCTTTCTTAAGCGAATAGAAAGTCCCCCTGTTCCAGTGAATAGCTTATGCAAAGGATCGTTCTTTACTAAATCCATTTCACAAATATCAACTCAAGGCTTAAAGAGCTTGCCTGTATATTCATTTCCCAACTGCTAAAGATGTACAGTCTCCCCTTCATGTTGAAGTTGATTATATAACTGTATATATATTCACTGAAAAAAAGGATGTATTACATTTAGACTCCGTTTGGTAGGGCGTAAAATATTTTCCTGCAAAATTGCTAGGCATTTCAAAGCAATTACCTTCTTAGCTTACTTCCTTGACTAGGGATTCTCTATTTTTAATTTTACATTGTTTGGTTTGCAGAGGAGTGTAAAACCATTTTCCCTAGGAGTAAAATTGTTCTTCTAATGATGGAAAACCATTTTCCCTTCATTTAAAGGGAAAATTGTTTTCCTTCCTTTTCCTTATTTCTCTTGTACACTCCTTTAACTACCTCCTTACTTTCCCTTTCATTTTCCTTTCGTTTCATCATTTTCTTACATGGAACCAAACAACGGAAAACTAATTCTGGAAATGTGTTTTCCATTATAAATTGTTTTTCATGAAAATCATTTTACACTGAAAATGTTTTACACTGAACCACACGAAGCCTTACCGCCGAGAGTTTTGGCGGCGCCTCTCTTACTTCCTCCATGTGCTGTATAAATCTGATTGTCACATTTTGGTGAAACCAATGTGAACAATTTGATCAGCTTCTCTGTTATGAAAAACCTTACATTTTTCACTGTACATTTTCTTGTAGTTTTGTTTTTTAATGTATTTTGTTTTCGCATTATTCAGAATGCAGTTTTTTTTTTGGTTAAATATTTGCTTGAACAAAGCTGAGATCGAGGGTGAAACTTTTGGTGGATTTATGTTGGGTTTCATCATCAGAGATTATTTCAAGCATGCAATTTGAAACTTGTGTACTATGTCAAATACTTGAATTGGATTCCATTAGTATTTATGCCAGATATAGCGAATTTAGTATGGTAATGAACTTAACATTCTGTTTTGGAATGTTGAATCACTTGAATGCATGCAATTAGACTCTATTCACTATCTATCTAGGAAATTAGGCTCCATTGACTTCAACGAAAAAAGTTTATTCTCTACATACTAATTAATCTGTAGATTGTGTAAGAAAAACAGAAAAAGAGAGAATATCGAAAATTAAATATAATTAGTTTTTAATCTGCAAAATCAATTGGTAAAATATGGTTCAATAACAATTTTCAATTGTAAAAAATGAAACTTGCTACAATTAAACAAAAAGATAGCTATAACATTTGTCTAATTACTAACAAAAAAACACTAACTAATAACAAAGAATTATCTAATTCTAGGAGGAAGCTTGATCAAATCTTTGATGCAAGGGCGAAGAGTGGTGGAGTAAGAATTGAAACGAAGCATTTGACTATGACTATCTTCATACTTGCAAATTATTTCTAGCTTACCATAATTCTCACCTTCCAAACAATATCGAGACATAGCCATCAACATGGGAAAATATCAATTCTTTCCCCAAAATAATAAAACTATTTGTCCATGACGAAACTTGCTTGATGCCCAAGAGATCAACAATGTCTATGTTAATCAACCAACGCCATGAACTTGTCTTTTCGTCCCCCTTGCTCTTGCCTTCTTCAAGTACCCAAATCTTGACCATCTTATCAAAATACTTAACCAGACAACTAGACTCGAAATCACACTCTTCCATCTTACGCTCTCATCCAAACAGCCGAAAAGTACACGCATCCAAATCATAATTATCTTGATCATCACAATCTTGGGGTACTATTAGAATTCTTGAAGTCCCACATACAACATCATAATGAAATATATAAGACAAAGGATCTTGCCTAAAACAACTACCATAATCTGATAAAATATACAAACCATCTCTACTGAACACTTGATTATCGAAATTCAAATTTCTACTTGTTATTATATTTTCATGCTTGAGTACCCAATTACCAGCCTCTAACATGTAAACGTCATAACCAGTGTTCCAATCTTCTATATCATGTATAACAAATATCAAAAGAGAATAATCAAATGGGAACTCAATATTTTTCTTACTAAATGCATTACCACATACCAATGCAATATTTAAGCTCTCATCGGTTTGATATCTCTTTTGCCAATTCCTTGTTAGGCAATTTAATAGGCAACCAAGTTCTGGTTGCGGGGTTGCATAGGAATAATTATGTTAGCCTTTTGGAATTTATAGTCCTACATACCTACGATTAAGCCATTGCTTGACGCCAAGATGCAACCTTTTTCGGTTAAAAACTTAAGGGATATTTTTGGAATGCCATTGTAAGACCGTTTTTCGGATAGGAAGAAAAATTGTAGTTTTTCAACTTTGATTGTTAAGCATGAATCTTCTTGTTTGATCAAGGACTCATCAGTTTTCGAACATGAATTATGGCATTGTTTCTCAACAAAATAAGTTTCAAACAAAAAATCTTTACATGTTTTTGCTATGGTTGATAATTTGGTACAAGGGTTTTATTGGTAACCATGACATTATTTCGAATATTTCTCCATGAAAAGCCATGGATGCACCTATTTGGTTATCCACTAGTATATATTTCTAGTCGGACCCAAGTGCACCTATGGTAAAAAAATATGCTGATGTGCTCAACTTTCAATCTCTTATCTACTCATTTTACAAAGCTTACTTTTTTTTCTCCTCTCTATACTTTTTTGTCTTCTTACCCCAACTTTCTAGTGGGGGAGCGTATTGAAAAACTCTATTTAGCTAAATTTTAATTAGTCAAGTAAGAGATAAGAAGTTGTCAACCTCACACAATATATATATAAATTATGAGAATGCCTCCACTACACACATAAAACAAAACTCTAGCTAATAAATTTAGTCAAACAGCCGGACTTTTTTTTTATATGAAGTATATAAATAAGTAATATAACAATGCAATTCACCTCAAAAATAAGATAAAAAATAGAACATTGAAATCTTTGGTGGAACAACTGCCACTCAGGACAAGCAATTATAGGCATAAATCTCGTTCATACCCATTTGGTATCTACAAGATATTTTGACACCCACATCATTATAATTTGGGATAGATCATAAAAGTTGCACAGTTTAACTAACATGAGTACCTGCCATTTAAAAAGGTATTGGATACCAATTTACACTTTTGATTTTGTTATATTGTGGGCAGTAATAGTGTGCTGACTGCTGATAGACCTCAAATTGATAACTATCAGATAGGTACCATTACGGCAGCACTTCCTCCACCCAACCCTCTTATAAAATTTGTCCTTGTGTGTTGACAACGTTGAACGATCGATTCAGATTTGAGAGTGCTATCTGTAGCCTATTAAGGAAGGATGTTGTTGACAGGATGGAAAGTTGAATTTTGAGCACGACCAATATGACTTATTGATTATATGTTGTGTGAACTTGTGTCTATGACTATGCCATATAAATGAAACACTGACTGACTGAACCCACAATAATTTGGTATCCTGCCTGCCTCCAGTCCATTCAAGCATGCTTCAACAATCGTCCACTTGCATAATAGTGCTAAGTATGTACTGTCACTCACAAATCCAACATTATTCGACAATGCTTGATGCATTGAATTTATATTTTCTCGAACTTATTTCCCTAAATATTGCTAGGAAGATTTTTTTTCTCACTTTACCCTGCTTTCAGAGATAATTCCTTGGATATAGTTCATACAGAGCATTACTGCAGAATTCTATTTTGTTTTAAGAGTCGTCTTGAAAATATCTTCTATATAATAACATCTTTTTCTATCTATGTTTATCCCATACAAAAGTAGCCAACGTAACCATGCCAGCTCCTACCTTGAAATGCTCTCCCCTCTCCTTCACCTTCACCTTCACCTTCTTGCGGGTCCTTCTATCCTTAAACCCGGCTTCTTCGGCCTCCGTCTGTAACACAAATGACCAAAAATTCCTCCTCGAAATCAAATACCATTTCAACAATGCCTCAACTTTCACCACTTGGGATCCTAACACCGACTGTTGTACCAATTGGTCAGGCATCCAATGTGATGCGCACGGCCGTGTTATCATGCTTGCTAATAGCATTGCTGATGATGTCGTAGGCGAAATCCCACCAGCCATGGGCGAACTCCCATACCTCCAATTCATTGCCTTCTCCAACTTACCCCACCTCTCTGGTTCAATCCCCTCATTCCTATCAAAATTAACCAACCTTCAACACCTTGATCTCAGCCTCAACAACCTCACGGGTCCGATACCGGAATTCTTAAGCCAACTCAAGGACTTAGACGACATCGATCTCTCCTCCAACAGCCTTACTGGCTCAATCCCTTCATCCCTTTCCCAACTCCCCAAGCTTAGAACCATTAACCTTGGCACAAACAAACTCTCTGGTCCTATCCCACCTTCACTTGGCTCCATCAAGAGCATGGTCCAAATTTACCTCTATTCTAATAGCCTCTCAGGCTCAATCCCACCTTCTTTATCCCGCCTTCCTGAACTCAATGAGCTCGCTCTATGGGGTAACAAGCTCACGGGTACTATCCCAGCCTCATTCGGCTCGTTTCGAAACCCGGATATTAGCCTCGACTTGTCCTCCAACAAGCTATCTGGTTCAATCCCAAGATCATTTGGTAAGGCCAATATAACACAGCTAGATATCTCTAAGAACAAGTTTACTGGCGACGCCTCGTTTTTGTTTTCTAGAGATAAGACAGTGTTGAGCTCCATTGATATGAGTAATAATCTTTTCAAGTTTGATTTTTCTAACGTTGATCTTCCTTTGGGTTTGAAGAGATTGGATATAAGTCATAATATGATATTTGGGTCACTTCCTAAACGACTTGGTCAGTTGCCGTTGTATAGAATTGATGTGAGCTTTAACCAGCTTTGTGGGAAGATACCAACTGGAAGAAGGTTGAAACAGTTTGATGCAGCTAAGTTTTCTAATAACAAGTGTTTGTGTGGTCCGCCGTTACCCCCTTGCAATTAGAGTATTATTCTGTTGTGCTTTACTTGATGGGAACTCAAGTATTCCAGTTTACTTTGAATATGCTTAATTTGGATTGTATAAGTTTAATGTACATTTTGACTCCTTTCACAAGTTTATTTACCACAATATTAACGTGTTCCCAATTTTATGAGAGAAACTATGAAGTTAGTCCATTTACCAAACTAATCACGTGAATTGTCATTTAAAATCATAAAGTCTGTCCTTCGAAAAAGTCTCACAAAATCATTACACATGTTACCACGGGTTCCCGAAAGGGGGCCCAAAAAAAAAAAAAAAAAAAAAAAAAATTAAAAATGTACGCTTTTATGATGATAATAAAAATGAATAGTAATCCCATTAATCTATCTCACTGTGAAACGTTCTATCAACTTTTGTATTTTTTCCTTTCCAATCAAACCTCGCAAGTTTTATTCAACATTTTTATGATCACTTATCATAATAGTTTTTCGTCAGACATGATGTACAACGGATAATGAATCGCAATATCACTAAGGCCCTGTTCTTTTGGACTTATTTTCAGCAAAAATAAGTAAAAATAAGTTCGATTCGGCGAAAAATAAGTTCGGTTCAAGAAAAAATAAGTAAAAATAAGTTCGGTTCAAGAAAAATAAGTAAAAATAAGTTCGGTTCGAGAAAATAAGTTCGGTTCGGCAAAAATAAGTTTAGGCATTTCTTTTGGACTTATTTTCAAAGAAAAATAAGTAAAAATAAGTTCGGTTCAGTAAAAATAAGTTCGGTTCGGCAAAAATAAGTTCGGTTCAACTAAAATAAGTTCGGTTCGGCGAAAATAAGTTCAGTTCAGCCAAAATAAGTTCAGTTCAGCAAAAATAAGTTTAGTCTTGTAATTGTAATTATTATTTTTGTTTTCAATATTACAATTACTATTGTTATTATTATTATTAATATTATAATTGAAATAACGATGAATTTGTATTTTTTTTTTTAATTTATTTTTTTTATTTATTATTTATTATTTAGTATTTATTATTTATTAATTATTATTATTATTTATTATTATTATTTATTATTTATTATTTATTATTTATTATTTATTATTTATTATTTATTATTTATTATTTATTATTTATTATTTATTATTTATTATTTATTATTTATTATTTATTATTTATTATTTATTATTTATTATTTATTATTATTCTAATTATTTATTAATATTATTATTATTATTATTATTATTATTATTGTAATTATTTATTATTATAATAATTTATTATTCATTATTATTATTATTATTATTATTATTATTATTATTATTATTATTATTATTATTATTATTTTATTATTTTATTATTTATTATTTATCATTTATTATTATTTACTATTATTATTATTATTATTATTATTATTATTATTTATTATTATTATTTATTATTTATAACCTATTATTTATTTATTTATTTATTTTTATTATTATTATAATTATTATTATTTATTATTTAATATTTATTATTATTATTTATTATTTATTATTTATTATTTATTATTTATTATTTATTATATATTATTATTTATTTATTATATATTATTATTTATTTATTATTTATTATATATATTTATTATTATTTATTAATTATTATTTATTATTTATTATTTATTATTTATTATTTATTATTTATTAATTATTATTTATTATTTATTATTATTATTTTTTATTTATTATTTATGATTTATTATTATTAATATTATTTTTTATGATTTATGATTTATTATTTATTATTATTAATATTATTTATTATTTATTTTTATATTATTATTATTATTATTATTTATTATTTATTATTATTTATTATTATTATTATTTATTATTTATTACTATTATTTATTATTATTTTTTATTATTATTTATTATTTATTATTTATTATTATTAATATTATTTATTATTATTATTTATTATTTGTTATTTATAATTATTATTATTTATTATTTTTATTATTATTTATTATTTATTATTTATTATTATAAAATAATAAAATAATAATAATAAGTATTGATAATATTATGTTAATACGGTTTAGTTCAACAAAAATAAGTTCGGTTGAGTAAAAATAAGTTCGGTTCACCTAAAATAAGTTCGGTTCAAAAAAATAAGTTCGGTTCGGCAAAAATAAGTTCGGTTCGGAAATATAAGTAAAAATAAGTTCGGTTCAGCAGAAATAAGTAAAAATAAGTTCGGTTCAAAGAAAAATAAGTTCGGTTCATAAAATAAAATAAGTTCGGTTCGGTTCAAGTAAAATAAGTTCAAAAGAACGCGGCCTTAGATACTTTAATGTTGTAATTATTATATTTGTTTTCAATATTACTATTAATATTGTTATTATTATTAATATTATAATAACGATGAATTTGTAATTATTGTATATTTTTTTTTTTTTTTTTTTTTTTTTTTTTTTTTTTTTTTTTATTTTTTTTTTTTTTTTTTTATTTTTTTATTTTAATATTTTATTTATTTATTTATTATTATTATTATTATTATTATTTATTATTATTTACTATTTATTATTTATTATTATTATTTAGTGTTTATTATTTATTATTTATTATTTATTAATATTTATTATTATTATTATTATTATTATTATTTATTATTTATTATTTATTATTATTATTATTATTATTATTATTTATTATTAATATTATTTATTATTTATTATTATTATTATTATTATTATTATTATTTATTATTATTATTATTATTTATTATTTATTATTTATTATTTAGTATTTAGTATTTATTATTTATAATTTATTATTTATTATTATTATTATTTATTATTTATAATTTATTATTTATTATTATTATTATTATTTATTATTATTTATTATTAATATTATTTATTATTATTTATTATTATTATTATTATTATTATTATTATTATTATTATTATTATTTGTTATTATTATTATTTATTATTTTCTATTTATTATTTATTATTATTATTATTTATTATTTATTATTTATTATTTATTATTTATTATATATTATTATTATTATTATTATTATATATTATTTATTATTTATTATTTATTATTTATTATTTATTATTTATTATTTAGTATTTATTATTTATTATTTATTATTTATTATTTATTATTTATTATTTATAATTTATTATTTATTATTATTATTATTATTTATTATTATTTATTATTAATATTATTTATTAATATTATTTATTATTATTATTATTTGTTATTATTATTATTAATTTATTTATTATTTATTATTTATTATTTATAATTTATAATTTATTATTTATTATTATTATTTATTATTATTATTTATTATTAATAGTATTTATTATTTATTATTATTATTATTATTATTATTATTATTATTATTATTATTATTTGTTATTATTATTATTTATTTATTTATTATTTATTATTATTATTATTATTATTATTTATTATTTATTATTTAGTATTTATTATTTATTATTTATTATTTATTATTTATTATTTATTATTATTATTATTATTATTTATTATTTATTATTTATTAGTTATTATTTATTATTTATTATTTATTATTTATTATTTATTATTTATTATTTATTATTTATTATTTATTATTTATTATTTATTATTATTATTATTATTTATTATTATTTATTATTAATATTATTTATTATTATTTATTATTATTATTTGTTATTATTATTATTTATTATTTATTATTATTTATTATTTATTATTTATTATTATTATTATTATTATTATTTATTATTTATTATTTATTATTTATTATTATTATTATTATTATTATTTATTATTATTTATTATTAATCTTATTTATTATTTATTATTTATTATTATTATTATTATTATTATTATTTGTTATTATTATTATTTATTATTTATTATTTATTATTTATTATTTATTATTTATTATTTATTATTTATTATTTATTATTTATTATTTATTATTATTATTATTATTATTTATTATTTATTATTTATTATTTATTATTATTATTATTATTATTATTTATTAATATTATTTATTATTTATTATTATTCATTATTATTATTATTATTATTATTATTATTATTATTATTATTATTATTATTATTATTATTATTATTATTTGTTATTATTATTATTATTTATTATTTATTAATTATTATTTATTATTTATTATTTATTATTTATTATTTATTATTTATTATTTATTATTTATTATTTATTATTTATTATTTATTATTTATTATTTATTATTTATTATTTATTATTTATGATTTATTATTTATTATTTATTATTTATTATTATAATTATTTAGCAAAAATAAGTTCAGTTCAGCAAAAATAAGTAAAAATAAGTTAAGTTCAGCAAAAATAAGTTCAGTTCAGCAAAAATAAAATAAGTTCAGTTCAGTTCAGCCAAAATAAGTTCAAAAGAACAGGGCCTAAGGCAGAGACTGAGCAAATTTTTAAGTACAACTAGAGTCATTAAACATCCAATGGTCAACATTTATGAACCCAACAATATCCATAACATAATCAGCAGATGTAGCTTTTTTTTAAGTTGGACTCAAATCTCATTGTTGGAGACTAAAATAGCGCAAGTTATTACATGGACTCAGGTCTATGTAACTCTTACATGGACCCCATCTAAATATTCACTTTGTATATGGAAATGTTCAACCACCACCACCTCCACCAACTCCAACCTAACAAACTTCCGCACCAACTACGCGAACATCTTGCTCCCCAACCACCACCACATCCATCCTCTCCGACCACCTCCTCACCCGCACCACCATCACCACCACTACATCCACCGTAACACTTAGAATGGAGATGCATCCACTTCTTTCTCCTCGAGTGACGCCTCGGGTTCCGCTGCGACGGCGGTTGCAGCACCACGTAGACGGTTGCATCGCCGGCGATGGAGGAATCGACGTCCCTGGCTCTCGCAGTGGCGAGTTTGATAAATCCTAGGAGAGAGAAAACTATCGATTTGGGAGGGAGAAGTGAGATTTGTTGATGAAAGATAAATGACATGGTTTTGTGATTTTTTTGATATAATATGTGTTCGATATTAACAAGTTTGAGCAACTCTATCTTCACGATTTTTTGGATTTTTTGGTAGAGCAACTCAGTTGAACATTTGATGGTCTATATTGTTGAACATTTTTGGAAAGAAAGTGAATATTTTACAATTCAAGCTGAAAACATTTAATGTTATGGATGAAGCGTTTGCACTTTTTTTTACGTTTGAACATTATATGTTAACATTTGATTATTCGATTTATAAATGTGAACATTTGTGAATTATGTTTTACTACATGAACATTATATTGTAGCTTTGCATTTGAACATTTGTTTTTTCAGTTTGAATTTTTTTGTGTCAATATTTGAATATTTGATGTTAACATTTTAATATGTGGTTTATAAATGTGAACATTTGTGAATCATGTATTACTACATAAACATTGGAACTTGCATTTGAATATTTGTTTGTTAAGTTGAATACTTGCATTTTAAACTTAATTAACATATGCAATTGAACATTTTCATATACAAAGTGAATATTTTCATATACAAAGTAAATATTTAGTTTGTTAAGCTGAATATTTTCATATACAACTGAACATATGAAATTGAACATTTTAAGTTGAACATTTACTTCATTTTTCAACTATTTTGTAAAAATTTAAGCCAATCAAACAAAATTGCTGTAACTTGCGAAAATTCAAGGCTATACTTTGAATTTTGTTAGTAAGAATGCGAGAACTACAATATTCAAGCAATTTTCTCAGTAAAGATACAAATGCAACTATTTTTGTTGATAATTCGAATTACCTTTTTTTTTTTTTTTTTTTCTTCTTGTTTATGTTTTTCCATGATCAAATGTTGAATTTGTGCTTGCGAATGTGAATATTTCGTTGATATCAATCTTATTTTCTCCTTTGATTTTGTGATTTTTTTTTTGAAAAATCTGGGGGTTTTTGAGGAGAGAAAAAAATAGATGAGAGAGATTTTAGGGGATTTGAGGAGAGAGAAAAATAGATGAGAGAGATTTTGGGAGTTTTTTTGAGTTTTATCGTGGTTGTTGGTTGGGGTGTGCACCGATCCAAGACCGGACCGGACCGGAACCAGCTGGACCGGTGGACCGGAATCTGCTTTTTTTCTTGGACCGGGATCGGACCGGAATTTTTCCGGTCCGGTCCGGTCTGGACTGGAATTTTTCCTGTCCGGTCCGGTCTTAGACCGGTTGGAGCGGAATCTATATTTTTTAGAAATTTTATTTAAATATATTTATAAATTAGATATATTAAAAATTAATATTTTTAATAACAATAATCCTAAAGTAATAAATAGTAGGTTTTTAAATTTCTAACTTTCTACCTTTTTAAACTTTTTTTAACATATAAACTTTTTTTACTAAAATAATAGAAATTCCGGTCCAACCGGTCCGGACCGGACCGGAAACCCGAAATCGGGAATTTTTGTGGACCGAGGACCGAACCGGTCCAAATGCCGGTCCGGACCGGTTTGTTCACACCCCTAGTTGTTGGTATTTATATAGTTGTTGTATAGGAGGGAGGGGGGGTCCATGTAAGAGACCCGAGTCCATGATATACTAATTGCCAAAATAGACTCCAACAAGGGTACCAAAGGGATTTCATAGGTTTGAGTATGAAAGTAAATGTAAGTTAGTACCAAATCACTATAAAATTGGTACCGAAATAGTCAATGTGATACCCAATATCAAAATGACTCTTGCTTACCCTTTGGTACCAAAGTAACACTCTAGTACCGATTTGACTGGGCTTTGGTACCAGTTTACACTTTACTTTGGTACCTCCAACCTATAAAATTACTAAAATACCCCTCAAGCAGTGAGACGCCAAGCCTTTTTCCAACTTTTTACCACCAATAATAGCTTCTGAAATTGATTGCAAGTATCTGACCTTATAAATTGAAATATTTCTTGTTGGAAGCATTTTTCTAGGGACCAGTTACCATAGGCCATAGCACATAAAGCAATCATCAATGTGACTTTGCATAAAGCCATAAACCGTACCACACTGACAAAATAATTCATAGGCAGTTCGGCACATCTTGCAGAACACCATCCAAGGCTCCAAGCTAATCGTACCACCATATAAGGTTCGCCATAGTCCCTACAAAGCTTGCAAACATAATTGCAGTTTAGAAAAAGATTCGTTTCTCCTTCTCCCATCCCCCCACTTGAGTTGATAAATTAACTTTCTTTATAGTGATTTGGATAGGACAATTTCATATCCAATCCAAACACGACATGAAAATATTGAGAGAATATAGAAATCTTTTTTTTTACAAGAATATTGAGAGAAATCTACTCGAACTATTGATGAGGTATTTATCGTATTTTGAAATTATATGAAGTTTTACACCATTTTTATTATAATCTCAGATATTTGAAATAAGACCTTATTCAGTGACGAGTTCTTAGCATGGTTGTAGATCCTTGTTTCATCCCCTTTGGTGCCTGATCTTGTTTGATTGAGTTTTTTGGATGATTGTCTAATATGGCTTGCTTGTAAGACTATAATACCTTCTGATGGTATTTTGCTCTTTTTAATAAAATCCCAAATTATAAAAAAAAAAGACCTTATTCAATTACTAAAATTGCCAACTCTACCTATAATTGCACTCAACTTTTTTTTTAATCCTAAAACATTATCAATTTGTGTTATTCGAAAAAGGTTTGGAAATGTGTTATCCTTCTTAAAAAATAATATATAGTATATAGTAAAACAATGATCATCTCCATTCTATTTTCATTAAAATACCAAGAAAAAATCAATTATGTAATTATTTCGAGAGACAAATTCAGTAATTATATTACTCAAATGTACCAATAAAATCATTTAATTTGATCCTTTAAACTCATGATTGTTACCAAAAAGAAAATTGTGGACCTCCTACAGTCCTACTAATCACGTTTTACACACAAAGAAACCTCATGAAATTATCCTACAATTTCTTTTGTTTAAGATTCTATAAATACCCCCTCTCCCCTTGTTCATTCATCATTCTCCAGTCTCCACCCAAAACATAAACAAATCCCTTTTTACACCAAACTACTACATATAACATACCCATCTTTTGCTGTTTACTTACCATCAATAATGGAGGTTAGTCCCAAAAAATTTCTCCTACATTTCTCTATGTTCCTGTCACTCTTCACCTTCTCCACGTCTACCGACTTCCCAATCTGTAACACCCACGACGAAGCCGTCCTCCTAAAAGTCCGAGATCATTTTGGCGGCCCTAACGGCCGCCTCTCGGACTGGGATAACAACACAAATTGCTGTTCAGATTGGAACTTCGTAGGGTGTGGTACAGAGGGCAAAGAATATGGTCGCATTAACACAGTCACATTCAGTCGCTCCTGGGGTCTTTCGGGCACTATACCTTCAGATTTCGGTAACCTGCCTTTCCTCAGCTTCTTTATCTTAGCAGATAACATTGACGTCAAGGGAACTATCCCCAAGTCCCTTGCCAAGCTCAAAAAACTATATCACCTCGATCTCGGCATGAACAGCTTAACCGGACCTATTCCGGAAGAACTCTTCAAGTTAAAGAGCCTCAAAGTAGTCGATCTCTCCGCGAATCATTTATCCGGAGTGATTCCATCGTCAGTCTCGGCGTTGTCTTCACTCTCGGAGTTCAATGTATCGCATAATAAGCTCACTGGCTCGTTGCCTCCGTTGTCTAATAGCTTGAAGAGCCTTGATGTGAGTTATAATCAGCTTTGTGGCGCTATCCCGAGTGGGCTGAAGCGTTTTAGTCGGGGAAGATTTGCGCACAACAAGTGCTTATGTGGTCCTCCTTTGGCTGCTTGCAAGTAAAATTGCTGTTTGCTAGAGTTGGACACAGCCGTTTGAAGGATGCGAGCAAATAAACTGTTTGAGCCACGGCCTCGTAGGCATTGCCTTAAGTTTGTGCTTTAATAATTTCTTATCTTTATCTCAAAAACAAAAAACAAAAAAACTGGTTGTGTTTTTTTTTTTTTTATCATTATTGAAGTATGATAATTCCATGCTCCTCTACACTCTAATCAAATTGATCGAGTGAGTTTAGATTTGTCTTTGTTTGAAAGCAAAAGTTGTTTATTATGAGAGAGTGTTCTTTCCATTTCACTTTGTAAAGGGAAGGTGGAAAATAGATTTTTCTCGACTTAAATCTAGTGTCCCTTCATTTTGTGTATCACTTAATTGGTTGATCATAAAACGTGTTCTCTTAGAAATTTCCTTCTTCAATCTAAAATTATTTGCCTCATTTGTGTATTCACGATTTTTAAGACTAAACTTTGACTATTAATATATTTAGTTACATGTAAAAAATTGAAACAAAAGCATTGTAATAGATCTAATCATATTCTCCATGATAACGTGTTTTTTTGTTGCTACTCCCTTTATATTTTTTTGTTTTTTCTACTTGAAATCTTGACACTATTCACAATTATAAAGAATCTTCTAAATTATTCTAAATATATAAGAAAAAAATATAGTCATGTACAATCTTGTAATATGTCGTGTAATATTTGTTTTTATACGTCCTTTTTTTTATTTGCAACATTTTGACTTTCACATTTATTATGTTTTAACTTTGACCATGTTGTTGCCAATATATACAGAGTAATTGTTATCATGTACTCAATTTATTTGTATTTACTTGCTACATTTGCTTTTGCATAGTCTTCAGACTTCAAGGTGTTATTTTGACCGTGAATACCTCATATTCCATCTAAGTGAAAAATATAAATCTACACATCATAAATCTAACAAGACCACACATGACTATATTTTTACCTATAAAAAAATCAAAATAATCATTCAAAGTTGTTGATTCCCATAAAGGAAATATAGCAAGTAAATAAAGACGAAGGAAGTAATATGGCGTTGGATTACTGTCAAAGTATATTTTAGAAATATCAACTTTTCATTATCAAGGTATTAATGGTCAAAATTATATGTTAGCAAGCATGAAATTAAAGTCAAATTGTTGCAATAAATAATAGAGGAAGCATATTAGTAGAAAAAAAAAGATCAAATAAGATCAACAAATTAAAATTGAGGGAAAGAAATTAAAATGGTTTATTCTTATATATTTTAAAATTTGCAGTTAATTTACGAGAAATAAATAAAGAGCAAGCAAGTAGAACCGACAAAATGATAAACTTCATTGTGAATAACACAAGCCCACACTGGAGGAGAGTTTGACCACATACAAGGTTGGCATGGTCTATCCTAAAACCGACTGGTGATATGTGGAGTAACCCACTAATCTATATGTTAGTCATTCTCTTTGTAATTTTTCAATGTGGGACAACTATCCCTAACTCACATGTGGGCAATACTCTTAAGGGTGCGTTCTCTTCACCTTAAAAAATTAACTTTCAGGTCAAATAAGTTCAGTTAAGTTCAGATAAGTTCAGTTAAGTTCAGATAAGTTCAGTTCAGTTCAGATAAGTTTCAATTAGGTCCAATCCGGTCAATAAGTTCCAATCAGGTCAATAAGTTCCAATCAGGTGCAATAAGTTCTAATCAGGTGCAATAAGTTCCAATCAGGTCCAATAAGTTCCAATAAGGTCCAAATAGTCAATGATCAGTAAATTGAAATTAAAATTTTAATTAAAGTACCATATGCTTTTATAGTACTCCCTCCGTCCCAGAATACTCTTGACACTTATCAATGCACGTAGTTTTAGATGATAAGTTGTTGTTTGGTTATCAATTGTTATTTTATTGAAAAGTAGATGTGATAGGAGTTAGTAGTTAGTAAAAGTAGTATGATTTTATTTTAAGGAGAGAGAGTGTGGGCCATGGTTAGAGTTGGTGGGTAGTAGAAGTGGTATTATTTTATTTGGAGGAGAGAGAGTGTGGGCCAATGCTTAAAGGTAGAAGGATTAAAATAATAGTGGGTCAGATCCAAAAATAGAAGTGTAAAGAGTATTCTGGGACAGATGAAAAAGGAAAGTGTATAGAGTATTCTGGGACGGAGGGAGTATTATATTCGTATTGTTGTCTACTATTTTATTATTCATATTACTATTAAATTAGCTGATTATGTTATTATTCAAAAAATATTATAACCATGGTCAAATAAGGTTAACAATAATATAAACGAAGGTTTACTTGGAAGCAGTTTTCGCGCTCAAGTTTTCTCTTGGTGTAGGATAAGAAGACCCTCTCTTATCCTGCGCTTGGCGCCATGGCAGGGAAATCAAAAGCTCGGAAAACTCCTAAGAAATCGCGATCAGATCAGATGTTTCGGTGAAAAAACCTAAGGGTCCTATGTCTGATTCTCAGGCTAAAAAGACGAAATCCATGGACACAATCCTCGGAATTCCAGCAATGGAGGTTGATTCGGGTGAGGAATCTTTGGAAGAAGAAGGTGAAATTCTCTCTCCTAAAGCTTCAATTGCAGCATTGGAAGATCAAAAGGAAGATCATATAACCTTTTCTTCATGGTTATCGGTCATGAAATCGGGTTCTCATCATTCTGCGAAGAATCAGGTATCTCCAATCCCTATTCTTCAATCTGATGAAATCGATAATGCAATTAATGATGATGTTGTGAAAATTGATATGGATGATATCAAGGATGAGGTTGATTTTTGGAATTCCGCCATTGTTGTTCAGTTTTAGGCGTGAATCCTCCCTTTTCTGTAATTGAGGGGTTTTTTAGGCGTGTTTGGAAGGATTTAGGAGTAGATAAGGTGGCTAGCATTGATCATGGAGTTTTCATTGTGCGATTTCATTTAATGGAAAACAGAGATAAAGTCTTAATGGATCATAGGCCTACTTTTGATAAGAAACCTGTGATATGTAAGGCTTGGCATAAAGACATTGTGAATTTTAGGGATGAAATTCAGGTTGTGCCTATTTGGATCCAATTGAAGAATTTGGATTTGAAATTTTGGGGTAGTAAAAGTTTAAGCAAGATTGTTAGATCAATTGGGAACTTTGTTCAGGCTGATCATGCTACTATTAATAGAGACAAACTTCAGTTTGCTCGTGTGCAAGTTGAGGTTGCATTGTCTCAAAAACTCCCTGATCATCTCAAATTTCATGATGAAAATGGATGTTTAAAGATCATAAACATAGGTTATGAATGGAAAACTATAGTTTGTGATCATTGCAAACTCTTGGGGCATTTATCCAATGAGTGCAAGAAGAAGAAGGGTCACAAGACTTGGGTGGCTAAGGTTCCTATTCAGAGGGGTGTTCCTACTGAGGTTCCAAAGGATGGTTTTCAGGCAGTGGTGAGACCTGTGCAAGTTAGAAAGGAGGCTCAGAATCCTGTAAGTGTGGAGAACACTTTTCAAGTGTTGGGTCAGGGTGATGTAGAACAAGGAGTATCTGAAGGCAATACAGTGGAATTAACTGGTCAAGGGGAGAATGCTGGTGCAGGAGGTGGAAAGCCTCCTGACCCTCATGGATAGGTTGATGTTTTGGAATGTCAGGGGGTAAAACAAGACTAAGAAGCAGAGAGATGTCAAATTCTTTTTGCAAAATAATAAATGCAGCCTTGTTTGTCTCCTTGAGACCAAAGTCAAGGCCAAGAATCTTGGGGCCTTGTACTTAAAGTTGTTGAATGGGCTTTTACTTCTAATAGCATGATGCACCCTGGGGGTAGAATTGTCTTAGCTTGGAATCCCAATGAGTTCCAAGTCAGTCCTTATATGTGTTCCAGTCAACTTGTTCAGTGCAAGATTATTAGGGGTCTGCACCGGTCCAGGACCGGTGGACCGGAATCCGGGGTTTTCTTGGACCGGGACCGGACCGGAAAAATTCCGGTCAGGTCCGGTCTGGATCGGAATTTTTCCGGCCCGGTCCGGTCCTGGACCACTTGGACCGGAATTTTTTTTTTCAAAAAAAAAAAACTTTTTTATTTTATTTAAATATATTTATAAATTATATACATTAAAAATTAATAATTTTAATGTCAATAATCCTAAAAGAATAAATAGTAGGTTTTTAAGTTTCTAGCTTTCTAGCTTTTAAATTTTTTTTAACATATAAACTTTTTTTTTTACTAAAATAATTGAAATTCCGGTCCAACCGGTCCGGACCGGAATTTTCCGGGTTGGGACCGAACCGGACTGGTGGACCGGAATCCTGATTTTCGGCGGACCGGGGACCGGAATCGGATTCCGGTCCGGTCCAAATTCCGGTCCGGTCCGGTCCAAATTCTGGTCCTGACCGGTTTGTGCTCACCCCTAAAGATTATTCCAAAGAATGGTGAGGAGTTTGCATGTTCTTTCATTTATGTTCATAACTCTCAGAATGGGAGATCTATTCTATGGCATGATTTGTGCGGCTTGGCAAGTAACATTCATGTTCCATGGATCTTGATGGGTGATTTCAACTGCATCTTAAACACTGATGAAAGAATTGGGAGTGCTGTCAGGCTCAAAGAGATGCAAGACTTTCAGAATTGTGTTAGTAGTTGCGGGGTTGAAGATGCTAAGGTTTGTGGAAATTTCTATACATGGAATAATAAACAACAAGGGGGTAGCAGGGTCTTTTCAAAGCTGGACAGGGTGTTAGTTAATGACAAGTGGACTCTCAAATACCCTACTATTGAAGTATGCTTCAAGAATGAGGGTTATTTTGATCATTGCCCGGGTATTATTTATGTTCATCTTGAGATGGCAAAGGGTAAAAAACCTTTTAAGTTTTTCAAGATGTGGCAGGATGCTCCTCATTACAAGGAGGTGGTGAGTCAAGCTTGGCAATCCTAATTTTAGGGTATGTACTAAGATGTACTAAGTAGTTCAGAAGCTTAAATGTTTGAAAAGGGTGTTGAAAAAGCTGAATATTGAGGGTTTTGGTGACATTGAGGCTCAGGATCTTAAAGCTTAGCAGAAACTTCAGGATCTGCAAGATGATTTGCATCTGAATCTTGCCAATGCAGATTAAGCTGACAAGGAAAAAGAAGCTCAGGAGGAGTATGTTGCAATTCACAAGGCATACTTGAACTTCTTGTCTCAAAAGGCAAAAATAAACTAGATAAGAGATGGGGATGATAACTCATCTATGTTTCACAAGTCTATTAATCAAAGACAGGTTCAAAACTCTATTTTTACTATCAAATATAGACATGGGCAATGGACTAGATAGCCTGATCAAGTGCCTGCAGCTTTTTTAGAGTACTACAACTGGATGCTTGGTACTAAAATGAGTGAGAGAACTCCAGTTAAGCAATGCATTGTGAACAAGGGGCCTTTGTTAACTGATGTTCATAAAGCTTTGCTTAACCTTTCTTTCACCAGAGCTGAAGTTAAGGAGGCTATGTGGGACATAGATGGTGATAGAGCTCCAGGGCCTGATGGCTTTGGAAGTGCCTTTTATAAAGGAATCAGGGAGCATATTGGGGATGATATCTCCACTGCTGCATTAGATTTTTTGACAACTAGTTAGCTCTTGAAAGAAATAAACACAACCAGTATCACTCTGAATCCTAAGAATAAATGCCCTGAAAGTGTGCAAGAGTTCAGACCTATTTCATTCTGCAATGTTTTGTATAAATGCATTTCTAAAGTGCTTTGTAATAGACTTAGGAATGTTCTCCCTGATGTGATTGCTCAAAATCAAGGGGCCTTTGTTCATAGCAGGTTTATTACACACAACATTATGGTGTGTCAAAACCTTGCTAAAGGGTATGAGAGGAAGATTGCTCCTGCCGGGTGCCTTATTATTAAGTTGGATCTTCAGAAAGCTTAAGACACTGTTGAGTGGGATTTTGTGGAAGAAATGCTCACTTGTCTTCAGTTCCCTAGCCACTTTATAAACCTCATTATGATGTGTGTTAGATCTCCCAGATTTTCCTTGTCGATAAATGGCTCTTTGCATGGGTTTTTTTTTTGAGGGAAAGAGGGGTATGAGGCAGGGAGATCCAATCTATCCTCTCCTCTTTGTGTTGTGTGTTGAATATCTGTCTAGGGTCTTGAATGTTGTGGGAGAGAAGGAAGGTTTCAAGTATCATCCTAGATGCAGAGATACAAAGTTAACACACCTTTACTTTGCTGATGACATCATTTTATGCTGTAAAGGTGATGTCAAGTCCATTTTTTTGATGATGCAAGGGTTTAATCTCTTCTCAGCCACCACAGGGTGAAAGTTAGCCCTTCAAAAACAGTTGTGTATTGTTATGGTATGCCTGTGGCTGAGGTGCAAAGGGTGCTTGACATGACTAGTGGAAAAAACATCAATTGCTCCGGTTAAAAAGCCCACAAATGCTCCGTATTTGACCCGTAGCAGACGTCATACGAGCATTTGAGCATTTTACAAATGCTCCGGTTTCAACCGGAGCATTTGGTGTCTCAAATGCTCCGGTTGTTTGAATAACCGGAGCATTTGATTGTCAAATGCTCCGGTTGTTAAGACAAAACCAAAGAATTTGTAGCACAAATGCTCCGGTTTTTTATTAACAACCGGAGCATTTGCTAGTTTTTTTATTTTAAAAAAAAATGTACAGACTTCTTGAAAGCCGTACACCCAAGATACACCAACAAGGAGTAAAAACTTCTACATACCGGTCAGGTACTCAAGTACTAGTACCTTTTAGTGACAGCCCCTATCATGCCAGCATACATACAACTCATACCCCACTGTTTCCACAGAAGTTAAAGACTACTTATACTCTTATAAGAATCAAAAGAACATATATAAGAAGGATATAAACTGAAATTTCATTAATCAAATAAAAAATTAATATGCCATGACACAAGTATAAACAACTAGCTAATAATTGCAAAAAAATCTCATTATGCCTCTAGGACACCATAATTAGTATTCTAAAAAAAGTTCCGTGAAAAACAGGCAAGAATTCTAAATCTAAACCAAGGAAAGTTGTCACCCTTTTACGTGATGGTGATTCCTCAATCATTGCAACAACTTCTTCATCATCATTCTCACACGCTAAAACATTACCACCATCAGATTGATTCAAAACATGCTCCTCAGGACACCACAGCCACAACCTCTGCACCTAATGAGACAAACCAAATAATATAACAATGATCATTATATACCCTTCATTACTTCCAAGAAGAAAACCTTTAATTTCATAAACTAAAAAGTAATCATGAATCGATCTCGTATAGATTGCAAAACATCCATCCAAATAAAAGGAGAAGGTAGTACTGCTACAAAATTCCATGATTAACAACATATTATAACAGAATTACCAGCACAAAACAATTAATTTAAGTAGAAAATTGTCATGGGTTTATGTATCCAACAAATTATCTCACCATTAGAGAAACAAAAGACTAATTAATGATTCAAAACTCGAAAACAAAATCAGAAGATAATTATTAAAAGAAGGTAAACCACACACATACATATGATAGAATCGTGATGGACTTGGGATTTATAGGCCTTATGGATACATGAAACAGCCCACTAACAAAATTAGCTTGCAAAAAAATAAGTTGCCCAAGTGAAATCTGCATAAACAATATAAAAGAGCTGTAAGAAGTGACTGTCAAAAGAAAGAAACAATAAAATTAAGGGTTGGAGAGAGACAATAAGATATGAGAAATAAAATTAGCTAGGGTCATATGAGAACATGCATGCTTGCACTCACCTTTACTCTCATTGTTAACATGCCATTCATTGAAGCTAAAACTGCCATTATAACATAATAATAGCACTAATAACTCCAGGACTTGGAAATATAAATTACCAAATGAGCCTAATGAGTTACAAACCATATTTTAGGGAATACAAAATTATTCTACAAACCGTAATCTACTAAATACAAGTATTTATAAATTAGGGAGTAAAGAAAGGTAAGAAAAAACTATTAGCTAACCTTTACATAGTAATGGTCTCCCTCGGTTTACAGCTTCTAATCTGTATTCTCATGTTACTGTTCCTAGTCTGGCTTTCTTTAATGTTGCAGCACTCCCTTCGCGATGCCTGTTCATGCAATCACATCAAACCTGTTAAAAACTTAAACCATGGTGGGTGGTGAACTAGTGATTGCAAAACAGAATTTCACTATTCAAATAAAAAAACCAAACATAAAACGTCTATATTTACTTGCTACATTTGATGAACCAACAAACAGTAATTGATGAGCAGGAAATGTAGCAAGTAAATTTTGTGCAAAAGAAAATGTAGCAAGTAATGTAGACGGAGGGAATAGTACATAGACTGGTTTTATTGAAGCTGCTCATTAGCAATTTCACAGTTGCATAGTCAAGTTGGACTCACATACTAGAGTATATTGCACGAAAAATTTCCAAATCTTTTGGTCGATTTGAAGTACCAAGTGTAAATAACCAATAGGCAAGAGTCGAGGACCAAAAACTAACCGAAATATTAACAATTTTACTAGCTATACAACAGATGATTGATTCATTCATAGTAAATTCCACAATACTACTCAATCAAGAGCTTTTTTTTCCTTGTATATAATGGATAAAAGAGTGAAGAACCAAACCTTGGTCCACTTCTCAGGGTCCCTTTTTTGAAGCACAGTAATATTCTCCACTAACACTGCATCCTTGTAAGCTTCTTGCATACATTCTTTCCCATCGGCAGCAGCAGCCCTCATGTAAGTGCTTATGGTTTTACCATCACCAGTCTCCTTAACTTGGTCCAGGTAATAGATGATGGGCCTCTCGCAAGGATCATCCCTCGTAGGACGGGTATTGAACACGAAAGGCCCCTCACTACCGCTACGCCAGGTACGAATGTCTGCAAAGGCATACCGAGGACTTTGGATGAGATAAGGGATGGATATAACTGCACGGTATATCCCCAAGATATGGATACCAACCATTTAGGGCTGTGATCATGTCAGATACTTTGCTGGATGGTGAGGCCCGAGTCAACATGGTATGCACACCAACAGTCTTCTCAAGGAGTCCAACTGATTTTCACCCGGAAATAATGGCTTCGCACTAACAAGATGATGGAGAGACACCAAGGAAGCCACTGGATGTGCAGCCAGGAAACCATAGGGATCTCCTCTAATGTCAAGCTGAGGAAAGAAAACAAATCAAGATTATCACAAATTAATAAATCCACGAATCAAAAGCAGCGTATCAATTAGGCTTGCATGCCACCTAAACATGAAAAAGAGTCTTTTCTTCTTCTTTTACACCCCTCTTTTTACAAGTTCAAGTGATTGTTTCTATGATTTTTCATAGTTTCCAAGGTACTCACATCCAAACCTAGTACAGTAGTATGTCATAGTGAACTCCGGAGCTCTATCAACTTTGAATTTTCAAAAAAAAAAAGAATAGAATAAAAAAGCAGAGGAAATTCTACGATTATGAAATCAAACATTAACGAAAGTAATTTCTCTAAGAACAATGGCTCGAAAGTATCTCCGGTAAAATCTATCAAGTAGAAGTTGCTTAATTTTAACCTTAGCTTTCCAAAGTAATCTCTAAAATAAGCAACTTATGTATTACAACATTCGCATTATAAACAACGTCAACAACCCAACTTTTCAGATGGCATATAAGAGTATTAAACCAAATCCTCCAACTTTGCTACTCTCATGCAGTATTACATGCATATTATGCTTATATCATAAACAAATTTAAGCTAAAGCTTGGAAATCCTGACCTTTTTTGAGAATTTCATGTGTAGGTTTTAGCGATTTGTCACTGCAGAAGTTCATGGGAAGCTTAATTAGTCGCTGCCATTATGCTCTAGACCACCAAGACAATTAACTATACCAGGACGTTTGTAGAAAGAAGCTAAACGAGCAACCAAATAAGCAGAATATCCACTGTCAGCACGCATCTAGGCTGAATTCGCTTTCCGAAATCTGGCCCTGGCTGATCTTTCTTAAAATCTGAGACGAATTCATCAGCTGCTTAGACGGCTCTGTATAATAATCCCCATTGCCACTTCCATAACCCCTCAATCCTAGCACTAAAGCACCTTTATCTTAGAATCCAAACAGAAGGAAAAATAAAAAAACAAAGGTAAAAATATCAGAGGCATTTCATGTTTTTCTCCTCTCAAAAAAACCAGTGAAAAGTAAGAACTCAATTGACATAAACTACAACCAACAGTATGGGGGGAGAGAGAATAAGGTGCATAGATTGATAAAAAGTAGCATTTAGAAAAACAAAGAAGTTATTAGAGCAGTTCTGTAATTTAAACTTATATAATCCTTGACATTGAAAAAATACAATTCATACTGTCAACCTTATCTCTGGAAATAATAGAACTATATCCATATTTGAACCTAACTAAAACATCCGTTTACCAAACTACCTACACCAAATCAAACACATACAATGCCACTCCTAATAATGCATTCCAAGCATGGTCACATTCAACTATTTGAAATAATTGGATATCCTTAATAAGATGAAGCAGTCACTAAATCACATTTATCAAGCATACTAGTAATGTGAGTAAGACAAATTGATCTTAGAGAACTTGCTGGCTATCAAGTGTCCATAGAAACTAATCACAAGATTATATAATCAGCTCAAAAAGACCAGATTACTTTTCTTCTAGAGCCTCATATCATTAATCACTTTAACAATTCAATGATGACAGTTGAATAATCAAGGACGAGAAAGCAACCCTGCCAGCAAGAACACGATCCATATCTTGTAGTTCAGCTTCGAGGAAACGACGTCCACGCAAGTACTTTTCATTCTTATATGAATCCCTCTTACCTGGAAAGGAAAATGACTCAGTTTCAGTTATTTCATATATATACTCAAGTACATGCAAATTCAATGCGCGAAGGATGGATTTAGTACCACGGAGGACGAATGGAGAAAGGCCCATCTTATCCACGGTATTGTCATTACGGAAATGAACCCGACCAAAAGACTGTAATCCATAATTCTCTGTGCTTCAAGGAACTCGCAATCCCGCTCAATTTGCCTGATTTTTGAGAGATTACAATCAATTCAAGCTGCACAACAATGGTACTACAAGGTTTTACAAGATGTGTGACTTTAACTCACTTGATCAAATCATGGTACCAGTTCCTTTGAAGGCGGAAGATAAAGTCAAGATCAAGATCCTTGAGGGTAGTCGTTTCATCTATCTCACCCTCAGGCTTCTGCGTTGTCCGCCCATGTCGAGATCCTTTTAAGTCGAATCACCTATGAATACGGTACATATCAAAAATTGAAGTAAAACATATCATCTACTAATTACAATTTCCTCCAACTTCTATTCAGCTACAAACACCTCAACAACAGCCAACAGTTAACAATTTAACATTGACTTTATACTAGCATCAAATGATAAATCCCCCACAATCCTTGATCCTATCAAAAATTGCTAACCTAATTTCATTGTAAATCGAGAAAATCAGAGCTCGCATACATAGTTGTAACGAAATTAAAGAAAAAGAGACCAACATTTACAACACAATCTGCTTAAAATCTCTTATCCTTGAGTGCAAAATCTATAAAATTCACAAATTACGAAACCCTAGATACTCAAATAGATGAAACTGAACGAACACAAAAGCATCAGAAACGGAAAAATACTAGAAAATCATGTCGATCGAAAAACCAAAATAATTTTATGAAGTCACAAAATGACGAAAGAAATGGAAGGATCTAGGGTTTTGAAGCGTGAAAAAAGGAGGAGAGTAGAACAAATACCTTGAGCTGAGAAAGAAGACGATTGCAGGTATCGAAATCATTGCGGAGAGACGATTCTTTGAAACTTTCGAAGGTCTGAGAAATTACTTTCGTGTTTTGGAATCGAGGTAAGAGATAAAGTTTTTGACCTGAACAAAACCCTAAACGAAATCAAAGAAAACCCTAAAAAAATCCCCCAATCTTGGAAACCAAAAAAAAACTAAAATACAACAATAAAACTAAATTACAGCAGTAAAGTTCGAACGAAATTACCTGGACATGCATTCTAAGGAGCGGACCGAGAGTGAAGAGGGGAAGAGAGAGAGAGAGAAGCAGTTTGATGAAGAGGGAAAGAGAGAGAACTGCATCCTGAATTGACAACCGAGGTTTCACTTGAGCGGGGGGGATTGGGAGGGAGGGAAAACAATCAAGGGAAGGAAAAATGAGGAGGATCGAAATAAAAATATCTTAGAAATAGGTATAATGCTTCTTGAATTGACATCAAATGCTCCGGTTAACTAATCAACCCGAGCATTTGTAAGTTCTTTTATTGAAATTTTCACAAATGCTCGGGTTGATTAGTCAACCAAAGCATTTGATAAGTAGCAAAAGCAGTTTTTTCCACTAGTGATTGGGTTTGCCCATGGTACCTTTCCCTTCAGGTACTTAGGGATTCCTATCTGCTCTAAAAAAATTTCAGTGGCTGACTGTGATAAAATAGTTGAGAGAATGTGTGCTAGAATCAAGCTCTGGAGCTCTAGAAATTTATCTTTTGCTGGCAAACTTAGACTGGTGAACTCAGTCCTGATGACTTTGCAAACATATTGGGCACAAATCATGATTCTCCCCCAGGGTGTCTTCTCTCAGATTAATAATATTTGCAGGAATTTCTTGTGGAAGGGTACTACTGATTATGGTTCCCCTGGTAAAGTGGCTTGGACTGCTGTTGATAAGCCTAAAAAGGAAGGTGGGCTGGGCATAAAAAATATCAAATTGTGGAATACTGCTGCTATGAGCAAGTATGTTTGGATGATTGCAAGCAAGAAAGACAATTTGTGGGTCAAATGGATACACTCCGTGTATCTTAAGGAGAGGAACTGGTGGGAGTACCAGCCCAAAGCTGGTGACAGTTGGTATTGGAGGGCCATTTATAGAGTCAAAGATTTAGTGAAGCAATACTGTACTGAGGCTCAGTTGAGTAATTTGCCTAAATTCTTTATAAAACAAGATTACTACAGATTAGTTCCAAGTACCAGGAGTATTTACTAGACCAAAGCGGTTTGGTGCAAATTGGGACAACCTAAGCACAGGTTCATTACCTGGCTGGCAATGTTGGAAAGGTTAAATACTAAAACAAGGCTGCTGCAAATGGGTATTACTCAGTAGAACACTTGTATGTTGTGTGGTATGGCTGAGGAGAGTCACAAACATTTATTTTTTGAGTGCCACTTCAGCCTAATGTGTCTTCAGCAGATCACTCAATGGCTTGGCATGAATCGTAGGCCCACTGATCTTCCCACTATGATCAAATGGGTTTACAGAAGGAAACTCAGTAAATTCAGAAACGAAGTTCATTACTCCATCATGTTGTGTATAATTTACTACATATGGAGAGAGAGGAATAATGCTCTTTGGCAGGATACTGTTAAATGTATAGATACTGTAGTTAGATCGATTCAAAAGGATGTGCATAATAGAATCAATTGTGTTCTTCCTAGGGCCCTTTGTAATGGGGATAGGCCTTGGTATATAGCTTTGTTTGAAAAGGTGAATTAGGCTGCATGTAGCCTGGTGTTGGGGTCTTAGTTATGGAGGCCTGTCTCCATGCCTAGAATAAATTTGTATCTTGTTTTTGATGCAATATATACTTACTTGCCGATAAAAAAAAAAGGTTAACAATAATAATCATCATAATTATAATATTTTGCCATTCGTCTTTAAATAAGTAGAGATTAATAATTACTATTTTTTTGTTAAAATGTTATTCATAAGAGATTAATATTTTATCGAAGGGTCAAGTTTAATAATTATTATGTCATAACAAATTTTGAGGGGTAGTATTTATGGTATTACCCATTAAATTTTTTTGTCAAATAAGGTCAAATAAGTTTTAATCTGATCCAATAAGGTCGAATAAGTTTCAATCAGGTCCAATCAGGTCTAATAAGTTCCAATTAGGTCAATAAGTTTCAATCAGGTCCAATAAGTTCCATTCAAGTTCAACCACGTCCAATAAGTTGGATCAGGTCTAGTAAGTTCAATCCAGTTCAGTTCAGATAAGTTCAGTTCAGTTTAGGGTTTTTAAGGTGAAAAAGAACGCACCATAACACATGATTTTAACCTTATTACATTATGCTTGGAGCTATGGTACTATGAAGACTAATTTTTGCTCATGTGTTCATCTTGAACTCTAATACATTTTGCTCATTTAGATGATTTCAAATGAGCAATGAGTAAAAAATAGCATTGGGTGCACCATTCTCACGGTATTACCCCAGGTGTATGATAAAATTTGTAGATCGAGTTGGGATCGACCCGACACGAGTTCGCCAGTACTAAAGGCCCTATGATCACACCATTGTCAAATTTTAGCTCGAGCCCGACGCGTGTATGATGGACTGGCCCGTCCAACCCAACTTAACACATGGGTCGGGAACACCTCTTTTGAATTTTGGGATATTATTTCAGATAACCCTGACATAGTCTTTTTTCCCAAATAACCCCCACATTGTCACCCCTATCACGGATAACCCTAAATTTGTAATTTGTCATTAAACATGATGGAATTACGACTTTATATGGGTTTGGCGGCATTTAAGAAGGTGGTTGATGGCTGTTCAAAATGATGTTTATTAGTTTTGATGCACAATTCAAGGGTTTCATTGCTAGCAGCAGACAACTAATAGGGTGCCAAACCACCTTCTTCACATTTAATGTCATCAACCATCTTCTAAAATGACGCCAAACCCATCAAAAGTCAAACCAAGTTAAGGCTGTTTGTAATTCCATCATGCTTAATGACAAATTACAAATTTAGGGTTATCTGCGATAAGGGTAACAATGTGGGGGTTATTTAAAAAAATGGCTATATATCAGGATTATTTGAGATAATATCCCTTAAATTTTTGACAGAACTATTACACGGGCATGATAATTTTTTCTTGTCCATTTCCAACCCCGCCCCTACATGGCATGAGGCGTGCCGTGGGCCGCATTATCCAGCCCACAGCTTCAGAATTTTGCTGTTTATCAATATGTAAAGGCTCGGAAATTTGACCAGAAAAATGTAAAGAAAAGACGCGCCATTAAATGAGACTACATAATACATAGTATAACAATTGATTTGGAAGTGGACAACTTGCAAAAGTGTTTTGTCTTTTTTAAAGTTAGTTTAGGACATTAAAGCTCTATATTACTAGATGTTGACTACTTGTTATTCAACTCATCATCTTCGTGTATTGAACATGAAGTCTATATCACTTCATGGCCGTCCTAGTTCCATGCTACTTAGGTCCCTACTCCCTACATATCATTTTCCTAGTTTAAGTAGTATTAATTAGTTTCTTTTTACCAAACATTTCTAGAACATCTAATACAATTAGTTAGTTATATATCTAACACAATCAACTAGTCAAAAACTAATATAATCATGTATCAGTTATCCACTAATTGCCAAACAAATTAGTTTTTTTTTGGTGAAAAATGCATGCATAGATATTTGGTAAACATCCAAGTTAGGGCTTGACAATCCATTAAAATCCGAATTAATATTGCCATTACAGAAAATAGGGGGGAGGGTTAAGTTCCTAATAACAATTTTTTCCTAACTGGAGAGCTCAACATTTCTTCGCTAAACAATCGGCTAGGCGATTCTCCTCAAGAGCACAAACAAACTAGTTATATATACATCCCTATATACAACTAACTGACTATTAATAATTATATTTATTTATTAATAAAAATCATATGAAAGCAAGTATTTACTGATACTAATGGAAAGAGAAATAACATGCTAAAAATAATACATCACACTTACTACATCAAATAAATTAAATTAAAGAGTCAATAATATCGGTAGGTCTTAAAGATAAGATTTGGCAGTTTGAGAATCTATAAATAGTCCCCTTCATTGGTCCACAATTCTTAGTACCATTTACATCTACACATAAGAGTCTCATTTTCCACCGTACCAGTTCATTAACATCCATGATGTCAACTTCTGCAAAACTCTATTTCTCCATCTTCCTTCTTCACATCACCTTCACAAAGGCCACAGATTTTCCACCATGTAACGCTAATGACAAAGCCGTCCTTCTAAAAGTCCGAGATCATTTCGGCGGCCCTAACGGCCGCCTTTCGGACTGGGACAACAGCACAGACTGTTGTTCCGACTGGAGTTTTATAGGTTGCGGAATGCAAAGCGGAAGCGAATACGGTCGCATCAACACCGTCACTTTCAGCCGGTCCTGGGGTCTTTCGGGTACTATACCTTCAGATTTCGGTAACCTGCCTTACCTCAGCTTCTTCACCTTAGCAGATAACATTAACGTCACGGGGACTATCCCAAAGTCCCTTACCAAGCTCAAAAAACTATATCACCTCGATCTCGGGATGAACAGCTTAACCGGACCTATTCCAGAAGAGCTTTTCAAGTTGAAGAGCCTCAAAGTAGTCGATCTCTCCGCTAATCACTTAACAGGAGTGATTCCATCGTCAGTCTCGGCATTGTCGTCGCTCTCGGAGTTCAATGTCTCCCATAACAAGCTAACTGGCTCGTTACCTACGTTATCTAAGAGCTTAACTAGCCTTGATGTGAGTTATAATGACCTTTGTGGCTCTATTCCAAATGGGCTGAAGCGTTTTGGTCGGAAGAGCTTTGAGCATAACAAGTGCCTCTGTGGTCCTCCTTTGGCTGCTTGCCATTATTAATGTTGTTAGAGTTGTATTAGTGGCAAAATAAGTGGCATACAAAATGTGGGACAAATAATTTAAATAAGACTAAAAGCAAATAATGTTGTCAACTAAAAGCAAACAAAATTGCTTTGTACGTTTTAAGAGTAATTATCTTCATTTTCACTACCTTCTAATTAGAGCTGTCAGTTTGGTTAATGAACTGTTGGTTGAATTGAAACAACTAAAATTTAAACGGAATTAAATTGAACCTAGAATCAGAATCGAAATCAATCAAAAAACTTTGAATTGAAACTGAAACAAACTGTAAATGGAAAATCAAAACTGAATTGCAACTGAACTGAAACAAATTGTAACTGAAAATAACTGTGAAAAACTGAAAAGTTGATCAATCAACTGAACTGAACTGAACAGAATATGTAACTGAATTAACTGAACTGATTCAAACTGAAACTGAAACTGAACTGAACTAAAACCAATTTAAACTGAAATTATTTTAAACTGATTTTTAATTGTACCCGAACCGAATTCACATATTACCCGAATTCATGATAGTTTTCCAATTTACATACAATTTTATCATGATAATTTTTTTATTAGTACTTGAATTTAGAACTTTTTGTTGGGAAAGACCTATTAAAATAGCTATTTTGTTAGGAAAGACCTAATAAAAACTTTTTTGTTGAAAAAGACCTGTTAGAATACTTCCGTTTGTTACTTAAGACCACTTCAATATTTTCCGGCCAAAAAGTCAAATTTTCCGACATTGACTTGCTTCCCCTCCTTTCTCAATAAACAGGACCAACCTTTTTTTCCTACCATAATCACTTAAAATGGGAAGCAAGAGGAAAGAGTTTGGTAGGGTTAAGGGATTAGGATATAAAAAAATATGTTGGTCTCATTTAATGAGAAAAGGAGGGGAAGAAAAGTCAATGCCAGAAAATTGACTTTTTGGCCCGAAAATATTGATGTGGTCTTATGTAACAAACGGAAGTATTATAATAGGTCTTTTTGAACAAAAAAGTTTTTATTAGGTCTTTTCCAACAAAATGACTATTTTAATAGGTCTTTCCCAACAAAAAGTTCTATATATGACATATAACTTAATTTCTTGATATTTTTCAACTATGTCAAGTTCACTGATTTTATACTCCAAACTGAATTTACATTTTACCCAACTTTATGATATACTCTCACTATCATGATAATTTGATTATTAATATATGAATTTATGACATTATAGCTTTATTTCCTGATAAGTTAATAATTTCAAAAAAACAAATCAAACTTTTACAAAAGTATGAGTGTAGACACATAATCGTGTCTCCCCATTTAGTACCCTATGATGACCAATACCCTTCTCCAATTGGTCCGGATCAAGGAAATAATAAAGAACAAGTCTAAAATAAAATGTTTTAAGCCCAAAACCATCTTCTAACTCATTTTATTAACTCGTTTCCGAAAACCTTTTTTATTAATCGTTTTTACAAAGCCCACTTTCTAAAACGTTTTAAAATAACTTTTTGAAAGCCCACCTTTGAAAACCTTTTAAAAATAGTTTTATGAAAGCCCATTTTATAAAAACCCATTTTCTAAGTCCAATTTAATTAATAGAACTAATGAATTATTTTGATTAGTTTTATTAATAAAAATATTTTTTATAAAAATGATCATTCTCCAAATTGTTTTCAAATATCTCTTTTCTAAAATCTTTTTTAACAAAAATCTTTTAGAGACTTTCTATCTTTAAAAAACCTATTGCTTCCCAATCACCCTAAACCTATATAATACAATCACCTCACCTTATAATTCTCACGGACTAACAACTCAAAAACTCACAACACTCCTCGCCTCATCTCTCACAGCCAAACAATACACAATCTCACTCACACCATATAATCTCCCACGGCCTTCACTCTCATAATACATGGCAACCGACTCAACACACAAAAACACTCGACACGGCACTAATATCACTCGACAAAATTACTCACAGCACACCGCCTAACACATCATCCTCTCACTCACGATCACTCGCAATTCCCTAACCAGACTACTCCCTCACGCCTAATCTCATAAATCATCTACATTCTACAATCCCCAAGTCAACGCCATTACCACTTGATTCATCATCACACACCAAGATCCATATAATCCAATCATCATCACCTTCCTACACCTAAGTGCCCAAATCCCCTGCTACTATACTAATCGTCCAAAATACTATGACATACTACTACTATATACTAATCGTCATACAACAGCCCTCCCAAGTACTACAATGCAACAAATAATTTTTCTTAGTCGACCTGAATTATCAAAACACAAATCTTTTTCTTTTTTAACGACTCGTACAACTATTCAATTTTTCAAGATCCGTACAAATCAACGACTCGGACGGTGGTATAATTTATGAGAGTCAACTAAATTCACAAACTTTATTTATTTTATTTCTTTATTTATTTTTATTATTTTCTTGAAGTTACTAACATTATGTAACTTTATTTTTTATTCATGATGTAGATTGTTAACTCGCCCCTGCGACTGTAAGTATGGTAGTTATATGGGTACATCCAAGTTTGGTGTCGGACACAATTCATGTGGCCGACATGAGCAACTAAAGACGCGATCTCACCAAGAAGATCCAAGCCATTCCTAATAAGCAGGCCGAGATGGTGCTCGCGGCCACACTGAAGGAAAAAACAAGGGGATCTTCCCTCCAGTCAGACTCATCATAGTCGTACACGTGTCAAAGGATTACGCATCCTGTCAGATGAATAATACTACTATAAATAGCCAAATGGTACTATTCTGCAGGTACTTTCACTCACATTATAAACTTTACTTTCTCTCTCTACCTCTCTCTCTCTCTCTCTAAAATCCTTCTCGGACATATACTGACTTGAGTGTCGGAGGGGGTTTCCTCGCATCCCCCCGAGGTAGTTTACGTTTGTCTTCCTTACAAATTTCCAGTCTCGGACGCCCCCTTAATTACTAACGGATATCTCTGTGTCCGCCACCGTATCAACACCGAAACAACTTGGCGCTAGAAGGAGGGGCCTCCCATCTTTGTGAAGCAGTCATGGATAAGACAAGCAATGCAAGTCGTGGTCCACCAGGGTTTGAGATCGGGCAGGGATCTACTCAGCCAGCTATTACCGGACCATTGGGTGCACCTCAGTTCAATACAAGGGTACCCGAGAACAACAATGAGCAGCAAACTCCTTCATCCAGATGCTAGCAGGCACACCTCAACCTGATGGTAATACTCCAACCCCCAATGCTAGAGCACCCCGTAAACGATTG
The DNA here is from genome assembly GCA_947648045.1 of Beta corolliflora. Taxonomy (NCBI): domain Eukaryota; kingdom Viridiplantae; phylum Streptophyta; class Magnoliopsida; order Caryophyllales; family Amaranthaceae; genus Beta; species Beta corolliflora. Next base: position 849,088 of record CANSZD010000089.1, on the reverse strand, counting down.
CCGCCATTAGGGGGAAGAAATGCTGATGGTACGCCAGTAAGAAGAATGCGTTCTTTCACTCAAGAGGGCCGACAGTTGGAAAGACAACTGGAGGATCCTGAGTATGAAGAGACGTTGATGGAAACAGAAGAGCTTGATTATTCAGAGGACGAGAACCAATGTCGCTCGTACCGAGAGTACATCACCCATGGTGCTAGTAACTATTCGGTTGGCGGACACCTGTTGATCAAGCCCAAACTCTCTCCATTCATGCCAGAGATTTTAAACCACCCGATGCCAAGAATCAAAATGCCATCATGCAAGTACGATGGTAGTTCAGACCCTGACGACCACATCGCGGCTTACGAAGGACACATGTACTTGTACACGCAAATAGATGCAATCTGGTGCAAGGTATTCCCGTCCACTCTCACTGGCATCGCTCAGACTTGGTTCAAGAGTCTTAAACCTGGTAACGTATCCAGTTTTTCTCAGCTTTCGTCCATGTTCAGTACTCATTTCGTAAGTAATAGGCGCCGTGAGCGCACTACTGGCGAACTGTTGTCGATAAAGCAAGGAGAGACGGAATCCCTTCGTGACTATATTGGATGCTTCAACGTTGAAGCCGTGTCCATTCCTAGGTTACAACAGGATGTGGCAGTTCTAGCACTGATGACTGGACTGGGAGAAGGATATGCATTCAGAAGTTATTTGGGCCGAAAGACTTTCACGTCATTAGGGCCAGTGCTGGGCAAAGCAAATGATTTCATAAGAGGAGAAGAATTCGACAAGGCAGCTAGCAGCCAACATTGCGAATCCGATAAGAAGAAAGAGGATAAATCACGGAAGGATAAGGGTCGCGAAGCTGATCGTGGCCGGGATGAAAGAAAAGAATCCAATATGGTCAAAAAAGGAAATGACCGAGAACGAGATGGCCGGGAAAAAAGTGAACGCAAAGATAGATTTGACGCGTACACCCAACTCACTATTTCCCGGGCACAAATATTCACCTTGAACAAAGAAAGTGACAAATGGAAGAGACCAAGAAAGATGTTTCACAAGAACCGTGATAAGACTAAGTGGTGTGATTTTCACGGAGATCACGGCCATATAACTGAAGACTGCCGTCACCTGAAGGATAATCTGGAAGATCTTATCCGCAGAGGATATTTCACTCAGTATAAAGCTCAGACCAATGAAGGTGATTTGGTGAAAGCTAGAGATCAGAATGTTCAATCTCGGATAGGTGAAATACACGTGATCAGTGGCGGCCCAATCCATGGCGGAAGTGTCAGTGGGGCGAAAGCTAGTCTCAAGGAATTCCGGCATCAGGTAAACTTTAACGAGAGTTGCCAGTGGAAAAAGCCACCAGCCATGCCGGCCATGTCATTCTCGTTAGAAGATGCAAAGCATGTGGTATATCCTCATGACGACCCATTGGTGGTCACCTTGAAAGTTGCAAACTGCTTGATTCATAGAATTTTGGTGGATGGAGGAAGTTCCGCTAATATTTTATTCCTATCTACTTTCGAGAAGTTAATGATTGGCCGGGAGCACTTACAACCAGTTCGATTCCCAGTGATCGGATTCACTGGAGCATCCGCAATACCAGAAGGAATTATAAAGCTACCAGAACTGTGGAGCCAGAGATGTGATGACTGAATTCCTGGTAGTAGATGTTCCGGGAGCATATAATGCAATAATAGGAAGATCGCTAATCCACAATGTTCAGGGAGTGGTATCTACTTATCACTTAACCATGCTGTATGTATCCAATTCGGGTACGACAGCAAGGATAAGAGGAAATCAAGAAACAGCAAAGTCATGTTATTTAACGGCTCTGAAACAGCCGGCAAGAAGGGTTCCTGTTGAAGAATCATGTCCGCCATCAAGGAAGGAAAAGAGAGCTAAGAAAAAGGCCGTGGCAGAAGAGCAATCTGAGAAAAAGAATGAAAATGCTATGGAGGTAACCATGGAGGAGCTAGAATCTCGGCCAGAAGATTTGCCAAGGCCCAAGCCTGATGGAGAGTCCAAGTTAGAAATGTTGGCGGATGATCCAGAGAGGACCGTGGCTATCGGAACGGACATGGATCCAGAGGTCAGGATCAACCTGGTGACTCTCCTTCGAGAAAACACTGATGTATTCGCGTTCTCGGCGGATGAGATGCCGGGAATAGACCCGACCGTGATGGTCCATTGTCTGAATGTCGACATCTCGATTCGCCCAGTCAAGCAGAAGAAAAGGAATTTTTCAATAGAAAAGAACATGGCCGTCAGAGAAGAAGTCAATAAATTATTAGCGGTCGACTTTATTGAAGTCTGTGATTACCCAGAGTGGCTAGCAAATGTTGTTATGGTGAAAAAAGCGAATGGCCAATGGCGGATGTGTGTTGATTTCACAGATCTTAATAGAGCGTGTCCAAAAGATTGCTATCCTTTGCCAAGGATAGATCAGCTGGTAGATTCTACTAGCGGCCATGCACTGTTAAGTTTTATGGACGCGTTTTCAGGATATCACCAAATCAGCCTCCTTGAGGCTGACAGGAAGAAAGCCGCTTTCATCACAGATTGTGGAGTGTTCAACTATAAAGCAATGCCTTTCAGCCTGAGGAATGCTGGAGCCACATATCAAAAATTGGTCGATAAAGTGTTCACGGACCAGAAGGGAAGAAACATCGAAGTTTATGTAGACGATTCAATCGTCAAAAGCAAATCAGACCGCGAGCATATCGAGGATTTGAGAGAAACTTTCAGCACTCTGAGAAGGTACAAGATGAAACTCAACCCAAAGAAATGTGTATTTGGGGTGAGAGTAGGAAAATTTCTAGGGTTTATGGTCAGCAAGAGAGGGATTGATGCCAATCCGGACAAAGTGCGTGCTATTATGGATCTGCCAGAGCCAAAGAGTGTTAAAGACATTCAAAGGTTAACTGGAAGGATGGCCGCATTAACCCGTTTCATCTCAAAGTCGGCCGATAAAGCCCTACCCTTTTTCGCATTGTTAAGAGGAAACAAAAAGTTTGAATGGGGCGAAGAGCAAAGCCAAGCTTTCTTCGCGGTCAAGGAGCATTTGAAAACCTTGCCCACTATCACCCGGCCAGAGACAGGAGATACACTACAATTGTATATCTCGGCCTCACCAAAAACCGTCGCGGCTGTTTTATTGGTGGAAAAGGAAAAGAAGCAGCGGCCGGTATATTTTGTCAGCCATATCTTGAATGACCCAGAAAGCCGCTACCAATTGGTCGAGAAGATGGCTTTTGCCGTGATAGTTGCTGCCAGAAAACTTAGGCCGTATTTCGATTGTCATCCCATTCAAGTCTTAACTAATCAGCCGCTGGAGAAAGCATTACAAAGGATGGATAGTTCTGGGCGCCTTTTGAAGTGGGCAGTTTAGTTGTCCGAGTACGATATCCAGTACAAACCTAGGACCGCGATAAAAGCCCAAGCATTAGCAGATTTTATCGTGGAGGCATCTTACGAAGAGGAAGAGCAAGTTGAACAGAGTACTTGGATGTTGGAAGTAGATGGCTCATCAGCAGTGAATGGTTCAGGGGCCGGCATCGTAATGACTAGCCCAGAAGGAAACGTTTTCGAATATTCAATCAAGTTCACCTTTCCGGCTTCAAACAATGAAGCAGAATATGAGGCTGCAATCATTGGGTTAAGGATGTGCATAGCTGCTGGGGCAAAGAGTGTATCTCTGAAAATGGATTCGCAACTTGTTAATGGCCAGTTAAGAGGAGAGTTTGAGGTCCGAGAAGCTAATATGCAGAAGTATGTAGAGAAGGCCCGGGAATTGATAGCCCAGCTGGCTCACTTTGAAGTTCAAGCCATTCCTAGGGCCGATAATACCAAAGCGGACGCACTCTCCAGACTGGCAAGCTCCGACACTCTGAACATAGAAAGATCTGTTATGGTGGAAGTCTTGAAAGAAAAATGCATCAACGAAAAAATTGTGACTGTGAATACCATTAATCAACAAGGTGAATGGTTCAGTGAATTGGTGGCTTATAAGCTTACGGGCTCACTCCCTTCAAATGCTATGGAAGCCAGGAAATTGAAGCGGCAAGCTAGTTGGTACATCATCTACCAGAACGAGCTTTACAAGAAATCCTTTAGCCTGCCGCTACTAAAATGTGCAACGGTATGGGAGTCCAACAAGATATTGGAGGAGATACATGAAGGGATCTGTGGGAATCACATTGGAGGAAAAGCGTTGGCCTTGAAAGTCCTGAGAGCGGGGTATTACTGGCCGAGCATGTTGGCGGACGCACAAAATTATGTCAAAAAATGTGACAAGTGCCAAAAGTTCGCTCCCATTATCAATAGGCCCGTGAATGACCTTCAGCCTATGCTGTGTCCGATACCATTTGCGCAGTGGGGTCTGGATATCCTTGGACCATTTACAACAGCCACTGGCGGTCGAAAATTCTTGATTGTTGGTATCGACTACTTTACAAAATGGATCGAAGCAGAACCGACAGCAAAGATAAAGTCAAACCAGGTCAAAAAGTTCATTTGGCAAAACATAATGACAAGGTTTGGTTTACCAGCTGCAATAGTCTTTGATCACGGTGCGCAATTTGATTGTCGACCAATCAAGAATTTCCTGTCCGAATTCAGAGTAAAGTTTGCATTTTCAGCAGTGTGTCACCCGCAGAGCAATGGGCAAGCTGAGGCCGCGAACAAGCAGATTCTAGCGGCTCTCAAGAAGAAGTTGGATGAGTTCAAGGGGGCCTGGGCCGATATGGTCCCAGCAGTGTTGTGGGCCAACAGGACAACGGAAAAAGAGGCAACAGGAGAGAGCCCATTCAAGCTAGCCTTTGGGACGGAAGCGGTTTTGCCAGTAGAAGTTGGATTACCGTCCTACCGGATCAAGCACAAGGATCTAGAAAACAATGATCAGGCCCTAAGAGAGAATCTAGACTTTCTGCCAGAGACAAGGCTAGTAGCGGAACTCAGAGCTGCAGCATACAAGGATCGCATCAGCAAGGCCTACAACAAAAGAGTTCTAGAAAGGCCGCTAGCACTGGGAGACCTAGTATTGCGAAGAACGGCAGCCACCGGGATAGCTCATACAGAGGGAAAAATAACAGCCAACTAAGAAGGACCATATCAGATAGCTAAAGAAATTGGTCCCGGCTCTTTTGCGCTTAGAACAATGGATGGCATTGAACTTAAGAACTGCTGGAATGCAAGTGTTTTAAAGAAGTACTATGTTTAGATATCTTACGTAATGGGCTTAGAGCCACTCTTCTCTTGTTTGAATAATTTAATGACAGTTAGCGTTCTGAGCGGTTGTCTTTTATGATTGGATATATACAATGCAACTAAATGATACGCTATAGGCATTTCTAACGGCCATATAACAGGTCAAGCAAAAATAAAACGACCATATAACAGGTCAAGTACCAAAAGCGACCATATAACAGGTCAAGCATAAAAATGACCACATGACAGGTCAAGTACAAAAACGGCCATATAACAGGCAAAGCCCTTATACGGCCACATAACAGGTCAGGCTTAAAAACGATCTGACATGTTACCAATAAGTTGTCAAGATTGTAAACAAAAGTAAAACGAGAGGAGAATTTATGCAAAAATGAAGCTTCATTACTAATTACTGGCATGGCGGCCAACTACAAGCAAAAATGAAGGCAGCCATAAAAAAGGCATCAAAGATTGATAACAGTAATTATAATTCAAAGCATATTCAGTTTACACGCCACTATGGGCCGAATTCAAACTTGATTAACAAAATTCAAAATAAAAAAAAAATATTAATAGCTATTAGAGGCAACAGAGGAGCCTGGAGATGACCGCCAAAGACATCAGGGAAGAGTCGCTTCCACTTCCGGGACGGTAGGAAGGACGTTGGCAATCACATCCTCCTCACAGATAAAAGGCTCGCCTTCAAGGGGGCGCATGTGAACGCCTTCTGAGAAAGCAACCTCAATCCGCTCCCAGTCAAAGGACGGATGGGTGTGGCAAACACATCTCTTCGCAGCCACCCATCCACCATCGTACCTCTCCCCCAAATGGCCTATGAACTCCTCAGAGCTTTTGAATTCCGTCACGGCTGTCGGACTGGCATCAGACTTGGCAGCAACCATCTCGGCCTTGACAGCATCTAAAGCCGCCTCCAACTCAACAGACCTCATCTCGGCCGCATCCAACTTGGCCGCTTTGGTGCGTAAATCAGTCAACTCCACATCAATCACGGCTCTTGACGCCTTTTCAGCATCCAAATCCTGCTGAAGGGTGTCGGCACGAGACTTGACAGTATCAAGCTCTGAACGAAGATCACCTAGAGATTTCTCTTGGCTATCAAACAAGGCTTGATAATGGAGGTACTGCTCAATCAGCTCAATGGCGGAGTTGTTGGTCTGCATCAAAAAGTCAAGATATAAAAAAAAAAAAAAAAAATTTTTTTTTTTTTTGACTTACCACTGCCACATCATGGGCAAGTTGAGCTGCTGGCGCCACCAACTTGTCTGCCGGACAGTCAATCGACAGCTGAAGCCCTTTAAGCAAACGGTAACCCAGAGTACCACCGTTGGCGGAGATGTCGGCATAGAGGGACTCATCTTCCCTCACGTCCCAATTGGGTTGGTAGATCTTAATCGGGATAGAAGGCGGACGAGAAAAGGCAGCCTTCACTGCATTGCTCAGCATCACCTCTTTTTGCTCTATCCATTCATGAATCCGAGAAAAGATTCCCGGCCCAAGGTTTGTCAGGAAACTGGGGGAGCTGAGAATGTCATAGATTTTCTGACGCATGGAAGAGCCAGACCCCAATGCCGTCCCAATGCTGTCAACGGCAGCATTCAGAGGAGAAACCCTAGTGGTAGCAGATTCCCGGATAGGACTGCTATCCAGAACATTAAGGACGGGCCCCAGCTGCCGAGTCTCAGAAGCAGGGGCAGCGTCCAAAGCTTGCCTTTTACTGGGACTTTCAGTATCCGAGACCTCACGAGGCCGCCTCTGACCCACAGTCACGCTACCTCCGCCACGGCGGACAGGAACGTGAACGGCAGGACGAGGAGATTCCTAGTCCCCACGTCCGACAGTTCGACCGGGAGCGCGCCCGGGTGTCCGCCCGGCATGACGAACACTGACCCAACCGGCATTGCGGCCACCACGACCGCGATCAGCGCCACGGAGGCCTCCAGTGAGGCCGTGAATGGTGTCGTAATCAAAAACAGGGTCCTCAGGAGCCTTAGACATTGGCTTCAAGTTTTCGTCTAACCCCAGCTCTTCGATATCTATGCTGATAGGACCTGCAAAGTAAACCAGCAAAGATAAGTACAATGGTAACTCAGCAAAGAGAAAAAAGATAAAGATAAAGTCCTGTGTCGGACCATGAGTCAAAGAGCACACCTTCCGGATGGGTCCGGCAGAGGAATAAAGCTGACAAGGGCTCATTTTCGAGTATATACTTGGCATTAGGAAGCCAAGTGTGGGGAATCCTTTCCTCCACTTTTTCACCATCGACAACCATAAAGGCAAGCTCGGACTCAAAGTAGTCAAAAGCTTTCGCCTCATCCACCGACAAACCGTAAGATGGCACATCCTCCATTCGAGTGACTGGTTTGGTAAAGTGACGGTTGAGAGGAAAATTGTCTGGGACCTTCACCCAGTAGAAGGCTGGCTACCATCCTTTCAAACCAGATAGCTTGGGATGCACCGTAAGTTTGTTCTTGGCCGACATTAAAGACCACCACCCTTTCTCAGTCGACCCATTTCTTCGCAGCCAGTGAAGTCGACGGAAAAGATTTAACGTCTCGGGGAACCCCAAATAGCGGCACACCCATATATAAGCTATGATGTTTCTAAGGGCTAGTGGCGTCAGTTGGGCAAGGCAGACGTTAAAGGGGAAACGCAGCCCAAATTCCAAATGATGGACATAAACAGCAATGTGCCCTGCCGGGCACTGAGTAACTTTAGCTCCCTCATCCGGGACAACTAACTTATATTCAGCCGGGAAGCCGTACAATTCTTCCCCAACTCGATAGTATTCCTTAGTTATGGCATGCTCTCGCCAAAACGAGCAAATTTTCACCGATTTGGGGCCACTGCTGTAGTCCGCAGGCAACCAAATCCCAGAGTGTAACACATCATTCCGGTCGGGAATCGGCTCAGGTCGCGAATCGGGAGCCATGCTGGAGCTTTCTCCCACAGCAATTTCAGACCTATAGGGCATTTGTTCACGTCCAGAGGTCGAGGGACCAACATCTGTCTCGTCCATAGTGGCGATAGAATCGTTATCGGAACCTAAATCAATAACAGGTGGATGAGAAGGGCCGACATCATGAGCAAGGCGGTCGTAAAAATCATCCGCCACTACAACCCCAGCATCTGCTAAGTTATCTAACCAAGCATGTTCCCTTAAAGGCGGAACGTCAAGTCCGGGAACAGCATTAGGGGGAGGATTTCTAACGGTCCGGCAAGCTAAAATTTGATGTCTTAGTTCTCGAAGTGTTTGCCTATCACCGCTCATCCTCGCGGACAGATATTGGGAAGTTAAATTTTCTTACTCAGGAGTAGAGCGGTCGTTAAGAAATTTAGATCTAAGTTCTCTATCCCTATCAGCAGTAAGGGGCAAGTCAGCTAGCAAGTGTGTTCTTCCTTCCCTAGGGCTGGAGGTAGACGAACTATGTCCACCAGAAAGGGAAGAGGGAGATAAAGGGTCACTTTCAGACATAAGCTTATCACTCAAAGTATTTTGACTATCGGAGCGGTCCGACATGTTTCTACAGAAAGAAAGAAACAAAAAAGAACAGTTGAAGGGAAGTTGGAAAAAGGTACCTGAGAAAGGTCGACGGAAAATGACCGGAAAATCACGCTGGTTCCCAAAAAGCGCAGCGAAATGTCCCAAAAGCACGAACAGAAGAATCCTCAAGTTCTACAACGCCGGAGAAAGTAAATTTACCAGAAAGTTGAAAACTTTGAAGAAAACCCTCGAATAAACCCAGACGGAAAGAGGCGAAAACGTTAAAATTCCTCAGGAATAGAAGACGAAAAGTAACCTGGAATACTTTTAAGGAAATTTGGTCACAAAAAGGCAAGATTTTGGTAAGTTAAAGGAGGTTTGAAGTTCTTGAAGAAACCGTGCAAACCAGAGAGTTTAAGGTTGAAGATGAAGAGTAAACAAATAATGGGAAAAATAAAAACAATGGCTTTGTAAAGACGGAATTCAACGGCCTGGATTAGAAAACTCATCAACTACCCTGCTGGATACGCACCAAGTGTCGATCTCTAAATGAACCCTAAATAAAAAATAAAAAATGGGCGGGATTCAAGGAAAAAGTAATGATTACACTTTTTCGAAATTCGAAGTTCTCCCCAGGGCAACACGTGGCAACGAAAAAATTATTTCCAGCATGCACAAGTTCACTCACGTCCACAATGCAACATCAATGCCGGTCACGACCCCCAATGATGCTGGGGGGGCTAGTTGTATGGGTACATCCAAGCTTGGTGTCGGACACATTTCATGTGGCCGACATGAGCAACTAAAGACGCGATCTCACCAAGAAGATCCAAGCCATTCCTAATAAGCAGGCCGAGGTGGTGCTCGCGGTCACACTGAAGGACAAAACAAGGGGATCTTCCCTCCAGTCAGACTCATCATAGTCGTACACGTGTCAAAGGATTATGCATCGTGTCAGATGAATAGTACTACAATAAATAGCCAAATGGTACTATTCTGCAGGTACTTTCACTCACATTATAAACTTTACTTTCTCTCTCTACCTCTCTCTCTCTAAAATCCTTCTCGGACATATACTGACTTGAGCGTCGGAGGGGGTTTCCTCGCATCCCCCCCGAGGGTAGTTTACGTTTGTCTTCCTTACAGATTTCCAGTCTCGGACGCCCCCTTAATTACTAACGGACATCTCTGTGTCCGCCACCGTTTCAACTCCGAAACACAACAAATAATTTTTCTTAGTCGACCTGAATTATCAAAACACAAATCTTTTTCTTTTTTAACGACTCGTACAACTATTCAATTTTTCAAGATCCGTACAAATCAACGACCCGGACGGTGGTATAATTTATGAGAGTCAACTAAATTCACAAACTTTATTTATTTTATTTCTTTATTTATTTTTATTATTTTCTTGAAGTTACTAACATTCTATTCATGATGTAGATTGTTAACTCGCCCCTGCGACTGTAAGTATGGTATATATTATACTAACTCCCTGCATTATTTCCTTTTTCTTATTTTTTATTTATTATTCATGTTATTATGATTGTCCTGCATGTTTTTATCACCCACATGTTATTATTGCTAAACAAGACCTAAAGAACTGTTCTAATTAATTCAGATAAATTGGACAACCTGCTAGGAACCTTGTAAAATGATTGCATAATAACTTGTCACTAAATAATTAGTCTTTTTGTGTGTTTCCTGAACTAACCTAGATTAATTATTTTTAGGGTGCTTAAAACGTTATTTGATTATTCTTTTGCATAAAATCTGTAATGAATCGGTATTTAGTAGAGGCCAGCAATGGGCAATATAATTCCTGACTATATTGTACCCTCACCCCCAAACTCAACTTTTGGTTCTTGACCATTTATGGAGTCATGATGGGGAAATCTACATTGGATAAGTCCCTAAGATGTCCCTTCCGTTTCAATATCCAATTAGGTTTATGATTCTTCCTTTAAAGAATTGTTGGCGACTTCAAAACATATTTTTAATTAAACCTTAACAATGGGATAGTCAAATAAACGCGCTCACACCGCGTGTAGGCATAAAGGAATGAAAAATCAACACCTACAATTTGGCGACTCCACTGGGGAGGATTTAAAAAAAAAAAAATTTAAAATGAGTGGGTGAAGCTTGAAATATACGATTCATTCTTATTATATGCCTTTGAATAATATATTGTTTTGCATATGCATGGTTATTGTTCAGCCACCATAAGGACAATCTACCTTGCCTCATTAGCACATGTTCTATGTGTGAGGTCATCCCGAGGGGTTTGCGTTTTGTCCTTCCAAAAAGTTTCCTGAGCGATAGTGTTGGATCTTAGTCATAAGCAAACCTACCCAACCATGGCATTGTTCTCTTGTTCCTGACTTGAAAACTGGAGTGCGTCTTACATGTGGCCACCTCTTTAAGCAGGGGTACGAAGCGTGGGATCAATCTCTTAGTCATGGACGCTTTTTCAGCCTTAACCTAAACCTGACCATAGTTGAACATAGAACTTGATTGTAGGTTGGAACTTTGCATATTATTATCCGACTTGTGCATCTCTACATGTGCATGGTTTTAATTGCTTGTGTTATAATGACAAACGAAGAAGGAATAGTGATTGCGCGCCGCGCTCATAGCATGCGTTTGTCGCACTCCGATTGCGCTTAGCGTAACTCTCCGGCGTCGCACGCTTCTCTTCAGCGTTTAGCGCATATTTTATGTGTTCTGCGCATCCTTTCTTTTCCTTACCTGCTTGTGCCCCTTGATGCACACCTTCCCCTTTCCTAGGATGATTGGGATTTCTCTTTTCTTTTCTTTCTTTCCCTTAATCTTTTCTCATCTAAAAATAAAAATGTCCATCTTTTTTTAATATCTTAATCTATTTCGAAAACTTTATCTCATATTTTTTTCAAATCCTATCACCCATCTTTTTCGAAAAATATCTCCTATCCTTTTTTTTGTTTGAAAAACTACCTCATATTATTTTTTTAAAATCCATCTCCATTTTTCAAAAAAATTATATCCTCATCTTTTTTTCGAAAATTATTCTCCTATCTTATTCAATATTTCATCCCATCTTCTATCTCCTATCTGTTTCAAAATTCATCCATCATCCTATATCCTATCTTTTCATGTATATTATCCACCCTTATATGCACATCAATTAGGATTTCTTTTTTTAGTGTCCATCTTGTTGTAAAAGTCTCATCCGCTTAGGAATTCTAACTACACTAGAAGTCCGTCTGACCCAATTGTCTAGATTCATCCAGTTTCACTCCATTTAGAGTCCTTAACCCCGTCTAACTCTATCCATGTCAGGAGTCTTAATTCGCTTGAGTTCCATCCATCTTAGAAGTCTATAATCCATAGAAAGTCCATGTATAATAGGAGTCTAAAACCATTAGAATTCTGTCAACCTTAGGAGTCTAAATCCATTAGAATCCTGTCCATTTTAGGAGTCTAGGTTCACTAGAATTTCATTCACTTTAGGAGTCTAGGTCCACTAGAGTTATTAGGCATTTAGGAGTCTCATTGCATCCATACTCTTCATTTCATTTCATGCATTCCGCATTTAGCGATCCTGAACTACCACTAGTACAGAATTGTCAATTTGCGTCGGACCTGAGACCACCATTTGCGTCGGACATTGGTCCGACAACACAGGTCTCGTTGCAAATGATGGATACAGGATCTGCGTCGGATAAGACACAACGCAGTTGATTGACTATTTGCGTCGGACCCTGCCCAACATGCAACGCACATGACCCACCCCCCTTGCATGCACGTCTCCCATCTGCGTCGCATGCGGAGCAATGTGCGATGCAGATGATACACCATTTGCGTCGCACATCGCTCAGTATGCGACGCAGATGGGAGACGCGCAGTATCCCAGCAACAATTCAGCAAGCCCCAAGCCACTCATTTGCGTCGCACATTGTGCCACATGCATTAGGTCTAGGTGCGTCCATAAAAAAAAATCCAAAAAAAAACATCATGCATTTTGGATATTCAGATTCGTTCCTAGAAGCTCAACTTTTAAAACAAACATACATTCCTTCATTCCATTTTTATCTCTCCATCATCACTCTATCTCTAGGTCTCCACGATCCATGCAGAATTCGAGAGACATTGAAATGGGCAGCCCATCGAAAACCGAGCAACAATTCGCTGAAATGGCTAGAGCCTTAACCTAGATGTCTAGTATGATGGAAGAAATAACTATAAAGCTTGAGAAGGTCGAGTCTGGTAAATCTCCTAGATTCAACAAGAAAATGGAGAATGTCGTTCATAGGGTAACCAATGCAAATTCCTATTTTGAGCCTATTGATATACCAAACTGAAGAGGAAACTTCCCGAAACATTCAATCATTCATTAAAGCATTTGGACTCGCTTAGGTCCAATCCGCACAAAAAATACAATTCTTCTCTTTTCATTTAGAAAGAGACCTCCTGAAGATCGAAGCAACGAAGCTGTCTCGTCATGTGACGTAGGAGTCTAGACTTAGGATTTCATTTTCTGTTTCATCTCTCTCCTTTTTGCCCAGTCTAATATAGGATTTTCTCTCTTATTTTTTTTTGGTAAGTAAGTAAAATGTATAACAAACCAAAATCCTCTTTTACAACCTAAGCTCTTCCAATGTGAAAGAACAAAAAAACTCAGCTGCTAAGTTCTACAACCCAGCAAAAAACTAATTACAAGTCATCAACCCATGCTTTGTCAACAGAGCTACAATTCCTAGGTAAGCAGTATAAACTTCTATTTTTTACTATGAACTTTACATTCTTGACATTGTTATCTACATTATTCACAACATTATCCCAGAGGGCTTTGTTTCTTGTCAACCAAACCTGATATACTACTGCAGCAAGCAAAGCAAGCAGCACTTGCTTTCGTGTTTTTGTCCCTCTATAAGATCTAGTTATCCACATCATCCATTGCGCCAACGTTCTTTGCCTAAATCTGACTCCAAGCCATAAAAGACCTGCTTCCAACACTCTTGTACTATAAGTACAATTAAAAAAAAGATGGTTGTGTGTTTCAGTCTGCATACCACAAATACAACAAGTATCCAATTGGCAAACCCCAATTCCCGAAAATTTTTCTCTGTGCGAAGCCTTCCCCGTATTCCAAGCCATAGGATAAATTTGTGTTTAGGAATAGACATTCTATTCCAAACACAGCTGACCCAAGTCTTTCTCATCTGCTCCCCATTAGCTGCTTGTAAATATTGCTTATCTTGTACTGTGTGTTAGCAGGCCAAGTGTGAATGTGCAATGCCTTCAACTCTTCCTTCACTCTACACAGGTACTTGATTACCCAACTTGCTCCTTGTGGAACCACAAAATCCCACCAATTCTGTGTCTTAATGTACACTGAATGTACCCACTTAACCCACAGATCATTCTTATTTACCCCAATATGCCAAACAAGCTTCCCCACTGCTGCCTTATTCCATGTTCTAATGTCTCTAAATCCAAGCCCCCCATACTTCTTATGAGTGCAAACTTATTCCCAATTGATATAACCTCCTTTCACATCGTTTGCTTTGCCACACCAAAGAAAAAACCTGCACACCCTATTAATACTATTAATCACTGCAACTGGAAGTATGAAAATTTGGGCCCAATAGCTATGGATGCTCATAAGAACCGCATTAACCAATTGTGCTCTTCCAGCAAAAGAAAGATGCCTAGTACTCTACTGCCTTATCCTAGCTGTCATTCTATCAACTAAAGCTTCACAGTCAGCAGCTTTGATTTTTTTAGAGGAGATAGGTACACCAAGATACCTGAAAGGAAGATCTTCCCTTGCAAAACCAGAAAAATGATGTATTCTCTCAGATATTGTCTCTGGAATACCAGTACTATACAGGGCTGATTTGCTGCTGTTAGCTCTCAAACCAGAACTATCTGAGAAAAGCTTAAGTCCCTGAAGAATCAAATAAGCTGATCTTGGGTCTCCTTTACAAAAGACAAGCAAATCATCAGCAAAGCATAGATGATTTAGCTTTAAGCTTGAGCACCCAATAAAAAACTTGAATTCTTGCAGTTCTCCAATATAACAAAAGATACGGGACAAATAGTCCATACAGATGACAAAAAGGAGAGGAGACATAGGATCTCCCTGTCTCAAACCTCTCTTAGCTGGGAAAAAACCTTTTGTGCTTCCATTAATCAACAGTGTGAATCTGGGGGTAGTAATGCAGGCCATAACACATTTAATAAAGTGAGATGGAAAATTTAGAGCAACCATCAGATTCTCTAGAAATTGCCATTCTATAGAATCGTATGCCTTCCTTAAATTAATTTTCATCAGAACACCAGGAACCTGATTACTTCTTCTATTGAATCTCTTTACCAAATCTTGGCACAATAATATGTTGTTGATGATGCTTCTACCATTAATGAATGCACCCTGATTGGGAGCAATCAAATCAAGTAATACTAAGCTTAATTTTGAGCAAATTAGCTTAGTGATAGTCTTGTATATGACAGAACAACACGCTATTGGTCTATAATCTCCAACTGCTGCAGGACACTTAATCTTAGGAATAAGTGTTATAGCTGTAATATTAACTTCAAATAACAACTTTCCATGCCTAAAAAAATCTTTAACAGCTTCAATAAACTCATTCCCTACTATATGCCATGACTTTTTGAAGAAATGACTAGAAAAACCATCAATACCTGGTGATTTGTCATCAGGTATTGAAAATAATGCCTTCTTGATTTCTGCAGAACTGAAATTCAAAGACAAGAGATTTTGTTGTTCTTCATTCATAACCCGACCTCTATTAATGATGGATTGCTCTATATCATGAGTATTGCTACTACTCCCAAGAAGGTCTTGATAAAAGTTTAAAAAAGCCCCTGTAACCTCCTCAGTTGTGGACACCCAATTCCCATTTCCATTCCTAATCATGTTGATTCTATTCTGGAGCCTTCTTACTCTAATGCTTTGATGGAATAGTTTAGTGTTCTCATCTCCTCCCTCCAACCATCTCACTTTTGCCTTTTGACTGAGAAAAGCAAGATAATGTTTATGGGCTGTTTGATACTTCAACCTGCATTGTAATTCATTTTCAGCCAACACACAATTTGTAGGGTCAGATTGCAACCGTTGTTGTGCCTTGAGCATATCCCGGGTAAGTGTCGGTATTACAAGCCGAAACGTCCCTAAATTCTTCCTTATTCAGGACCTTCAATTCATCTTTAAGCATCTTCAACTTCCTCACAACCTTAAACATCTTTGTTCCATCAACCTGCTGCCTCCACACTCTTTCCACTATCTCCAAAAATTTATGAGAACCACTCCACATATTAAAAAATCTGAATGGCTTCCTCTTCTGAGCATTAGGGAAATATCTAAGTATGATAGGGCAATGGTCATACTCTCCTTCTGGGAAAAAACTAACTTCAGCATTACTCCACTCATCATGCCACTTGTCATTCCTAATTGCTCTATCTAACTTACAAAACACCCTACTCTCCCCTTCTTGTTTATTTGTCCAAGTAAAAAAACTCCCTGTAGCCTTCAAATCAAACAAATGGGATTTCTCCATACAATTTCTCAAATCCATTATTTCCCTAGCCCTCACTAGTTGCCCTACTCTTTCATCCATATTTGCAATGGCATTAAAATCCCCAAGAACTACCCAAGCTCCATGAACAGACTCAGAAATGGCCTGCAAATTGTCCCACAAACCTTGTCTATCACCTCTACCATTATGACCATACACAAAAGAACAATAAAACTTCCTCCCTCCATTAACAACTACAACCTCAGTATGCATTATTTGATCTGAACATAGCAAAATATTAACATGATAAGCAGTAGGGTGCCAAGCTAGCACTATCCTACCACTATTATTCCATGCTGCATTACTAGAGAAGCACCATCTAGGGCACAAATTAAGGTATAAGTCCCCCATATTATGTGACTTAACCTTAGTTTCAAGAAGGCTAAATAGTCTAACATTTTGAGAAAGAAGAAAATTCTTTACCTCAATTTGTTTTGATTTCCTATTTAGCCCTCTCACATTCCAGCAAGCTATATTATCCATCAAAACCAGGAGGTTCCCCCTCCTTGTCTTTTTCCTCCTCCTCTCCTTTATCTACATTCATCTCATCCACAAGGCTCAAATCATCTTCTATCTGAACCACCCCATCTGCAAACTTGTTCAAGGCATCAAAAGAGTTCCTGATTATCACAGATGATAATGTTTTTGTATTGTCCTGTACCCCTCCTCTATGCACAACTTGAAACCCATCTTCATCAACTGCTTTCTGTACCTTCTTTTTCACCCATTTTTTTTGGACATTTGACTTCTTGTGGTGACAGGCCTCTATTGAATGCCCCAGCCCTTTACAGTTTTCACAAGTAATTGGTAACCATTCATAGGCCACATTTTGTATCATTGATACCCCTTTTTCATTCTCAAAACAAATTTGCTTTGGAAAGTCCTGATCAAGATTGACCTCTACCAAGATGCGAGCAAAATTCAATCTATCTTTTGTTTTGGTGGCTTGATCAAGTCTTACAGGAATACCAATCCCAGAAACAAGCTTAAAAAGACATTTCTCCCCCCAATATTTCAATTCCAATTTAGGCAATTGAATCCATATTGGAACTTTCTTGATTTCTTCCTTTTGCAACTCCATTTCTGGGTGCCAAGCTTTAACAACCAGTGGCTTCCTGTCAAAGAACTGAAACCCCCCAGCAATTATTGCATCCCGTTGTTCCATTGTAGTCATTCTTACAATGAATAAACCTTTACCTATGGCAGCAATCTTATCTATTCCCAATTTCCCCCAAATACGACGAATGAACCCTTCCATAATTGGGAATGGCGGATTTGCCCCAATTACATAGCACACAATAGCATTCTCCCAATATTCAATTTCTTCTTGCACATCTTCTAAATCAATCTTAATTTTAGTTGATTTAGCTTTATTGGGAGAATCAGTCACTATTGGTGCAACAATTTCTTCATTATGCACTTTCTCAAACTCATTTAATAAACTACGAGATTGAGGGTTACCATGATCATACGCTTCAATTCTGCTTTGATTCTTCTTCATAATTGAAAGCCATTCAGAGAGTTGATGTGTATCCTTCTTTTGCTGCTGCAATTCTTTGATTGAACTCCTTGGCGACAATGGTTTTTCAATCCCCGGAATGTCCACCATTAAAGCTTCAACTCCATGAAGTTCTGCTACTGGTTTTGTCTTCCTTCCTTCTGTATCTCATGTTGGGCCTTTCTTCTGTGTTTGTGGTGTTTGTTTTTTCGCCTTAGCTTTCGTTTTCCCGGCCATGACGTCGGTGCAAAAACTGGATTTTCACCGAGAGAAAACGAGAGCTACGTGACGTGACACTTTCTATCTTTGTTAAATTCTTCTTTCTCTCTCTTATTGCATGTACTCATAATTTTCAATTAATAAACGAGTATTTCTTTTCTATCCTTGCACTAATGAGCATAAATGAAAATCACGATTGTCGCCTTAAAATATATGAATTTCTAATTCTCATGACTATTCTATTAAAGGCAATGAACAACTGACATAAATAAAAGAGGCATTCCTCCCCTTCCCCACAACTACTCCTCCATTGCAACCTTAATATATAACATCCATCCCCTTTAACCTACCTCATGGGAAGTGCTTTTGACGACAATTCAATGTAAAGGGCAAGTAAAAAAAAAACAAAACAAAAAAAAAAAAAAAAAGCAAAAGCAAAATGAACAAAAAAAGTGCAAAATAATGAAAAATGAGAAAAGAGAATTGTTGCAAATAAGCCTATCAATAGCTTTGTCAAAATTACTTTCTTTTCAAAACCTTCAACCTTCGATTCCAAACCTCCAACTTCAAATCTCTGTGATAAACCTTCTTAACAACCATGCATATCGTATCCCAATAAGCCCTAAAAAGACAAACCAAAGCCCGCTAGGTCGAAAACCCATAAGGGCGACTTAGGCAAAAGTCAGGACACCTTCTTATTCATTGACTTGAACTACGAATGGTCTGATTTTGCTAAAGATACGTAGGAAACCTCACCCTGAGGTCCGACCACTTTAAACAAGACCAAACCTACATTATTATCTACCCTTGCCAAAGACCTCTTCTAAATCAATGCCTAATTCATCGCAAATGGCTCCAAAGCAAAATGCTCGGCCACCAATTAAAATGCTAAGAGCTACGACTGGCCTGATTCTATCATGGATACGTAGGCAACCTCTTTTGAGGCACGACCATTTTAATTCAAAACATATTTTTTAAGGCTCGCCTAGGCCCATGAGAAAAGCGTGATCGCCAAAAAATCATGAATTTTCAATGCTCATCCCTACCCTTAGAACTAGACTGGGGTTTGAACCTGCATCATTAGCCTACCTTATTGCATGAGCAAATTCATTATGGCTCCGTCCTCTTCTAATTCTTATCCCTTGCCGTTTTCTCAGCCACATTATCACTTCTAAGCCAACCTTAGCATAACCTTTCAACACTCAGCGCTATGACCGCGCCTCATCTTTCGAGTGTTTCTTTCTTTGGCCTTTCTTGTCTTCTCACCTTAGGAACCCTATATGGAATGTTTGGTCGAAACTTCCACTAAGCGTGACGAGATATCTTCAAAATCAAGCAATCAAGCTTAATACTTCATCAACTCCATCTTACTGGGGGCTTCATCACTGGTCCACCCAGAAAATTATGGGCTCTAAGTCCAAGCCTATTGATATAAGGACTTCATTACGAGTCCATACATGACATCTTGGGTTTTAAAACCCACACGGATACAACATCGCATCTATTTACGGGCTCGCTTAGGTATGGGCTCGCTTAGGCCCGTAACAACCACAACGCATTTCGAATCAAACATAACTTACATGGATCATCCTTGGGGGCTTCCCACTTCTCCTCTTTCAAAAACAGTTTTCTAAATGAAAATTTGAGCTTCTAATGGAACGATCAAATCATATCATCTACATTAGTGTCATACATCTGTATTAGTGTCACGTCTCTACATTTGCATTACATATATGCATCGTCCAAACATTGTGTCAAGCATTGCATCCTTCGTCCTTAGCCATAGGATCCTAGCATCAATCATCGAGTCACACACACACACACACACGTATGCACACACGATAGCACCTTTAAGTCTAGAGTATTAGAGGTCACTCTTTATACATCAAGTCTTTTCCTATCCATACACTAGCAGCCACATCACGGGACACATGCATGTCCCCTAGTTGTTTGTCTGTATATATGTGTGTTATTTGTATTCACAGGTACCCAACATTAAACGATATACAAGTTATATTCCGCCAAGGTCTGCGGACCATTATAATTTAACAACAGAAGACAAACGCTATATACATGGTGTGTCCAGCGCACCGACAATGTTGTGCCACACGTAGCAAACTGCGTCCACCGCAATATGCTGCGACAAGTGCAGGCTTCTGCGTCTTGCGCATAAGCCTCTACAGAACGCTTGGGGGCTTTTTAGCCAAGTGGGGCCCACACTCTCAACTCTATGTGAATTCAAATGTTCGTTACGACATTACGCGCGACAAACCAACGAACTTCTTGTTATATTTCTCGCTTTTTAGCGAATGAACTTTTCGTAAGTTATATTTCTCGTTTTTTTAGCGAATGAACTTTTTGTAAGTTATATTTCTCGCTTTTTAGTGAACAAACTTTTCGTAAGTTATATTTTTCGCTTTTTAGCGAACGAACTTTTCGTAAGTTACATTTCTCGCTTTTTAGCTAACGAACTTTTCGTAAGTTATATTTCTCGCTTTTTAGAGAACGAACTTTTCGTAAGTTATATTTCTCGCTTTTTAGCGAATGAACTTTTTGTAAGTTATATCTCTCGCTTTTTAGCGAATGCGTCATGCGCATAAGCCTCTACAAAACGCTTGGGGGCTTCTTAGTCAGGTGGAGCCCACACGCTTAATTCCAAATGATTTCAAATGTTCGTTACAACATTACGCGCGACAATTCAACGAACATTCAAAAGTTTGCAAAAAATACGATCTTGCCATCCTACAAATTCTCAACGTCTATCACTCAAGAGACAATGAATACACAGGAGGATCAATGACGGGACACATACTGTCAATAACGGGACACAAACCGTTAGGTCTGCGGACCACTTCCAATTAACTACACCATTTGCTATGGAGCGGGACATCCAATATAATTGCTCAGCCCTGTGGAGCGGGACAGCCAATAGCTCTACGCCATTTGCCCTGGAGCGGGACAGCCAATAGCTCAGCCTTGTGGAGCGGGACAACCAATAGCTCTACACAATTTGCCCTGAGCTGGACAGCCAATAACTCTACACAATTTGCCCTGGAGCGGGACAGCTAATAGCTCAGCCATGTGGAGCGGAACATCCAATAGCTCTACACAATTTTCCTTGGAACAGGCCAAAAACTCTATTGCCTTGGAGCAGGCCAAAGACTCTACACCAATTGCCTTGGAGCGGGACAAAGGCTCTATTGCCTTGGAGCAGGCCAAAGACTCTACACGAATTGCCTTGGAGCGGGACAAAAGCTCTACACATATTGCCTTGGAGGAGGCCAAAAACTCTACCCCGACATGAGCCGGACCATAATAGCTCATGATTCCTTATTTCCACCTATCATCTCATTTTTTGCAAATTTACAATTACTTTGCAAATATGTTTCATGATGTCTGTTCCCGAAGCTTTTGTTTGTTTTGCAGGTACAGGCGTAAAAGAATGATTTTGGATTGCAGAGCATCTACAATCAGTCTCCGTCTCGACACATATACTTTGACTTTCGGTTTTACAAACCTCAGTCAAAGTGGGGGCTTCTGTAGACACATAATCGTGTCTCCCCATTTAGTACCCTATGATGACCAATACCCTACTCCAATTGGTCTGGATCAAGGAAAGAATAAAGAACGAGTTTAAAATAAAATGTTTTAAGCCCAAAACCATTTTCTAACTCATTTTATTAACTCGTTTCCGAAAACTTTTTTTATAAATAGTTTTTACTAAGCCCACTTTCTAAAACGTTTTAAAATAACTTTTTAAAAGTCCACCTTTGAAAACCTTTTAAAAATAGTTTTATGAAAGCCCATTTTATAAAAACCCATTTTCTAAGTCCAATTTAATTAATAGAATTAATGAATTATGTTGATTAGTTTTATTAATAAAAATATCTTTTATAAAAATGATCCTTCTCCAAATTTTATTCAAATATCTCTTTTCTATAATCTTTTTTAATAAAATATTTTTAGAGACTTTCTATCTTTAAAAAACCTATTGCTTCCCAACCACCCTAAACCTATATAATACAATCACCTCACCTTATAATTCTCGCGGACTAACAACTCAAAAACTCACAACACTCCTCGCCTCATCTCTCACAGCCAAACAATACACAATCTCACTCTCACACCATATAATCTCCCACGGCCTTCACTCTCATAATACATGGCAACCGACTCAACACACAAAAACACTCGACACGACACTAATATCACTCGACAAAATTACTCACAGCACACCGCCTAACACATTATCCTCTCACTCACGATCATTCGCAATTCCCTAACCAGACTACTCCCTCACGCCTAATCTCATAAATCATCTACATTCTACAATCCCCAAGTCAACGCCATTACAACTTGATTCATCATCACACACCAAGATCCACATCATCCAATCATCATCACCTTCCTACACCTAAGCGCCCAAATCCCCTGCTACTATACTAATCGTCCAAAATACTATGACATACTACTACTATATACAACACCCCTGCCAAGTACTACACTGCAACAAATAATTTTTCTTAGTCGACATGAATTATCAAAACACAAATCTTTTTCTTTTTTAACGACTCGTACAACTATTCAATTTTCCAAGATCCGTACAAATCAACGACCCCGAACGGTGGTATAATTTCTGAGGGTCAACTAAATACACAAACTTTATTTATTTTATTTCTTTATTTATTTTTATTATTTTCTTGAAGTTGCTAACATTCTATTCACGATGTAGATTGTTAACTGGCCCCTGCGACTGTAAGTATTGTATATATTATACTAACTCCCTGCATTATTTCCTTTTCTTATTTTTTATTTATTATTCATGTTATTATGATTATCCTGCATGTTTTTATCACCCACATGTTATTATTGTTAAACAAGACCTAAAGAACTGTTCTAATTAATTCAGATAAATTGGACAACCTGCTAGGAACCTTGTAAAATGATTGCATAATAACTTGTCACTAAATAATTAGTCTTTTTGTGTGTTTCCTGAACCAACCTAGATTAATTATTTTTAGGGTGCTTAAAACGTTATTTGATTATTCTTTTGCATAAAATCTGTAATGAATCGGTATTTAGTAGAGGCCAGCAATGGGCAATATAATTCCTGACTATATTGCACCCTCACCCCCGAACTCAACTTTTGGTTCCTGACCATCTATGGAGTCATGATGGGGAAATCTACATTGGATAAGTCCGTAAGATGTCCCTTCCGTTTCAATATCCAATTAGGTTTATGATTCTTCCTTTAAAGAATTATTGGCGACTTCAAAACATATTTTTAATAAAACCTTAACAATGAGATAGTCAAATAAACACGCTCACACCGCGTGTAAGCATAAAGGAATGAAAAATCCACGCCTACAATGAGATATAACTTTATTTCAAATTAGGAATTCGCAACAGGACCAATCCCAGTGACCTGCTGCCTCATGGGATTCTTGGATCAGGAGTCCTATAAGAGTCACATTCAGGTGTGACTCAATACCCTCTTGAATGGGTATTTCAGGCTTCTCCTTTGAGGAGAAGCTCCAATGAGTTGACGCGCTATAAACCCTATTGACAAATTGGGGAGCCTCCTTCAGATATCGTTTTGTCAAGGCAATGATTGATAAAATCATTACCAAGCGAGACTGAAATTTAACCATAGTTAGATTTCGAACAACCATCCGATTTTCTAAATCGGAGAAAACAAACCCCAACCATGAAACCTCTTGTCACGCAAACCCTAACCAATCACATAAACTAGACCCAACATCTTGAAAACAAAGACTACCTCCAGCAATTAACAAAAGTATCAAGCAGATTAAGTAGACAAATAACAAACTCATACTAACACACCCAAGAACTAAACAACTGAACGCGAGACGCACTTCCAGCAAAGCACTAGGGGAAGGGGGAAAGATGGATTACCACCAGGGAAAGGGAAGGGTAGACTCAACACTAACCGGGGAGGGGGAAGGGGAAGCCCAAACCTATAGCTACGTGACACTAACCAGGGAAGGGGGGAGGGGAGCGAGGGGAAGCCCAAACTAAGACGGACTGACCGCTAAACAGGGGGAGGGGGTAGGGAGGCCCAAAAACACGACACCAGGGGGAGGGGGTAGGGAGGCCCAAAAACACGACACCAAGGGGGTAGGGAGGCCCAAAAAAACGCGACACCGGGGGATGGGGTAGGGAGGCTCAAAAACACGACACCAGGGGGAGGGGGTTGGGAGGCCCAAAATGCGACACCAGGGGGAGGGGGATGGGTAGCCCAAACCGGAACCACCGCACGACTGGGGAGGGGGGAAACCAACGACGGGAAGGAAGGTGGTTAAAAACGACGGAAGAGAAAAACGATGGGAAGTGCGTCCAGGGGGCGACGGGGGAAGAAACTAACGGCTAAAGGGGGCTAGGCTCGCCGGCGACGAGGCTGAGATGCCAGCCCCCGGCGAGCCTAGAGAGGTGGGCGGCTGTGGGGCTTTTTTTATGGTTAGGGTTTTGATAGGATATTAGAGAGAGAGAGGCTGTGCGAGTTTTTAAGAGCTTAGTATAATTGGCAAAATATGACTTATTTTTTGCAATCTTTTGCAGCATAAAGAGGAGCTTACCTGTATATCCATTTCCCAACTGCTGAAGATGTACAGTCTCCCCTTCATGTTTAAGTTGATTACATAACTATATATTCATTGAAAAGAAAAGGACGTATTACATTTACAGCCGAGAGCATTGGCTGCGCCTCTCTTACTTCCCTCATGTGCTGTATAAATCAGAAATTATTGTCACATTTTGGTGAAACCAATGTGAACAATTTGATCAGCTTCTCTGTGATGAAAAACCTTACGTTTTTCAGTGTAGATTTTCTTGTAGTTTTGTTTGTAATGTATTTTGTTTTGTTACTCAGAATGCAGCTTTGTTTTTGGTTAAATATTTGCTTGAACAAAGCTGAGATTGAGGGGGAAACTTTTGGTGGATTTATGCTGGATTTCATCATCAGTAAGTATTGGAATGTTGAATGTATGCAATTTTCATACTTGTGTACTATGTCACGTACTTGAATTGGATTCCATAATTGTATTTATGTGAGATGTAGCGAATTTAGTGTGGTAATGAACTTAACGTCCTGACTTGTCTTGGAGAGTTGAATGCATGCAATTAGGCTTTATTTACTATCTATTCAAAAAATTAGGTACCATTCACTGCAAACTAAAAAAGTTTGTTCTACATACTAATTATTTGTAGACTGTGTTAGAAAAAAAGAAAAAGGGAGAATAGCAAAAATTAATTATAACTAGTTTTTAACATGCAAAATCGATTGGTAAAATATGGTTCAACAACAATATTCAATCGTTAATAATAAAACTTGCTACAATTAAACAAAAAGATATCTATAACATTTGTCTAATTACTAGCAACAATGTAAACTAAAAAACACTAACTCTTAATAAAGAATTATTTAATTCTACGAGGAGGCTTGATCAAATCTTTGATGCAAAGGCGAAGAGTGGTGGAGTGATAATTGAATCGAAACCTTTGGCTATGACTATCTTCATACTTGTAAATTATTTCTAGCTTACCATAATTCTCACCTTCTAAAAAATATCGAGATACAACGATCAACATCGGCAAATATCAATTTTTTTCCCCAAAATAAAAAAACTATTTGTCCATGACGAAACTGCTTGATGCCCAAGATATTCACAATGTCTATGTTAATCAACCAACTCCATGAGATTGTCGCTCGCCCTCTTTGCTCTTGCCTTCTTCAAGTACCCAAATCTTGATCATCTTATCAAAGTACTTAACCAAGCAAATAGACTCAAATTCACACTCTCCCATCTTACGCTCCCATCCAAACAGTTGATAGGCACACAAAGTCAAACACAAAAACTTTAACCACTAGCCAAAGACAAGCTTGACATATTTCTAGTCGGACCCAAGTGCACCTATTGTGAAAAAATATGTTGATATGCTCATCTTTTAATCTCTTATCTACCCATCTTACTTGCCTTACTTTTTTTCTCCTCTCTGTACTTTTTTTTGTCTTCTTACACCAACTTTCTAGTGGGAGAGAAGTATTGAGAAACTGTATTTAGCTAAATTTTAATTGGTTAAATAAGAGATAGGAAGTTGTGAACCTTCCACAATATGAAAATTACCAGAATTAGGCACATAAAATAAAAATCTAGACAATAACTTTAGTCAAATAGCCAGACTTTTTGTTATAAGTATGAAGAGTATAACAATGCAATTCACCTAAAAAATAAGATAAAAAATAGAACATCGATAATCTTTGGCGGAACAAGCGCCACCCAAGACAAATGACAAGCATTTGTAGGCAATTTATCTTGTTCATACCAATCTGGTATCTACAAGCTATTTTGATACTCATATCATTTTTAATTGGGACCATAAAAGTTGCATAGTGTACTAACAGGAGTACCATTAGAAAAGGTATTTGATACCAATTTACACTTTTGATTTTGTTATAATATGCATGGGCAGTAATAATAGTGTGCTGATAGATCTCAAATTCATAACTATCAGATAGGTACCAGCACGGCAGCACTTCGTCCACCCGACACTCTTATTTATTAATTTGTCCTTGTTTGCTGACAACGTTGAACGATCGATTCAGATTTGAGAGTGCTATCTATTAAGGAAGGATGTTGTTGACAGGATGGAAAGTTGAATTTTGAGCACGACCAATATGACTAATTGACTATGTGTTGTGTCTACGACAATGCCATATTGATAAAACACTGATGACTGAACCCACAACAATTTGGACTCCTGCCCGCCTCCAGTCCATTTAAGCATGCTTCAACAATCGTCCACTACTCCACTTGCATAATAGTGCTAAGTATGTACTTGTTGAATATAAAAACAAAGATATAATTTGTAAATAAAGGAACAATGCAAACACAACTAAAACATCATTGATTAATTTTTGATACTTTTCGAGTACATCAAAGAGGCTATATATAAGCTAACATTAACCAACTAAAACTAGGAAGTAGGAGACTATAACTGACCCACTAACTGACCTCCACTAACTATTCCACTAACTAAAACAATCGGCTCCTATTATTAAGTCATGCACACCTCCACTAATAAAAGCATCTTAAATATTAACAACTACCACATGTTCCTAAACTATAGGAACTAATTTTGAATAAGTCACTCAACACTCCCCCTTATTCAAAAATCTCACATACTCAACTACTGTATATTATTGACTTCGAACATGCCATTTAGATTGCCATAGACACACTTCACTGCTGCTGCTTCACACACTTTTTCAACTTGGACTTAACACATGACACACACACTTGACTTCGACTTAACAAATCTTCAACTTCTAATATTAATCTTGACCAAAAACATCAAGATTCCAAACACTGCCACCACTCACATTTTTAGAAGAGCTTGCTTTCTTCTTCTTCTTCAACCTTTTGAGCAAAATTGCTTTGATTACCTTGCTCATCCCTTTGCTTATTCCAACACCGGTCTTCTTTGTGCCCATACCTTTTGCAGTAGTAACATTGAATGCTACTCATAGATTGACGTTGTCCTGCGTATTGACCACGCCCTCCACTTTCTTCTCGACCTCGACCTCGACAACCCATACCACGACCCCGACCGCGACCACGACCATCACGACCACGACCTTCTTCATAATGCCATTCATTTGACATTTCCCCCTTAACTTGAAAGGCTTTCTCCTCGACATTTTCATCCGACCTTAAAATTCTATCTTCATGGGCTAAAAGGGAACCCATCAACTCATCAAACCCATAAGAGGACATATCTTTGGACTCCTCTATAGCAGCAACAACATGATTGTAATTTTTTGTAAGACTCCTTAAAACTTTTCGCACCACCGTTGAGTCACTAATATTTTCACCAAACGACCTCATTTGATTAACTATACTTGACACTTTAGACAAATAATCTTGCACAGACTCTTTTTCTTTCATTTTAAGTGATTCAAAATTACCATGGAGGTTTTGCAACTTGACAGAAATTACCTTACTATCACCTCTATACTCCATTTTCAAAATTTCCCAAGCTACCTTTGCCGTCTTAGCTGTTGAAATTCGAGGAAATATATCATCATCCACTGCAGATTCGATGATGAATAAAGCTTTCACATTTAATTTGCGATTGTCACGTAACTTTTTATCGGGTACCTCCGGTTCCTCATACCCGCTCTCAACAATATCCCATAACTCATGGGATTGAAACAGAGTTTGCATCTTGATACCCCATAAATGATACTTCTCACTCTTAAAAATTGGAATTTGGGGCGTATTTGAATGAATACCATTAGTGGCCATGACAAACACTTTCTCACAATTTGTTTTATTCTGAAAAAACCTCTCCTCCTTCTCCCCCTTTTTTTTATTTCCCTCCCTAGAATCTAACCTGAAGCTCTTGATACCATGTTGAATATAAAAACAATGATATAATTTGTAAATAAAGGAACAATGCAAACACAACTAAAACATCATTGATTAATTTTTGATACTTTTCGAGTACAGCAAAGAGGCTATACATAAGCTAACATTAACCAACTAAAACTAGGAAGTAGGAGACTATAACCGACCCACTAACTGACCTCCACTAACTATTCCACTAACTAAAACAATCGGCTCCTATTATTAAGTCATGCACACCTCCACTAATAAAAGCATCTTAAATATTAACAACTACCACATGTTCCTAAACTATAGGAACTAATTTTGAATAAGTCACTCAACAGTACTGTCACTCACAAGTCCTACATTATTCGATAATGCTTGATGCATTGCATTTGGTATTTTCTCCAATTTTTTCCCTAAATATTGCTAGAAATTTTTTTCTCACTTTACCTTACTTTGAGAAATAATTCCTTGAATACCATTTATATATGGCATTACATTACAATTCTATTTTTTTAAAAAGGCTCGTCTTGAAAATATCATCTATAATAACATCTTTTTCTATTTATGTTCATCCCATACATAAGTAGCCAACGTAACCATGCAAGCTCCTACCCTAGAATGCTCTCTCCTTCACCTTCACCTTCACCTTCTTGCTGGTCCTTGTATCCTTAAACCCGGCTTCTTCGGCCGCCATCTGTAACAAAAATGACCAAAAATCCCTCCTAGAGATCAAATACCATTTCAACAATGCCTCTACTTTCACCACTTGGGATCCTAACACCGATTGTTGTACCAATTGGTCTGGCATCCAATGTGATGCGCAAGACCGTGTTACCATGCTTGCTAATAGCATTGCTGATGATGTTGTAGGCGAAATCCCACCAGTCCATGGAAGAACTCCCATACCTCCAATTCCTTGCCTTCTCCGACTTATCCCACCTCTCTGGTTCAATTCCTTCATTCCTATCAAAACTAACCAACCTTCAACACCTTGCTCTCTCCTCCAACAGCCTTACGGGTCCGATACCGGACTTCTTAAGCCAACTCAAGGACTTAGACGACATAGATCTCTCCTCCAACAGCCTTACTGGCTCAATCCCTTCATCCCTTTCCCAACTCCCCAAGCTTAGAACCATTAACCTTGGCACAAACAAGCTCTCTGGTCCTATCCCACCTTCACTTGGCTCCATCAAGAGCTCGGTCCAAATTTACCTCTATTCTAATAGTCTCTCAGGCTCAATCCCATCTTCTTTATCCCGCCTTCCTGAACTCAATGAGCTCGCCCTCTGGGATAACAAGCTCACAGGTACCATCCCGGCCTCATTCGGCTCGTTCCGAAACCCGGATATTAGCCTCGACTTGTCCTCCAACAAGCTATCTGGTTCAATCCCAAGATCATTTGGTAAGGCCAATATAACACAGCTAGATATCTCTAAGAACAAGTTTACTGGCGACGCCTCATTTTTGTTTTCTAGAGATAAGACGCTGTTGAGCTCCATTTTTATTGTTGGATATAATCCAAGTAAACGTGAATTTAGGTGTGCCTTCGTCGCGCCCGACCGGGCGAGGGTCCGCCCGACCCGTCCGGGCGAGACGAATTTTTTGCTGTTTGGTTCACCCGACCAGGCGAGGCGTGTTCTCCTCTTTCTCGCTGTTTTTTCCTTGCGGGCCCGACCGGGCGGTTTCCGCCCGACCCGCCCGGGCGAAGTCCTTTTCTCTGCGGTTTTTCGGTTTCCGCGTTTGGTGCTGTTTAGGTTTTATATTTTATATAAATACTTCTTTCCAAAACCGAGATATAATTATTCATTATTCTAAAAACCCTAAAACACAAGCCTACCCTATTCTCTCTGAGATTTGAGCAGTTCTTGAGAAATACCAATCTTTGATCCGGGTGCACGGAGTCAGAGATAGTTGTGTGAACCTTGGGGGACGAACGTCATCGTGAATCCGCACCGGTGGTGGCGAAATTCGTTTCTAAGGCAGTGGCCATCATACCACGGCGCAACTTGTTCTTATAATTCAAGTTAAGTTATTTGATTTCTACAGATTCTCATCTTACAATTTAGAAACGAATTTTATTCTGTTGAAATCATGTCTAGTTCTCAAAATCGTTTTTTCCCTGATATGTCAAAGTTGGAACCTTTGGATGGAACTAATTATAAGAGGTGGTCTCAAAAGTTCTTGATTGCATGTGAACAAGTAGATCTTGATTATGTGTTGTTTATTGAACCGCCTGCTGAGAAAGATGGTGTAGATGTTACATCTAAAACTATTGTTATTGCTGATACTCCTGCCAAAGAGAAATCTGAGAAAACTTCTAAATCTGATGGGGGGATAAGTATGGAAAAATTTGTCAGGGATAATAAGGTTGTTAAGGGAAACATGCTGAACCTAATGACAAACCCCATATTTGATTTGTTTGTGTCCTATAAGACTGCAAAATCAATATGGATCTCTTTGGAGAAAAAATATGGTGCTGATGATGCAGGGAAAAAGAAGTATGTTACCGGAAACTGGTTGAACTTTAAATTGGTAGATAATAAGCCAATTATGGATCAAGTTCATGTTTATGAGAATTTAGTTGCTGAGGTTCTTACTGAAGGGATGAAGATGTGTGAGATTCTTCAGGCTAATGTTCTGATTGAAAAGTTGCCTGAATCATGGAACATCTATCGTAATCATCTGAATCACAAGAAGAGGGACATGACTCTGGAGGAGTTAGTAGGTCACATGAAAATTGAAGAGGCTAATAGATTGAAAGACTCGGGAGCCCCAACTGCAAACAATTTGGCAGTTAAGGCTAATCTGGTTGAATCTGGCTCTGGTTCTGGTCCCAGTTCTGGGAAGCCAAGAGGAGATTTCAAGAAGTTCAATGGAAAGGGTCAAAAGACCCCTGGCAAAGGGAAGTTTAAGAGCAATGGGAAGATTGAGAAGAAGCCGGGTCACTGTTACAACTGTGGCAAGCCGGGTCACTATGCTTCTGTTTGTCCAAACAAAAAGAAAGGCAATGGTTCGGGTCAAGGCTCGAAGGAGCAAGATAAGGGCCAAGCAAATCTAGCAGAGGCAGATGATCTTGTTGTTGCTGTGGTTTCTGAAGTTAATCTGGTGGAGAATAATTCTGAGTGGATAGTAGACACAAGGGCCTCTCGTCACTTCTGTGCAAACAAGGACCTATTTGTGGAAGTTGAAGGGGTGGATGAAGGTCACCAAGTCTATATTGGAAATGACAGCAAGTCTCAAGTGCTCGGAAATGGGAAAGTTCTCCTGAAGCTGACATCCGGGAAATCATTAGCTCTCCTTAATGTTTTGTATGTCCCTTCCCTTCGTAGAAATATAATTTCTGGTAGTTTGCTTAACAAAGCAGGTGTCAAGTTAGTTTTTGATGCTAATAAGCTAGTGCTGACTCGCAATGGCGAGTTTGTTGGGAAGGGGTACGTTAATGCTGGTTTGTTTGTTTTGGACATTGTAACTCTTATTGAAATGAATAAGATTTCTTCTTCTGCTTATATTGCTGAGTCTGTAAATCTGTGGCACTGTCGTCTGGGTCATGTGGGGGTTGGTTCAATTAATCGTCTTATGCGAATGAACCTATTGCATGATGTGATTGATGATGGACCTAATAAGTGTGAAGTGTGTGCTGAGGCAAAGTTTGTAAGGAAGCCTTTCAAGCCAGTTACTAATAGAGTATCTGAACTATTAGAACTAATTCACACTGATCTGGCAGACTTTAAGAATCTTGAGAGTCGGGGTGGTAAGAAATATTATATTACCTTTGTGGATGATTGCTCTAGGTTCTGTAGAGTTTTCCTGTTAAAGTCTAAGGATGAGGCTGAACAGAAATTCTTGGTCTATAAGGCAGAAGTTGAAAATCAGTTGGACCGAAAGATTAAGAGGCTTCGGTCTGACCGTGGTGGGGAATATGGGTCTGATTTCCTTAAAAATTTATGTGAGAAAGAGGGCATTATTCATGAGGTGTCTGCTCCATATACTCCTCAGCAGAATGGCATAGCAGAAAGGAAAAATAGAACTCTTAAGGAAATGATGAATGCCATGCTTTTAAGTTCTGGTCTCCCTGATAAAATGTGGGGGAAGCTGTCCTATCTGCAAACCATATTTTGAACAGGGTATCTCATAAGAAGTTAGACAAGACTCCATTTGAGCTATGGAGAGGTTTTGTGCCAAATCTGAAATTTATGAAAGTGTGGGGGTGTCTAGCTAAAGTGGGTATACCTTCGTTCAAGAGGACTACTATAGGAGCCAGGACCTTTGATGCTGTTTTCATTGGTTATGCTGAAAATAGTGCCGCCTATAGATTTCTGAGGTTGGATGACAGGTCTGTGTGTGAAGCTCGAGATGCAGAATTCTTTGAAGAGGTATTTCCTTTGAAGAAGGTTGGGCATAGTATAGATGTTCCCTCTGTGGGGGTTTCGTCTGGCGGTGCAGGTTCTTTGGTTACTTCAAGTGGGGTAAGTCAGTCAGATGAGCCTAGGAGAAGTAAAAGGCAAAGGGTGGAATCAAGCTTTGGTCCAGATTTCATTACTGCATTTATGTCTGAGTTTGAAGCTTCAGAGTTCATGGGCATGTCATTGTTTATGGTGGATGAGGATCCTAAGACATTTGAAGAAGCCATGAGTTCTATGGATGCTAGTTTCTGGAGGGAAGCAGTCAACAGTGAGTTGGAATCCATCATGGCAAATAACACTTGGGAACTTGTAGATTTGCCTAAAGGAAACAGGTCGATCAGCTGCAAGTGGATTTTCAAGAAGAAGTTGAAAATAGATGGGACCGTGGAACGGTTCAAGGCAAGACTGGTTATAAGAGGGTTCACTCAGAAATTTGGAGTGGATTATTGTTATACTTATTCACCTGTGACTAAAATTGCTACCATTCATGTTTTATTTGCTTTAGCTTCTTCATTTAACCTGTTTGTGCATCAGATGGATGTAAAGACAGCTTTCTTGAATGGCGATCTCGATGAGGAGATATATATGGAACAACCTCCTGGTTGTGCCGTGCCTGGGATGGAGCAAAAGGTGTGCAGGCTGAAAAAGTCTCTCTATGGCCTCAAGCAGGCTCCAAAACAATGGTTTGAAAATTTTCATAAGACTATTCTTGGTTTTGGATTTACTGTGAATGGTTCAGATGCATGTGTGTATTCAAAAGTAATGGGCTCTGATTGCGTAATCATATGCTTATATGTTGATGACATGCTTCTGTTTAGTGCAAGTCTTGATGCTATAGAAGAGACTAAAAGATTCTTGTCTTCTAAGTTTGAGATGAAAGATTTGGGTATAGCCGATGTGATATTAGGGGTAAAAGTTGTTAAAACTCCTAAGGGTTATTCACTGTCTCAATCTCATTATGTGGAGAAAGTGTTAAAGAAATTTGATTGTTTTGATGATCCTCCAGTCAGGACTCCCTATGACTCTAGTGTTCAATTACTTAAGAATAATGGTGATTGTGTGTCACAAGGAGAGTATGCTAAGGTTATAGGTAGTCTGATGTTTTTGATGAACTGTACTCGTCCTGATATTGCCTATGCGGTGAGTAGGCTAAGCAGGTACACTCATAATCCCAGTTTGGATCACTGGAAAGCTCTTAAAAGACTATTGAGATATTTGAGAGGAACCATGGACTGGGGGTTAAACTTTGTGGGTTTTCCAACTGTCCTAGAAGGTTATTGTGATGCTAATTGGGTGACTGACAGTGATGAGGTGAGTTCTACCAGTGGGTATGTGTTCACTCTGAATGGTAGTGCCGTATCATGGAAATCTGCAAAGCAGACATGTATAGCTCGATCTACTATGGAAGCTGAGTTCATTGCTTTGGATCTTGCTACTCAAGAGGCTGATTTGTTGAGAAACCTTTTGGCAGATATTCCTTTGTGGGGGAGACTGGCTCCTTCAGTGTCAGTTCACTGTGATTCACAAGCTGCGATAGGGGTTGCCAACAACAGTGTTTATAATGGCAAGAAAAGGCACATTCGGGTCAGACATGAGTCTGTGAGGCAATTTATTGTGAATGGTGTCATCTCTCTTGAGTTTGTGAGAAGTGAAAGAAATTTGGCTGATCCTTTTACTAAAGGATTGAGCAGGAAATTGGTGTTAGAATTCTCAGGAGGAATGGGTTTGAAGCCTTTGTAGGTTGCTGTATTCCTTGAATTCTATACTAAACTTATTTATGATTTCTCATTAATATACTTATTACTCTGATATGAGTGGTTCTTATTGAACATGTTGTATATGTGTATTTTTGAGATTTGGTGTCCATGGCCTTTGGCTGATTCAATTTGATTGAACGTAATGGACAGGATGTTTCTATGGCTTTTTAGCTAATTCAATTTATTTGAACGTAATAGAACATCGTGGATGAGTGTGAAGGGATGGCCTCCTTCTGTCGAATGTCGTTCTTGGTAGGCATTCTAGAGCACTCTTTGTAATCCCAGGGTGATGGCCAGGATTGTTGAACTGTGTAATGTTCACAATCATTTGAAAGACGTGTGATGTGTCTTAGATGTAAATGAATTGTATGTTCAATGTAGTGTATGTTGTTCATGGGACAATTTGTTGGATAACGCGGTGTTTCTTAAGCTCTGAAAGCAAGATATGTGCTATCGGGTCCCTTCTCTCTCCTGCAAGTTCAATCTTAGGATACTTGTAGGTAAGAGGACACCCCATCTCACTAACATGTTAGTTCAATCCTTGGACACTAATATGTAAGTATTAAGCTTTCCATTTGCTGCTCATTTCTCCTTTTCTGGTTTTCTATCTTCGCGTTTGTGGGGGATTGTTGGATAGAATCCAAGTAAACGCGAATTTAGGTGTGCCTTCGTCGCGCCCGACCGGGCGAGGGTCCGCCCGACCCGCCCGGGCGAGACAAATTTTCTGTTGTTTGGTTCGCCCGACCAGGCGAGGCGTGCTCTCCTCTTTCTCGCTGTTTTTTCCTTGCGGGCCCGACCGGGCGGTTTCCGCCCGACCCGCCCGGGCGAAGTCCTTTTTCTGCGATTTTTCGGTTTCCGCATTTGGTGCTGTTTAGTTTTTATATTTTATATAAATACTTCTTTCCAAAATCGAGATATAATTATTCATTATTCTAAAAACCCTAAAACACAAGCCTACCCTATTCTCTCTGAGATTTGAGCAGTTCTTGAGAAATACCAATCTTTGATCCGGGTGCACGGAGTCAGAGATAGTTGTGTGAACCTTGGGGGACGAACGTCATCGTGAATCCGCACCGGTGGTGGCGAAATTCATTTCTAAGGCAGTGGCCATCATACCACGGCGCAACTTGTTCTTATAATTCAAGTTAAGTTATTTGATTTCTGCAGATTCTCATCTTACATTTATGAGTAATAATCTTTTCAAGTTTGATTTTTCTAACGTTGATCTTCCCTTAGGTTTGAAGAGATTGGATATAAGTCATAATATGAAATTTGGGTCACTTCCTAAACAACTTGGTCAGTTGGCCTTTTATAGAATTGATGTGAGCTTTAACCAGCTTTGTGGGAAGATACCAACTGGAAGAAGGTTGAAACAGTTTGATGCAGCTAAGTTTTCTAATAACAAGTGTTTGTGTGGTCTGCCGTTACCACCTTGCAATTAGAGTATTATTCTCTTGTGCTTTTACGTTAATAAGCTTTGGATTGTATAAGTTTAATTTAATGTACATTTTGACTCCTTTCACAAGTCTATTTACCACAATATTGACGTGTTCCAAATTATATACCAGATAAACTATGGAGTATTGGAGTTATTCCATTTACCAAATTAATCACGTGTTCTCATTTAAAATCATTACCACTCTGTTTGGTATTTTTTTAGTAAAGGAAGGGAAAAGAAAGGAAGAGAAAGGAAGAGAAAGGAAAAGAAAGGAAAAGAAGAGAAAAGAAGGTAGTTGTAGTTTCCAATGTTTGGTATAATTAGTGGATTTGAGAGGAATCACATGTTTGGTTGTCATTAGTAAAGGAAAGGAAAGGAAGGAAATAAAGAAAACATAGGTAAAAGCGTGTTAGCTTTCTTTCCTGTCAAATTCCTCCGATTTTGGGAGGAAAGGAAAGCAAGGATTTAAGAGTATTCTTTTCCTTCCATTTCCTCTCCTTTCCAATCAAACCCCTCTTATTTTCTTTTACCAAACATGAGAAAGTTTGTTTTTACCTTTCCTTTCCTTTCTTTTCCATCCAAATCCTTCCTACCAAACAAAGCCAAAGTCTTTGTCCTTCGAAAAAGTCCCACAAAATCGTTACAAATGTATGCTTTTATGATAATAAAAAGGAAAAATTCACAAGAGGGGGCCCAACTATTACCCATTTTCTTTTATAAGTCCCAACTATGGATTATTCCCTGCAGGTCCCAAGTTTACCATCTTGTGATTTTTATAGGTCCTGAATTACTTATAACCGGTTTAGAAGGTAAGATTTTTAAACGTTGGTCCCATTTTAAAGGTCTCGGTCACTTGCTAGAAGTGTTCGAAGATGATAAACGTTTAAAAATCTTACCTTCTAAACCGGTTATAAGTAACTCAGGACCTATGAAAATCACAAGATAGTAAAGTTGGGACCTGCAGGGAATAATCCATAGTTGGGACTTATAAAAGAAAATGGGTAATAGTTGGGCCCCCCTTGTGAATTTTTCCTAACAAAAATGAATAGTAATTCTATTAATTTATCTTACTTACTGAGAAATGTTCTATCAACATTTTTTTCTTTTCTTTTCAAATCAAGCATTGCAAGTTTTATAAGATATATTTGTGTTCACTTATCATAATAGTTTTTGGTCAGATAAAATGTACAACAGATAACGATTCGAAATAAAACTCAGGCTGAGCAAATTTTTAAGTACAACTAGAGTCATTAAACATCCAACTGTCAAGCATTCATGAACCTAACAATATCCATAACAGAATAAGCAGATGCAGTAGCTTTTTACCACCAATAGCTTCTCAAATTGATTGCAACTATCTGACCTTTTGAATTGAAATATTTCTTGTTGGAAGCATTTTTTTAGGGACCTTATCACCTTAGCATAGGCCATATCACATAAAGCAATCATCAATGTGACTTTGCATAAAGCCATAAACCATACCCCACTGACAAAATAATTCATAGTTCAGTCCGTCACTTCTTGCAGAACACCCTTGTTTCGGTTGAGAAACGGTTGACGGTCTTTGAGAAGAGTCCGTCAAGGATTGGAGTTGGCGTCCGCTGGTGAATAACTGCACAGGAAGCAAACGTGAACTACCCTCCGGGGGTGCGAGGAAACCCCCTCCAACGCTCAAGTCAGCACGTGTCCAAATAGGATTTAGAGAGAGAAAGTAGAGAGAGAGAGAGAGAGATAAGAATTGTCAGTGTGAGAGAATGTACCTGTAAAATAGTACTAGTGGGGTATTTATAGGAGTACTATTCCTCTGACAGGGTGCATAATCCTTCTACACGTGTACGGCTGTGGTACGCTGGACATAAGGGAAGATTCCTCTATTTTGTCTTGTTAGGCGACCGCCAACGATGTCGGACCACGCCAGTGAACTGACTTGTTAGAGCTATGGGCGACACTTACAATGTTCGCGTCCGTCATTGTGTTCGCGGACTCCTCATGGAGGTCCGCTAACGTACTTGGGATATACCCATACAACTAGCCCCCCCAGCATCATTTGGGGTCTTGACCGCTAAGGATGTTGTCGGTGGACGCGAGTCATTGTTGCCGTGTTCAATTTTCTTGGAGAAGTTAATTTGTTGGATGCCACGTGTCGTTGCAGGGAGTTGAAGAATTTCGAAAAGTTAATGATTACTTTTCCGAAAATCCCGCCCAACACTTTATTAGGGTTTAGCTACGTCATGACACTTGGCAGAAATCTGGAGAGAAGTTGGAGGGCACTTTTAATCCCAGCCGTTCGTTCACCACATATATAGACAACAGTTGTCCTTTTTCCGGATTTCTTTACCACATTTTCTCTCTTCTCCAGTTTTCTCTGTCAAAGACCTCCATAGCCAAAACTTTACCTTGCTCAAACACTGAACCTCTTGCACTCAAATTGCTCCGAAAAGTTATCAAACTTCCTAGTTTTTATTTTCCGGTTTCATTGTTCTAAGAATTTCGCTGTTCCTTAACGAACTTTTTCTGGGTTTTTTCTGGGTTTTGAAGTCCGAGCTTCGCCGGTGTTTGATCTGCATTTCCGGCGGTCTTTCCGTTTAAGCTCGGGTTTTTGTATACCGTTTCGCTCTTTGGGCACTTCACTCGTCTTTTTCCGGCAGCTTTCGTTCCCTACCTTTACTTTTCTCCGGCGACTTTACTTTTCCAGGTATTTCCTCCTTTCTTCTCCAAGTTAAAGTTTCTTTTGTATTTCCATCATGTCGGACCAATCTGATAGCCAGAACGCCCTTAGTGACGTATTTATGACTGAGAGTGAACATTCTTCCCCCCTGGCCGATAGCAATCCTTCCTCCGATTCTAGCCCTGTGGGAAGGACTAGGTTGTTGTCGGACATACCCTTGACAACTGAGAGAGAAAAAGAATTGAGATCTAAGTTTCTTAACGACCCTGCTACTCCTGAGGAACATAATTTGACTAGGAGACATCTATCCGCTAGGGAAAGCGGTGACAGACAGACGCTTAGGGAACTTAGACATCAAATTCTTGCTAGACGGTCCCTTAGGAGTCCGCCAGCTGATGCGGTTCCCGGCCTCGATGTTGCCCCCCTAAGAGAGCATGCTTGTTTAGATAGCATGGCGGACGCAGGGGTTGAAGTGACCGCTAAATTTTATGACCGTTTGCACGAAACTGTGGCCGCTAATCCACCTATCATTGATTTAGGTGACGACAATGACTCCATTGCGACCGTTATGGCTAATCGGGACTCTGCTTACCAACGTCGGTCTGTTCCTACTACCCCCGTTGCTCGTGCTACAGGGGATGCAACCGATACTACATCCGCGAACGTTGGCACCAGTGTGCCTTTGTCGGAGCGCGTGGCTGGGGAGAGCTCTCGTGCGGGCGAGAGGAGAGTTGACGGTAGCCTCAATGCGTCGGATGGTGAAGAAAATTTTGAGGGTACCGGTACTGATGCATTATGGCTGCCTGAGGACGAGTGCGCCGGGCCGCTAACTGTGGAGATTGATTTAAGCTGGCGTCAAGATGCTCTTGCTCTTAGATACCCCAGGGTTGCTGACCATTTATTCCAGTTCCCGGAAGGTTATAGGCTAGTGGTTCCTCCTGAGGGTTCCATTGCAACGGAGTGCCCTCCCGGTCATGTGGCCGTTTACACTCATCATTTCGAGTTCGGGCTGCGTTTTCCCTTGGATTCCTTTCTGGTGAGGATTTTAAATTCCTTCAATGTCTGCTTAGCCCAGCTGACTCCTTTAGCAATTCACAATTTGGTCGCGTATATCTGGACAGTCCGCTTTTTGGGTTTTCCTGAAACTCTGAACTTGTTCCGCCACCTCCACTGGTTAAAGAGGAATGGTTCTGCTCGTCAAGCGGGGTGGTGGTCGCTAATGACGGCCGACAAAAAGATGACGGTTCAACCGAAGTCTACTAGGTTGAAGGGTTGGCAGGATGCCTTCTTCTGGCTACAGGTACCTGAAAGCTACCCAACGCGCCGCCATTTCACTGAGCCGCGCCCACATATGGAGCATTTACCCTTGGATCCGCTAACAGATGATGAGCGGAATGCCTATGATTATTTTGATATTGAGGATTTCATGATTACCTATGAGGACGGGAAGACCGTTAAGGTTAAGGAACCTAAACACTGGCTTCCTCATTCTAGGTATATCCTGGGGAATCAACAGCTATCGGCTCTGTTGCTTTGTCCTACTCACCCAAATGGTAAGTCTTGTTATCGGACTGGTTCGCCTGATTACATGATATATATATATATATATATATATATATATATATATATATATATATATATATATATATATATATATATATTAACGTTTGTTTTGCCATCTACAGGTTTTTACCAACTGGACCTCGAGGCCCTTTATGTCACCGAAGAGTTAGAGCCGATCATCAATATGCAGCCTGCTCCCGCCGAAGGCCCTGAGACCATGCACGGCAATACTAACGGCCGTCGAGGGGGAAACCGTAGCGGTCCCCAAAACGTCCGTCGTATTCGCGGCGCACATACTAGTCGGGCTCCCGGTCGCGGTGGTGTTAGTGTCGTTGTCGTCTCTGGCGGCCCTACTACTGCTGCTGCCCCCCTCAGGTCTAGTACTTCTCGACCCGTTCTCAGGGGTAGCGGAACTAGAAGACGGCCGCGTGAACCAACCGTGGTCGATTCTTCTGCTAATAAGCGGCCAGCTACAACGAACCCTTCGGCTTCTGTTCCTACTCGGGATGTCGTTCATGTCGAGGACGTGGACGTGAATGCTCCTCCAGAAGTCCAGGAGCATGCTGATGTCGCGATCACCGGTCCTGGTCCTCAAAGCGGGGCCACTTAGCTGTCAGGATCTTACTCTACCATCCGCGAGAAGATCCGGGAGCTTATTACAATGCCCAGCTTTCTATCCAACTTATCTCCTGTCATCTTTTCTCGGTACCATGAATGGATCGAGAAAAAAGAGGTGCCGATAAGTGAGGCAGTGGCGGCCTCCTTCGCTCGCCGGCCTGTCGTTTCCGGCAAGGTTTATCAGCCAGACTGGGACGTCAGGGAAGATGAGTCACTGTACGCCGATATTCCTGAGAACGGTGGCATCCTTGCTTACCGTATTCTGAAGGGCATGCAGCTGCCATTAGACAGGCCGGCAGGGACCTTGGTAACTCCTGCCGCTAGGCTGGCTCACGACCAGCTTGTGGTATGTTATCTCACTTGTTATGTATTATACATATACTTCTTTGATTTTTTTTTAATGCTTATATGTCGTTCTCTTTTTGCAGGCCAACAACGCTGCTCTTGAACTAATTGAACAGTATGTGGAGTATCAGAAGCTGTCGGACAACTATAAGCAGTCACTTTAGACTTTCCAGGGCTTGCTGAAGGAAGTTGAGAATAAGTTGGCGGCTAAGACCGCGGCCTTGGAGCCATTGGAGGACGAGCTGCAAACTTTGAGGCCGCGAGCTGCCTTACTAGAGGAGACCGAGGCAAATGTTGCAGCATTGACCAAGGCTCTGGAGGCCGCCAACTCGGAGAAGGAGATTGCAGTTTTAGATGCTGCTGCTGAGGCTGAGACCAGGGGGGCCGCTAAGTCTGTTGCTGAGTTCAAACAATCTAATGAATATGTAGCGTCCCTGCACAAGAGGTATGATGGCGGATGGGCAGCCGCCATGAGATGTGTGTGCAAGTCTGTTCTAGGATTTGACTGGAACGTCATTGAAGATGCTCATGCTGACGGCCAACATCTAACGCCTATGGAGGGAGATCCGAAATTTGCCGATGAGGACGCCATAGCGGATGCGGATCCCCGGAACCTTGCGGAACAGACAAATCATGATGTCCCTACCTCTTGAAGTTTTTGGCGGCCTTCTCTCAGCTCTTCTTGCTCTTCCAATAGCCTGTAGTTTGTAATCTTTTGGATATTTTAGCTTAACACTCTATTCGGCCCATTTTGGCGTTTGTAAACCATAAATTTACATTTTACTTTACAAGTACTTGACTCCAATCGAAAGCCTTTATATTGGCCGCCATCTTTTTCTATTGTAGTTGGCCGCCAAGCCAGTAGCTTTTAATTTATGGACAAGTACTGCATTTTGGCAATATCTTGTTTCGCTAATGCTTTAATCCTCGTATGATCGTTGTATAACCGTTAGCATTTTCGATTTATTAATATGCTTTGACTATCCTCCGGTCTGTCATATGACCGCTAACACACTTGAGCCTGTCATATGGCTTTTGTTTTGTGCTAGGTCTGTCATATGACCGTTAATGCACTTTGAGCCTGTTATATGGCTTTTGTTTTGTGCTAGGTCTGTCATATGACCGTTAACGCACTTGAGCCTATCATATGGCTTTTTGTTTTATGCTAGGTCTGTCATATGACCGTTATTGCACTTTGAGCCTGTC
This sequence comes from Beta corolliflora, assembly GCA_947648045.1. Lineage (NCBI taxonomy): Eukaryota > Viridiplantae > Streptophyta > Magnoliopsida > Caryophyllales > Amaranthaceae > Beta > Beta corolliflora. Next base: position 806,686 of record CANSZD010000089.1, on the reverse strand, counting down.
ATATGACTTTTGTTTTGTGCTAGGTCTGTCATATGACCGTTAATGCACTTTGATCCTGTCATATGGCTTTTATTTTTGTGCTAGGTCTGTCATATGACCGTTAATGCACTTTGAGCCTGTCATATGGCTTTTGTTTTTGTGCTAGGTCTGTCATATGACCGTTAATGCACTTTGAGCCTGTCATATGGCTTTTGTTTTTGATTTGTTGACCTATCATATGGTCAGTTAATATACATGAGAACAATAAGATGATTGATGAATTGCTAGCGGAAGCTTGTATTATGTATGTAATGAAAAGTTGCTCTCGACCTGTTACATCTTATGAATCAAACATAGTATTTCTTTAGGACGCTAGCATTCCAACAGTTCCTAAGCTCCTTGTCATCCATGCCTTTTAGAATGAAAGAGCCGGAAGCAATCTTCTTAGCTATGATGTAAGGACCTTCCCTTCAGTATGCGCCTTGCCGGTGGCTGCTGTTCTGCGAAGGACTAGGTCGCCAACATCTAACGGCCTCTCTAGGACTTTCTTATTGTAAGCCTTGCTGATTCTATCTTTGTAAGCAACTGCTCTCAGTTCCGCCATGAGCCTTGTTTCTGGCAAGAAATCTAGGTTTTCCCTGAGTGCCTGGTCGTTTCTTTGAAGGTCTTGGTGCTTGATACGGTAAGAGGGTAAGCCCACCTCTACCGGTAGCACCGCTTCTGCACCAAAGGCCAGCTTGAAAGGGCTTTCTCCCGTCGCTTCCTTCTCTGTTGTTCTATTTGACCATAGCACTGCCGGCACCATATCAGCCCATCCTCCTTTGAATTCATCTAGCTTTTTCTTCAAGGCATTCAAGATTTATTTGTTCGTGGCCTCTGCTTGTCCGTTGCTCTGGGGATGGCAAACGGCTGAGTATGCAAACTTCACACGAAACTCTGTTAGAAAAGCTTGTATGGGACGGCAGTCAAATTGGACGCCATGGTCGAAGACGATAGCTGTGGGAATCCCAAATCTTGTCATAATGTTCTGCTAGATGAATTTCTTGACCTGATTTACCTTGATTTTTGCTGTCGGTTCTGCCTCTACCCACTTTGTAAAGTAGTCAATGCCCACTATTAGGAATCTCCTCCCTCCAGGTGCTGTGGTGAATGGCCCCAGGATGTCCATTCCCCACTAGGCAAACGGAATTGGGCATAGGATAGGCTGCAAATCATTGGTTGGCCTATTAATGACGGGAACATATCTCTGGCATTTATCGCATCTCTTGACATAGCCCTGGGCATCCGTCAGCATACTTGGCCAGTAAAACCCAGCTCTCAATGCCTTAAGTGCTAAAGCCTTTCCCCCAATATGGTTGCCGCAAATGCCCTCGTGTATCTCTTCAAGGATTTTCGCGGACTCCCATGCAGTTGCGCACTTAAGCAAAGGTAGACTGAATGATTTCTTGTACAGCTCATTTTGATATATGACGTACCAGCTTGCTTGTCACTTCAGTTTCTTAGCGGACGAAGGATCATTGGGAAGCGTCCCGATCAGCTTATACGCCACCAGCTCACTAAACCACTCCCCTTGCTGGTTTATGCTGTTGACGGTTATAATTTTTTTCTGTGATTCTCTTTTCCTTCAGGATGTCCACCATGACGGTTTTCTCGATGCTAAATGAGTCAGAACTTGCTAATTTGGACAATGCGTCAGCTTTCGTGTTCTCGGCCCTTGGTATTGCTTGAATCTCAAAGTGATTCAATTGAGTTATTAACTCCTTGGCCTTTTCCACGTACTTCAGCATGTTAGGCTCTCTGACTTCAAATTCTCCTCTTAGTTGGCCGCTAACCAACTGCGAGTCCGTCTTCAAGAGTACATTCTTAGCGCCCGTCGCCAAACACATTCTCAAGCCGGTAATTGCCGCTTCATATTCTGCTTCGTTGTTTGACACCGGGAAGGCAAACTTGATGGCGTACGGGAATGAATTTCCTTCAGGGCTGATCATCAGTATACCAGCCCCGGATCCGCTAACAGTGGAAGATCCGTCAACCTCCAGTAGCCAGGTCTCCTTTTGCTCCATTTCTTCCTCCTCATATGAGGCTTCTACAATAAAATCTGCCAGGGCCTGGGCTTTGATAGCGGTCCTGGGCTTATATTGTATATCATACTCTGATAGCTCAACGGCCCATTTCAGTAAGCTGCCGGAACTATCCATCTTTTGCAACGCCTTTTCTAACGGCTGATTGGTTAGAACAAATGGATGACAGTCTAAGCATGGCCTGAGCTTCCTGGAGGCGATTATCACGGCCAAAGCCATTTTCTCAATCAGCTGATAACGGCTCTCTGGCCCGTTAAGGATGTAGCTGACGAATGATAAGTGCGTTTCTAACGTACTTTATGAGCTCTTTTCGGTTTGGTTTGATCCTCTTTATACCCTTTTCTTACCTTCTTCTTCCTCATTTCTCTCTCTATTTCCTTCACTTGATCATTGTTGCTCATTGTGACATTTCGCTAGATTTTCGGTCAATCTTGACTGGATTTCTAGTGCATTTTCTTTCACCGTGTTTTCCCGTGCTTTGATTGCAGGTATGATCTTTTATAAGGTCATGAGTTGGGAGATACGGTAATAGGCGGGAGTTTTGAGGAGTTTGCACGCGCGAAAATGGAATGAAGGAAGCTTGACTTGAGCTCCAAGGTGTGCCCGCACCCTCTTAGCACTGCCCGCACACATAGGTGCGCCCGCACATGAAACCGGTGCGCCCGCACCGCCCACAGATTGGGCATCCTTTTTATCAGTCAGTTAGGTGCGCCCGCACCAAATCATAGGTGCGCCCGCACTAATCAGGTGCGCCCGCACCATCTCCATGGTGCGCCTGCTACTTCCCAGCGAAGATTGGCCATCTGAGGCAGTGGCCTTGGTGCGCCCGCACCAATTTAGTGGTGCGCCCGCACCACCTGTTTCCGCGAGAAAATTGTATTTCTCTTAGGCATTAAAAACAAGAGTTTTAGTTTTTTGAAACTTATGCTTTATTTCTAGTTTTTTTTAGAGAATATTATTAGGGTTCATACTAGAGAGATAAACACTTGAGTTTTATTGGGATTTGATATTTTATTAATCATACTTCGTGATTCCGATAACATTCAAGGTACTTTTCATTGAATTTAATTTGAAGTTTCAGTTTTTATTGCATTCTTTTCGTGTTTGTTCTTAATCTTAGTTATTTTTAGATCTTCATTCTCATAATCTCATGATTGTTATTTCTATTAGTTTAATTATCTCTTAATCATGTTTAGCCTTAGATTGGTCATAGATTTTGTGTTTAATTGCCTAGAATCCATGATTAGTGAGTAGTTTCTTATCTAGGGTTAGGGTGAAAGTATGAATTAGGATTTTAAATGTTTTGTTGATGTGATTGTGATGTTTTAAAGAAATTCATGCATTGATCTTGGTGTTTTGAGGCCTTAGGATAGATATTGATGACATTTATGCTTGGGTATTTTGAATTCAAATGTTCTTAATCGAATTTTGAACTCTTTTATCATCCCCAAGAATCAACTTAATTTCTAGGCCAAGATTTTGGGTAGAAATTAAGGGGATCCTTTATTAGGGGTTTTCCGAATTTATTGGATCTCTTAATCAATTGACTAAAGACCATTCGACAGAGGATTTAGTCGATTGATTAAGCGATCATTCTCGAGGACCATTCGAGAGAGGACTCGAGTATTTTAGAGGAAAATTAAACCTTGCATAATCTTCTCCGTTACTTCACAATCGCATTAACATTCATTGTCCATCCTTATTCATATTAGTAACCTCAACTCTAGTGTCTTCCTATCTGATTCATTAATTCGAGTTATTTGCTAGTTCTTGCTATTAGCTAGACATAGTTGTTACCAAATCTTTTCAAACCCCCAAATACCCTTCAATTAGGCAGTCTAGACTTGCTAGACTTTAATTAATCCCGATTTCCCTGCGGATCGACCCTTGACTTGCCTATACTACGTTCTTAGTAATTGTTCGTTAGGTGTTATAAATATTGTTTGAGAAGCGATTTTTGGTGCCTTAACGACACACTAAAAACCTCTTATCAAAATGGCGCCGTTGCCGGGGAAATTGTGCTATTAATTGAAGTTTATTTTAGTTTAGCTTTGCTTAGTTGATTTTTCTTTTCTTTTTGACTGTGGTTGCTATTTGCTAATCCTCTACTTAGCTTTGTTGTTGTTACATGAGAAGAAGAGCTCACGGTTCACCCACCTTTCCTCTAGATCCAGAAATTGACCGTACATTGCGAAAGCTTCGGAAAAATTTGGAAGATTTGTCCTTGGGTTCCGAACCATCTTCACCAGCCTCAAGTACAACAAGCGAAGTTCAGTCAGAAATGGGTGAAGCAAATCCACAACTCTTTAGGGATTTCGGAAATCCGGGTTCCTATGTTCTTTAAGGTGGTATTCGACTCCCCACCACTACTACAAATTTCAGTATTCACCCTCAGTTCACTCGGATGGTGAAGGCAGAACAATTTTGTGGAGGGTCGGATGAAGATCCTCTGGACCATCTTGACAGATTTCTTGAGATCTGTGCCATGATAACCACAAATGACGTCTCTCCAGACTACATCAAGATGCATTTGTTCCGGTCTTCTCTTACCGGAAAAGCAAAATCATGGCTCAAGAGTTTACCTGCTAACTCCCTCACTACATGGGAGGAAGTCACAATGGCTTTTCTGAAAAAGTACTTCCCGGAGTGGAAAACGGCAGACATAAGGAGGAAGATCTCCTCATTTGAGCAAGAGAACGATGAGACACTTGCGGAAGCTTGGGAGAGGTTCAAGGAGATGAACCGTTCATGCCCTCACCATGAGTTCACCAAGAATCTACTCATGCGATTCTTCTATGATGGCCTTGATCCTATATCACGTGCCAACCTTGATGCTGGAGCGGGAGGTCAACTTTCTAAGATCCCGCAAGATCAACTTGAGTCCACCATTGAAGAAGTAATTAAGAACTATTCATGGGGTGGACGTCGAAGAGGTGCTCAACCTAAGAAGAGTGGAAAGTTTGAATTAGATCCCATGGATCAAATTCAAGCTAAGATGGATCAACTTGACAAGAAGCTCTCCAAGATCAACCTCGCATCATCTAATCCATCACCGGTAAATTCTTTTTCTTGTGATATTTGTGGAGGTACTAATCATGATACATCTTATTGTGGAGGTACAAATTCGGAGCATGTGGCGGCAATCAACTCTAGAGGAGATGGTTACCAAGGAAACCAAGGGTATAGAAGCAATCAACAAGGAGGTTGGAAACAACCCCAACAAAACTACAATCAAGGCTTCAACCAACCTCAACAAGGATGGAATCAACCTCAACAAGGGTACAACCAAGGTCAACATCAAGGGTATGTGCAAGGGTATAACCCAAACTATAACCAAGGTGGTTCATCCTCACAAGGGTCTCATGTCTACCAAGCTCCACATCAAAGAGCCAATACCCAAAAACCTCCCTCTAACCCTTCGTTCCCCAAACAAAATTCCGAACCCACTCCATCTCCCGAGCCAACCTCTCTCCAAATTCTCCAACAACTTCAATCCATGAACCAAATCCTCCAAAATCATGAGCAAAGGTTTCAAGAGCTACAAGCCCATAATAAAATGCTTGAAACCCAAATTGCCCAAGTAGCCGAGAAAAATCCTTCTACTCCCACAAATCAACTTCCGGGCCAACCTATTCCTAACCCCAACCTCCATCAAGCCAAAGCCATTCATTTGAGGTCGGGAACAAGTTACGAGGGTCCCAAGATGCCAACCGAGGAGGTAGAGAAGGATGAAGAAGGTGGGGTTGTTGAGAAAGAAGTTGAAGTTGAGGAAGGCGAGGGAGAAGAAAATGTGGAAAGAGATGAGACACAAGTCCAAGTTGGTGATAAAGCGCCACTGCCATCATCTCCACCAACTAAGACCTATGTGCCTCCGGTTCCCTATCTTCAGCGGTTGGTCGAGAGAAAATTAAGCGACAAGTTCACCAAATTTCACAATGTGATGAAGAGCCTACAGATCAGCATACCATTCCTTGAGGTTATGTCTCAAATGCCGGCATATGCTAATTTTTGAAGGAGATCCTCTCCAACAAACGGAAGCTTGAAGATGAGCTTATCACTTTGCCCTATCAAGTGAGTGCTCTTGTGCAACGTGCTATGCCTAAGAAGTAAAGAGACCCCGGGAGTTTCACCTTGCCGGTGAAAATAGGTGATCTAGAGCCCAAGGGTGCATTGGCCGATTTAGGAGCGAGTGTGAGTTTGATGCCACTGTCTATTGCTAAGCACCTTAATTTTCCTCTTCATCCGACACGGAAAACTATTCAATTGGTGGACCGCACTGTGAGAGTCCCCCATGGTGAGTTGGAGGATGTACCAATTCAAGTTGGGCATGTATTTGTGCCTTGTGATTTTGTGGTGATGGATATGGAGGAAGATCCGAAGACTCCTCTTATTCTTGGAAGAGAGGCTCTAAAGACGTTGAGAGCCGTGATCAATTGCAAAAATGATACTATCACGGTTGAGGTAGCCAATGAGCGGGTTGTATTTGAGTTCTCTAAGACTTTGAAGAGGCCCATGATAGAGAGAATTTGCCGGGTCAACCTAGTGGAGAATGAGATAGAGGATGCTGCGAGTGTGGTTCACACCGGGGATGAGTTGTATGCTTCTCTTACTGAAGCCCCTAGCTTGGACATGGAAGAGGTGAAAGAATTCTCATTGTTTCTTGGCACTACTATTGAGGAGACAAAAGAGGAAGCATTTGAGGTTCTCGCGACATCCACTGACAAAGAGGAGTGTTCTAAGCCTCCTCCCAAGGTAGAATTCAAACCCCTTCCCTCTTCTCTTAAATATGTTTTTCTTGATGATGCATGTACTTATCCAGTTATTGTCAATTCGAGTCTTGATGACATCTCTATATCAAAATTGATTGAGATACTACAAAAATATAAAGATGTCATTGGGTACTCGATAGATGACCTTAAGGGGATAAGCCCTTCTCTTGCTATGCATCGTATCCATCTTATCGATAGTAATGCCTCATCCATAGAGCATCAGAGAAGGTTCAATCCTAATCTCAAAGAGATTGTAAAAAAGGAGATTATGAAATTGCGTGACGCGGGAATCATCTACGCTATCTCCGATAGCAAGTGGGTGAGCCCGATTCACGTGGTTCCAAAAAAAGGAGGCATGACTATGTTGAGAATGAGAAAGGAGAAACTATCTCAACTAGCACTGTTACCGGGTGGAGGGTTTGTATTGATTATCGGAAGTTAAACAAATCCACCCGAAAGGACCATTTCCCTCTCCCCTTCATTGACCAAATGTTGGAGAGGCTTGCTCGTCATTCACACTTTTGTTTTCTCGATGGTTATTCCGGATTCTTTCAAATCCCTATTCATTCGGATGACCAAGAGAAAACCACTTTTACTTGTCCGTATGGGACATTCGCATATCGAAGGATGCCCTTTGGTTTGTGTAATGCCCCATCCACTTTCCAAAGGTGTATGACAACAATCTTCTCTGACATGCTAGAAGATTCTATTGAGGTGTTCATGGACGATTTTAGTGTGTGTGGTTCTTCTTTTGACACATGTCTAGTTAATCTTGAGTGTGTATTGAAAAGATGTCAAGAGACGAACCTCGTCCTGAATTGAGAGAAATGTCACTTTATGGTCGAGGAAGGTATTGTCCTTGGGCATAAAGTGTCACAGAAGGGCATTGAAGTGGATCCGGCAAAGGTTTCGGTTATTGAGAAGCTTCCGCCACCGAATTCGGTGACGGGAGTTCCTGCTTTCCTTGGACATGCGGGTTTTTACCGGCGTTTCATCAAGGATTTTTCTCAGATATCCAAACCATTGACGAATCTACTTCAAAAGGATGTAGATTTTGAGTTTGATGAGTCTTGTATTAAGGCTTTTGAAACTTTAAAAAAGGCCCTCACTTCTGCCCCCATTGTGCAAGCTCCGGATTGGAGCTTGCCTTTTGAACTGATGTGCGATGCTAGTGACTTTGCAGTGGGCGTTGTTCTTGGGCAACGCAAGGAAGGAAGGCTACATGTCATAGCCTATGCAAGCAGGACCCTGGATGATGCTCAACGGAATTATGCAACTACGGAGAAAGAAATGTTGGCCGTAGTTTTTGCATTTGACAAATTCCGGTCTTACTTGACCTGCAACAAAGCTATTGTGTATACGGATCATTCTGCGGTCCGTTATTTGATGAGTAAGAAAGATGCCAAGCCTCGGCTCATTAGGTGGGTGCTTCTTCTTCAAGAGTTTAATTTTGAGATGAAGGAGAAAAAGGGGACGGAGAATGTGGTAGCTGATCATCTTTCTCGTCTCCCTCTTGATGAGAAGGTCTCGGATCCTGACGAGACCCCTATTGAAGAAGATTTGAGAGAAGAAGCACTATTCGCCATTCTGAATAATGAGATTCCATGGTTCGCGGACTATGCGAACTACTTGGCTTATGGGATTGAACCTCATGGTTTTAATTCTAAACAACGAAAGCGATTTTTCAAGGAGGCTTCGAGGTTCTATTGGGATGACCCTCTCTTGTTTAAAAAGTGCGCCGATGGTGTTTTTAGAAGGTGTGTACGCAATCATGAGATCAATTCGGTGTTGAATCATTGCCATACTTTGGCATGTGGAGGGCATGGTGGGGCAAGCAAAACTGTTGCTAAGGTGCTCCAATGTGGTATGTTTTGGCCATCATTGCAAAAAGATGCTCGTGAGTTTATTTTGAGCTGTGATAGATGTCAAAGGAGTGGCGGCATCACGAAGAGACATGAGATGCCTCAACAAAGCATTCTGGAGGTTAAGCCATTTGATGTATGGGGAGTTGACTTTATGGGCCCTTTTGTCCCTTCTTTGGGCCACATGTACATCCTTGTTGCGGTCGACTACGTAACTAAGTGGGTTGAAGCCATTCCCTCCCCCACCAATGACCACAAGGTTGTGACTAAACTCCTTAAGAATATTATCTTCTCGAGGTTTGGAGTACCCCGAGTATTGATAAGTGATGGCGGTTCACACTTCGCCAAGAAGCAACTGGAGGCCCTCTTGAAGAAGTACGGGGTGACTCACAAAGTCGGACTTCCTTATCATCCCCAAACACAAGGCCAAGTTGAAGTTTCTAACCGGGAAGTGAAGAACGTCCTTGAGAGAGTGGTAAATAAAACAAGGAAGGATTGGTCTTTGAAGCTAGATGATGCTCTTTGGGCTCTTCGCACGGCTTTCAAGACACCTATAGGAACCACTCCCTACCGCCTCCTGTATGGCAAGGCTTGTCATTTGCCGGTGGAACTCGAGCACAAGGCTTGGTGGGCAATCAAAGAGCTCAACATGGATCTTCACTTGGCGGGAGATGCTCGGAAAGAGAAGCTAGCTGAGCTTGAAGAACTCCGCTTCGATGCATATGAGAGCTCGAGACTGTACAAGGAGCAAACAAAGAAATGGCACGATCACCGGATTCAGCAAAGAGACTTCCGGGTTGGAGACAAAGTCTTGTTGTTTAACTCAAGGCTAAAGCTTTTCCTCGGAAAATTAAAGTCCAAGTGGTCGGGACCCTTCCAAGTGTTGAAGACTACGCCTTATGGAGCCTATGAGATTTTGGGCGAGAATGGTCCATTTTTGGTGAACGGTCAAAGATTGAAGATCTACCACGATAATCAAGCCATCGGTTCTGTTGGTTGCTTGATCCTTCGCTCGCCCGAGCACTACTCTTGAAGAACATATCCTTTTAGTCAAGCTAATGACTTAAAACAAGCGCTACACGGGAGGCAACCCGTTTCTCTTTTTCTATTTTCATTTTTAGTCTAGATTTTTGTTTTACCGGCTAACAATGAGCATTCATTTGAGCTTGAGAGGTTTTTGGCAGATGAAATGGTGCGACCGCACCACATAGAGGTGCGCCCGCACCATTCTGTCTGCAGTGGGTGAAAAGAAACAGAGACAATGGTGTGCCCGCACCGTTCAAATTTTTTCGGAAATTTCGAACGGTGCGCCCGCACCACATATAGGTGCGCCCGCACCATTCAGTCTGCAGTTGGAACAAAACACAGACGCAATGGTGCGCCCGCACCTCCCACGAGGTGCGCCCGCACCGTTCAAAAAAATTTTCGGAAATTTTGAACGGTGCGCCCGCACCAATTACCCAGCAAAGTTCAACATCAGGCAGTCAGTTTGGTGCGCCCGCACCACTTAGAGGTGCGCCCGCACCAAACCCGTCTGATGCCTAAATCACGATTTTTTCTATTTTTTTCGGCACTCTCACTTCTTTTCTCTCATATTTTCGAACTATCTCTCTCACGCACTCACTTTCTCTCACTTCCACATCTCTAGATCCGGCGACCACCACGACTTTCCGGCGACCTCCGGCCACTTTCTCACCGGAAAACTCATCTCTTTCCTCACTACAACACTCAAGTGCATTAAATTTTGGGCTTTGGCAAGATTTGGATTTCTAGGGTTTCAAAATTGGGGATTTTCATCTCCAAGTTGGTAATCTCCTTCCAACCTCTTGTTTTTCATAGATAATCTTGTTATTTGGACTACAAGTTTGTTTTCTTTTTGATTGCATGCTTGTTTTTCTCCTAGCTTTGGTTTGTTCATGAATTTTGCCCAAATTTGTGATTGGTGTTGTGATGAACTAGTTTAATTAGTTGTTCTTTGTGGAAATTTCATAGTCTATGAGATTTTTGTGAACTAAATTGAACTATTTGAAGTGATTTGTTGAGCAAGTATTGATAAACATGTTGTTGGATTGTTGATTGTGTGAGTTGGAGAATTGTGTGAGTTTGATTGAATTTTTGGATTAGAATCAAATTCTTGCTTGTTAGCAACTTCGTTGCTAATTATTGTGGGATTTATGTGCTGGCAGTTTTTTTTTTCTTTTTAGGTTTTTGTGTGTTATTAGTGTGATGATTTGTTAGACCAAAGGTTTTGAAGAGTTCCTCTGTTATGGCCGCGCCCTTTGTTTTTTTCCCCGTTTCAAAGAAAATCTTTTTCACATTGTTTTTAAAACAACACAATGGGAAAAAAAAGTGGCGAAGGATCCTCCTCCAGGGCTAAGAGAGCTAAAACAGGGTCCTCCTCGTAAGGACCCTCTTCTAGCTCTAATCCCCCGCCTATCTACCCGCTCAAATTCTCAAATGCTGCACACCGTCAAATTTTTACTCAGCTTTCGAACCGAACTCTGCGACCCACGAAGTTCTATGACTCTGATACCTGCCTACACCTTAAAATCGACACGATAGTAAGGGAGATGGCAGGAAATCTAGGGTTGTCGAACTTCCTTCAAGTTCGAGAACCTACTTATGACCAACTAACTCTTGAGTTCTTGAGTTCGTTGAACATAAGTAGGGAGCAAGCATCCGGTGCTCTAACTATTCAATCTCGTCTATTTAATCAATTCAGAACACTATCTTTTGACGAGCTATGTGAAGCATTTGAGACGGACTCCGCTGCCCCATGTGATGCCCCCTATTCAATAATTTGGGAGGGTTACAATGAACACGAGTGGTGGGCCAAGATCACTGATGGCTCCACTAGGTTTCGGACGAACTCGTCCAAAGCTTCTGAGATTATCCATCCTGCTCTCCGCTACTTCCATAGGATTTTGGTTTACACCTTCTTTCCTAAGCAAGAAGTCGGGCAATTGAGAAAGGAAGAGTTGTTGGTTTTATGGTTGGCCACTGATGGGGCCCACCATAACGCCCGAATCAACTTTGCAGCTATCTTCCTTAAACGATTGCAAGAGATTAGGGGGGGTACTACGCTAGCTGGGGAGATCATTTGTGGTGGAATGATCACCCGGCTAGCGTCTTACCTCTCGTTGGACGATGACCTGGCCCGCTTAGAAGAAAGCGTGTCAACTGTTGATCAGTTCAACTTATTGGATGGTGCGGCCCTTCAGCAGATGAAATTTCTGCGTGGTTTTTTTAAGACCAGTTGCATTTGGCTAGTGGGAGGGAGACCCTACTGTTATATGGACACCGAATTCATTTGGAACCCCCCGCCTGAATGTAACCGATGGCGGGTTCCCCCTTCCCCTATTGACCCAGATCACTGCACTGATATGACCTACCTTCAGTCCACCACAGTGGAGAGGGTACCGGGGGTTCCCAGGGTTCCGAGGTCCGAGCACCGTATTCCAGTGAGTGGTGCGGCCGAGACCTCTTCCTCCCAGTCCTTTGATATGGCCTCCGTCATGGCGGCCATAACCCAGATGCAGGCCACTCAAGCGGCCAACCACCGTGCGGTCACTGCTACCCTTGATGGTATCCGCACCGACCTTGACCATGTGTCTCGAGTGGCTTGGCGAACTCATCTCGCCAATGTCCACTCCGGACATGAGGCTCCCTTCCCTAACCACCCCTACTACCCTCCTGCTTTTGACCCTCGTAACGGGCCATTCGAGGAGGTACCTTTTCGCCCCTTCCCACACTACCCGTCTTACTATCCAGACGGGTATCCATGCGCGTTCTTCCCTTCCCGCTCCTGATGGAGGCAATGATGGGAACTCTTAGGTGCTCCTTTTGACCCCCCCTCCTCCTCCCACCTTTTGCAACTCCGAGCGCGGAGTTTCGCTTAAGCGTGGGGGCCCTTGCATGCATGTCTATGTTTTTGGGAGTTTGGGGTCTTAGGTGGTTATTTAGGCGGGGTTCTTTTGGTTGTGGGTTTGACTTGGTGATTGGTTATTCTTCTTGGTCTTCTTCCCCCACCTCTTTTTCATCCAAATCACCCTTGTATAGCTTGTTTTTGATAGTTTATTATTAGCTTGTTTTTAGAAGTTTGTTTTTAGCTTAGTTTTTGTAGTTTGTTTTTGGTATTTTTGCATTGCATAAAAAAAAAAAAAAAAAATTTGCATTTAGGGAAGCTTAGTTGCATGTATGATTTGTGGCTAAGAGTGTTCATAACTTTATTGGAAGACCTTCTTTGCATTTGACTTGATGATTTTGGAAGCCTCGTTGTGACGTTAGATGATCTTTGAGATCGGTGACTTTTGGTAGAGTCTCTTTGAAACTAGGCGAGTTGGTTGATTGGATTACCTTGTCCCTTGTGCGGTGAACCCCGAAGGAGGGCCAAGAACCTCGTAAGACTCATCTACAACCCTCACCATTGATCACCTAACTTGTGACTTGCATTTTAGCTCCCCAAGATTGCATAAGACCGAGCCTATAGAAGAATGATTTAGGGCGTTTCTTTTTGCTAGAAATAGGAGGTCAAAAGCCAAAAAGCTTTTATACCTGCATAATTGTCCGCTTCTCAACCCATTTGAGCCTTTCTATCCTATTTTTGCTTAACCCTCGTAATAAGTCATGGCCAAACTTTCCCCAAAGTGGAGTACATGTCTAGTTTGTTTGGAGTTGAGTTATTTTGATAATAAGTCTTTGGTTGAAAGTGAATTAATGTGCGTGTATAATTGCAAAAGTTGAGGAAAATTTTGAGAAAGGAAAGACAAAGGAAATAAAAAAAAGAAAGAATGCTCTTAGTGCTTCATTTGGATTAATATTGAAAAGAAATAAAGAGCAAATTGTTGAAGAAAAAAAAGGTGTTCAAAAAGTGAAAATTAATGTTTTAAAAAGCAAAATCAAAGTGATAATCAAAGATGTGAGAGATATCGATTTGAGTTGGTGTTTGGACTAGCTTGGGGGAGTTTTTACCCCCTATTGTGTACTCCACTTTACCCTTTTCGCACCACATTCCAAAATTGTTATCCACACCCTTTAACCTAGCCCCGTTACAACCTAAACAAAGTCCCTTTTGACTTCTAGATTGGACTTGGTCAATTAGTAGTGGCGGGTGAGATTTTGTGCAAGTCATGATGAGGGTCATCAAAATGTGGTAGAGGCGAGCTATTATGGTTGAGCATCCCTAGGGGGGAGTCAAACTCGGGACTTGGAAGTGGAGAAGAGTGAGTAATCACTTTTAGAAAGCCTATTTTCAAGGGGACTCGGTTGATCGGTGGATTAGATCCCTTAAGTCACTCTTGTGCTTCCTAATCATCTTCCCTCTTGTGTTTGGTTGGTCTCCTAAATCTTGTTATGAACTCATTTAGCTTGCATGTCATATTTGTAGCTTTGTTTTTAGAGCATCTAGATTAGTTGTTGCATGATTTTTCTTTTTCCTCTTTTTCACCTCCTCTTCTCTTTCTTTCTCATTCTTGGTTTACTTGAGGACAAGCAAAATGCTAAGCTTGGGGGAGTTTGATAAGTGCGTTTCTAACGTACTTTATGAGCTCTTTTCGGCTTGGTTTGATCCTCTTTATACCCTTTTCTTCCCTTCTTCTTCCTCATTTCTCTCTCTATTTCCTTCACTTGATCATTGTTGCTCATTGTAACATTTCGCTAGATTTTCGGTCAATCTTGACTGGATTTCTAGTGCATTTGCTTTCACCGTGTTTTCCCGTGCTTTGATTGCAGGTATGATCTTTTATAAGGTCAAGAGTTGGGAGATACGGTAATAGGCGGGAGTTTTGAGGAGTTTGCACGCGCGAAAATGGAATGAAGGAAGCTTGACTTGAGCTCCATGGTGTGCCCGCACCCTCTTAGCACTACCCGCACCGCCCACAGATTGGGCATCCTTTTTATCAGTCAGTTAGGTGCACCCGCACCAGATCATAGGTGCGCCCGCACCAGATCATAGGTGTGCCCGCACCAATCAGGTGCGCCCGCACCATCTCCATGGTGCGCCCGCACCTTCCCAGCGAAGATTGGCCATCTGAGTCAGTGGCCTTGGTGCGCCCGCACCAATTTAGTGGTGCGCCCGCACCACCTGTTTCCGCGAGAAAATTGTATTTCTCTTAGGCATTAAAAACAAGAGTTTTAGTTTTTTGAAACTTATGCTTTATTTCTAGTTTTTTTTAGAGAATATTATTAGGGTTCATACTAGAGAGATAAACACTTGAGTTTTATTGGGATTTGATATTTTATTAATCATACTTCGTGATTCCGATAACATTCAAGGTACTTTTCATTGAATTTAATTTGAAGTTTTAGTTTTTATTGCATTCTTTACATGTTTGTTCTTGTTCTTAGTTATTTTTAGATCTTCATTCTCATAATCTCATAATTGTTATTTCTATTAGTTTAATTATCTCTTAATCATGTTTAGCCTTAGATTGGTCATAGATTTTGTGTTTAATTGCCTAGAATCCATGATTAGTGAGTAGTTTCTTATCTAGGGTTAGGGTGAAAGTATGAATTAGGATTTTAAATGTTTTGTTGATGTGATTGTGATGTTTTAAAGAAATTCATGCATTGATTTTGGTGTTTTGAGGCCTTAGGATAGATATTGATCACATTTATGCTTGGGTATTTTGAATTCAAATGTTCTTAATCGAATTTTGAACTCTTTTATCATCCCCAAGAATCAACTTAATTTCTAGGCCAAGATATTGGGTAGAAATTAAGGGGATCCTTTATTAGGGGTTTTCCGAATTTATTGGATCTCTTAATCAATTGACTAAAGACCATTCGAGAGAGGATTTAGTCGATTGATTAAGCAATCATTCTCGAGGACCATTCGAGAGAGGACTCGAGTATTTTAGAGGAAAATTAAACCTTGCATAATCTTCTCCGTTACTTCACAATCGCATTAACATTCATTGTCCATTCTTATTCATATTAGTAACCTCAACTCTAGTGTCTTCCTATCTGATTCATTAATTTGAGTTATTTGCTAGTTCTTGCTATTAGCTAGACATAGTTGTTACCAAATCTTTTCAAACCCCCAAATACCCTTCAATTAGGCAGTCTAGACTTGCTAGACTTTAATTAATCCCGATTTCCCTGTGGATCGACCCTTGACTTGCCTATACTACGTTCTTAGTAATTGCTCGTTAGGTGTTATAAATATTGTTTGAGAAGCGATTTTTGGTGCCTTAACGACACACTAAAAACCTCTTATCAACGAAGTATATTGGCTGCTGCCTCTTCTCTTTTTCCACCAATAACACGGCCGCGACTGTTTTCGGCGAGGCCGAGATATACAATTGCAATACGTCCCCAGTCTCGGGCCTTGTAATGGTGGGTAAGCTTTTCAAGTGCTCTTTTACCGCCAAGAATGCTTTGCTTTGCTCTTCTCCCCACTCGAACTTCTTATTTCCCCTTAGCAGTGCAAAGAAAGGCAAAGCCTTATCTGCTGATTTTGAAATGAATCGAGTGAGGGCCGCCATTCTTCCTGTCAGCCTCTGAATATCTTTTTCGCTTTTTGGCTCAGGTAGATTAACAATGGCTTGAACTTTGTCTGGATTAGCGTCAATCCCTCTCTTGCTCACCAAAAAGCCCAAAAACTTCCCTGCTCTCACCCCAAAGACACATTTCTTTGGGTTGAGCTTCATCTTATACTTTCTCAACGTTTTGAAAGTTTCTTCCAGGTCATCCAGGTGTTCGCGGTCAGTTTTACTTTTGACGATGGAGTCGTCAACATATGCTTCGATGTTCCTCCCCCTCTGATCCGCAAATACTTTGTCGACCAGCTTTTGGTAGGTTGCTCTTGCATTACGAAGCCCAAACGGCATTGCCTTATAGTTGTACACGCCACAATCCGTGATGAATGCTGCCTTCTTTCTATCGGCCTTGAGTAAGCTAATCTGGTGATAGCCCGAGAACGCATCCATAAAGCTTTGCAGTGCATGACCACTAGTAGAGTCTACTAGCTGGTCTATTCTTGGTAACGGATAGCTGTCCTTTGGGCAGGCTCTGTTGAGGTCCGTGAAGTCTACACACATCCTCCATTGACCGTTAGCTTTTTTTACCATGACTACATTGGCCAACCATTCTGGGTAATCACATGGCTCAATGAAGTCGGCCGCCAGCAGCTTATCAACTTCCTCTTTGATGGCCTTGTTCTTTTCGGCCGAAAAATTTCGCTTCTTTTGCTTGATAGGGCGGACAGTGCTGTTAACATTTAGACGATGTACCATCACGGCCGGGTCTATTCCTGGCATCTCATCCGCCGAGAACGCGAAGACATCAGCGTTTTCTCTTAGGAGAGTCACCAGGTTGACCCTGACCTTTGGGTCCATGTCTGTTAAGCCAGCAACTGTTCTAGCCGGATCCTCCGCCAGCATCTCCTGCTTTGTTTCTCCGTCCGGCTTTGGCCTTGGCGTATCATCGGGTCTAGATTCCAACTCTTCCATTGAAACTTCCATCATCTCCTCATCCCCTTTCTCGGACTCTTCCTCATTTGCCAGAGCTCTCCTCTGAGCTCGCCTTTGCTTCCGAGTTGGCGGATTCAGGTCTTCTACTGGAATTCTCCTTGCCGGCTGCTTTAATGCTGTTAGATAGCATGATTTTGCCATCTCCTGATTTCCTCTTAACTTTGCTGTCGTCCCAAGATTGGAAACATACAGCATGGTAAGATGGTATGTTGACACAACTCCTTGGACGTCATGGATGAAAGGGCGTCTGTAAGCTCCTGGTACGTCAACTACCAAAAATTCCGCCATTACATCCCTGGCGTTCTCATCTTCTTCTATCCTGACCGGTAGGGTTATCAAACCTTCTGGAATCACTGACGCCCCCGTGAAACCTATCACCGGGTAGCGAACACGCTTCAGATGCTCTCGGCCAATCATCAGCTTCTCAAACGTTGAGAAATACAGTATATTTGCGGAACTTCCTCCGTCCACCAGGATTTTGTGGATTAAACAGTTTGATACTTTAATTTCAGCGTGACCACCAGAGAGTCATCATGGGGGTAAACGACGTGCTTTGCGTCTTCTACCGTGAAAGACATGGCGGGCATAGCTGGCGGCATTCTCCATTGCATACTTTCGTTGAAGTTTACCTGGTGCTTGAACTCTTTCAGGCTTGCTTTTGCCCCGTTTACGCTGCCGCCATGAATCGGACCGCCACTTATAACATGAATTTCGGCAATCCGCGATTGCACATTCTGGTTATTAGGCTTTACCACGTTTCCATCCTTTTGACTGAGCCTTATACTGAGTAAAGTAACCCCTTCTTATCAAATCCTCCAGATTATCCTTCAAATGCCTACAGTTCTCAGTAATATGACCGTGATCCCCATGAAAGTCGCACCACTTGCTCTTATCACGGTTTTTGTGAAACATTTGTTTTGGACGCTGCCATTTGTCATTGTCCTTGTTCATCTGATATATCTGGGCTCTTGAGGTTGTGAGCTGCGTATATGCATCGAACATATCTTTATACTCGAACCTTTCGCGGTCATTCTTCTAGCGGTCATTTCCTTTCTTGACCACATTTGACTCTTGTTTTCTTTCATCTCGGCCGCGATCATTTTTGCGACCCTTTTCTTTCTTCTGCTTATCATCCTTCTTCTTTTCAGGTTCGCGACTTTGGCTGTTCGCGGCCTTGTCAAACTCTTCACCCCTGATAAAATCGTTTGCCTTCTTCAAGACTGGCTCTAAGGATGTGAAGGTTTTACGGCCCAGGTAGCTCCGGAACGTAGACCCCTCTCTCAGCCCAGTCATTAGAGCTAGGACGGCCATGTCTTGCTGAAGACGAGGAATAGTGACCGCCTCGGCATTAAAACGACCAACGAAATCTCGCAGGCTCTCATTCTCACACTGCTTGATAGATAACAGCTCGCCAGTGGTGCGCTCACGGCGCCTGTTACTCACGAAGTGAGTGCTGAACATAGACGAAAGTTGAGAAAAACTAGAAACGTTACCAGCCTGGATACTCTTAAACCATGTCTGGGCAATCCCGGTCAGTACAGACAGAAAAACCTTACACCAGATGGCGTCCACCTGCGTGTATAAATACATATGCCCTTCATAGGCTGCAACATGGTCATCCGGATCTAACGTGACGTCGTACTTGCAGGACGACATCTTGATCCTTGGCATAGGGTGGTTCAAGATTTCTGGAATGAAGGGAGACAGCTTAGGTTTAATCAACAAGTGTCCGCCAGCAGAATAGTTGCTTACACCGTTGGTGCTATATTCTCGATGAGAAAGGCTTTGATGCTCATCTTCAGAATTGTTTAGATTCTCAGTCTCTAGGACATCTTCTTCATACTCTGGATCATCGATTATTCTCTCCATCTGGCGTCCTTCTTGAGTGAAGGTACGCAATCTCCTCACTGGCGGGCCATCGGCATTGCGACCAGTCAAGGGCGCCACCCGCCTGCGAACTTGACCAACTCTTGCATTAGGAGTAGGGGTGTTGTTAGGCTGAGGAGTACCCGCTTGTAACATTTGGATGAAAGACGCTACAGTTTGTAGCTGCTCAGGAGAGAATTGACTTAATTGAGCCAGGTTAAATGATCCGCCACCAGTGTTTACCTGAGACACATTATTCTCAGGAGTTTGTTGTTCATTGACGTTCTCGACCATCCTGATGTTGAACTGAGGTGCACCGAGTGGTCCGGTAATGATGGGTGTAGATCCCTGACTAGTTTCGAACTCCGATGGATCATGGCAGTCATTGTTTGCTCTTTCCATGATAGCGTTCACAAAGATGGGAGGCCCCTCCTTCTAGCGCCAAGTTGTTTCGGTTGAGAAACGGTTGACAGTCTTTGAGAAGAGTCTGTCAAGGATTGGAGTTGGCGTCCGCTGGTGAATAACTGCACAGGAAGCAAACGTGAACTACCCTCGGGGGGGTGCGAGGAAACCCCATCTGACGCTCAAGTCAGCACGTGTCCAAATAGGATTTAGAGATTAGAATTGTCAGTGTGAGAGAATGTACCTGCAAAATTGTACTCGTGGGGTATTTATAGGAGTACTATTCCTCTGACATGGTGCATTATCCTTCTACACGTGTACGGCTGTGGTACGCTGGACATAAGGAAAGATTCCTCTATTTTGTCTTGTTAGGCGACCGCCAACGATGTCGGACCACGCCAGTGAACTAACTTGTTAGAGCTATGGGCGACACTTACAATGTTCGCGTCCGTCATTGTGTTCGCGGACTCCTCATGGAGATCCGCAAACGTACTTGGGATATACCCATACAACCCTCTTAGCTAATCTTACCACCACATATAAGGTTCGCCCAACAAATCTTGGAATCTTGCAAACATAATTGCAGTTTAGAAAAGATTCGTTTCTCCTTCTCCCATCGCCCCACTTGAGTTGATAAATTTACTTTTCTTTTCATTATACATTTTAGCCTTATATTTATTAGATAGGACGATTTCATATCCGATCCCAAGCCGACATGAAAATATTGAGAGAAATCTGCTCCAACTATTGATCTTATTGATGAAGTATTTATCATATTTTGAAATTATATGAAATTTTACATTATTTTAATTATATTCTTAGATATTTGAAACCGAAGACCCGGTTTAATGACTGAAATTGCTAACTCTAAAATCTAAATATCATTGCACACAACCTTTTTCTTATAATTCTAAAACATTATCAACTTGTGCTATTCGAAAAAGGTTTGTGAATGTATTATCCTTCTTAAAAAATGATATATTGAAAAATAGCGATCATCTTCATTCTATTTTCATTAAAATACCAAGAAAAGTATTATAGACTCAGTAATTTAATTATTTCGAGAGACATTCAGTAATTATATTACTCGCATGTACCAACAAAATCATTTTATTTGATCCTTTAAACTCATGATTGAAACCAAAAAGAAAATTGTGGACCTCCCTAAGTCCTACTAGTCACGTTTTACACAGATATATAGGAAACACATGAAATTATCCTACAATTTCTTCTGTTTAAGATTCTATATATACCCCGTCCCCCCTTGTTCATTCATCATTCTCCACCCAAAACATACACAAATCCTTATTTACCATCAATAATGGAGACTACTCCGAAATTTTCTCGCCTCCTACATTTCTCTATGTTCCTCTCACTCTTCACCTTCTCTGCGTCTACCGACTTCCCAATCTGTAACACCCACGACCAAGCCGTCCTCCTAAAAATCCGAGATCATTTTGGCGGCCCTAACGGCCGCCTCTCGGACTGGGATAACAACACAAATTGCTGTTCAGATTGGAACTTCGTAGGGTGTGGTACAGAGGGCAAAGAATACGGACGCGTTAACACCGTCGGTTTCGGTCGCTCCTGGGGTCTTTCGGGCACTATACCTTCAGATTTCGGTAACCTGCCTTTCCTCAGCTTCTTCATCTTAGCAGAAGATATTAACGTCAAGGGCACTATCCCCAAGTCCCTTGCCAAGCTCAAAAAACTATCACCTTGATCTCGGCATGAACAGCTTAACCGGACCTATTCCGGAAGAGCTCTTCAAGTTAAAGAGCCTCAAAGTAGTCGATCTCTCCGCGAATCATTTATCCGGAGTGATTCCATCGTCAGTCTCGGCGTTGTCGTCACTCTCGGAGTTCAATGTATCGCATAATAAGCTCACTGGCAAGTTACCTCCGTTGTCTAAGAGCTTGAAGAGCCTTGATGTGAGTTATAATCAGCTTTGTGGTGCTATCCCGAGTGGGCTGAAGCGTTTTAGTCGGGGAAGATTTGCGCATAACAAGTGCTTATGTGGTCCTCCTTTGGCTGCTTGCAAGTAAAAATGCTGTTAGCTAGAGTTGGACACAGCCGTTTGAAGGATGCGAGCAAATAAACTGTTTGGGTCACGGCCTTGTACACAATGCCTTACGTTTGTGCTTTAATGAATTTCTTATTTTTAACCCCAAAAACAAAAAAAAAAAACAAAAAACTGGTTGTCTTTCTTTTTTTATCATTATCGAAGTAAGATAATTCCATGCTCCCCTACACTCTAATCAAATTGAGTGAGTTTAGATTTGTCTTTGTTTGAAAGCAAAAGTTGTTTATTATGAGAAAGTACGTGGTTTTTCCATTTCACTTTGTAAAGGGAAGGTGGAGAATAGATTTTTCTCCACTTAAATCTCGTGTCCTGTCATTTTGTGTATCACTTGATTGGTTGATCATAAAACGTGTTCACTTAGAGATTTACTTCTTCTTTTTTTTTGGTAAGTAAGTAATATTATTAAGCACAACAAACAGGAACAAACAAAACAGCAGCAACAGCCACAAACAAACCCCTAAACACCATTCACTCTACAGACTATACAACCACTGGATATCTTCATCCAACATACGCCTAGGAAGTCTAGACTTAACTCTACATTCGACACTATATTGAATCTCTTTTACAACTTTCTCTATGGTATGTATACTATAATTCCATAAGGCATTATTTCTCTCTTCCCAGATTTTATATACAATAGCTAAAATACTAGCCACTACAATCTTCCTTCTGAATTTGCCACCCATATATCTTCTCTAACCCAGCCAACAAGCTGAGGTAAGTTGCATGTCCTAGCCTTTAAACCAAGCCAATTTTTGACCTTGGTTATGCATTGCTTGCTGTAGTCACACTGAAAAAATAAGTGGTTATGATCTTCAACTGCATTCTCACATAACAAACAAGTATTGGTCATGCAAATACCCAAAGTTGTCAGTTTACTTCTTGTCTGTAACCTTTCCTTCATAGCCAGCCACCCAACAAAGCTGTGCTTTGGAGCATTGTAGTGGTTCCAAACAGCCTTACACCATTGTATTTTCTCACCTGGTCCTTGCATCTTCTTGTATGTTTCTGCTGTACTGAATCTAGGTTTTGTGAACCAGTCACTGCCACATAAACTGGTAATCACTTGCTTAGCTTTGAAGATATATTTTACTACCCAGCTAGCAGTACTAGGTGCAGTAAAAGTAAGCCAATTTTGATCCTTAATATATCTATCTATCATGGATCCACTTTACCCAAAGATTATCAGCTTTCATCGAGATATCCCAAACCAACTTCCCAATAATAGCAATATTCCAAGACACCAAGCTTCTAAAACCCAAACCACCATGTAATGTAGGCTTACAGACCTCAGTCCAACTTACATAACCAGGCTTGGGGTTGTTGCAAGTGCATGTCCATAAGAAGGCCCTGCAAATTGAGTTGACCTGCTTCAAGACAGCTTTAGGGAGAATAAAAATTTGTGACCAATAGACATTAATGCTCAAAAGTACAGCATTAACCAATTGTCTTCGCCCAGCAAAGGAAATGTTTTGAGAGCTCCAAATTCTGATTTTTAGCACCATTTTTTCAATCAGCTTTTCACATTCAGCAGCATTCAACTTATTGGTACTAATTGGGACCCCCAAGTACCTAAAAGGTAACTTGCCTTGTTTAAAACCTGAACTAGTCTTGATCCTTGAATTCTCCAGATCTGATAACCCACAACTGTAGAATTTTGACTTGTTGGGGTTTGCTTTGAGCCCTGAGGTAGCAGCAAATAATTGGATACCTTGCAACATCAGGTGAACAGATCTATAATCACCTTTACAGAACAAAATTACATCGTCTGCAAAACATAGGTGATTGAGAGCCAGAGACTTGCACCTAGGGTGGAAACTAAAGCCAGACTGTTTCCCAACATAGAGCACAATCCTGGAGAAATACTCCATGCAAAGCACAAATAATAGAGGGGACATGGGGTCACCCTGTCTAATCCCTCTCTTGGAATTGAAAAAACCAGTAGGGCATCCATTAATCATCAAGGAAAAGGTGGGACTTTGCACACACACCATAACCAAAGCCACAAATCTGTTAGGAAATCCTAAACTAAGTAAGATTTCCTCCAGGAATTCCCAGCTAACTGTGTCATAAGCTTTTTGTATGTCAAGCTTCATAAGACAACATTTCTGCTTCTACTTAGCTTTGTACATTTTAACAACATCCTGGCAAAGCAAAACATTGTGCAAAATGCTCCTGTTTTCAACAAAGGCTCCCTGATTGTAAGAGATTATACAAGGCAGCGAAATTTACTTCTTCAATCTTAAATTATTTGCCTCATTTATGTATTCACGATTTTCAAGACTAAATTTTGACTATTAATATATATATATTTTTTTTGATCCATATGAGCCATGAAGGCAGTACAAAGTACAAAGAAGGGGAAGGGGGATTCGAACCTGTGACCTATTGTTCACAGCACCTCAATCTTAACCACTAGGCCAAGACATCCTTGGTTTGACTATTAATATATATAGTTACATGTAAAATTTTTTGAAACAAAAGCATTGTAATAGATCTAATCAGATTCTCCATGATAATGTGTTTTTTTTTGTTGCTAGTCCCTTCGTATTTTTTGCTCTTTCTACTTGAAATATTGACACTATTCACAATCATAAAGAATCTTATAAATTATTCTCAATATATAAGAAAAAAATATAGTCATGTACGGTCTTGTAATATGTCGTGTTATATTTGTTTTTATACGTCCTTTTTTTTTTGTATTTGCAACATTTTAACTTTTACACTTATTATATTCTAACTTTAACCATTTTATTGCCAATATATACTGAATAATTGTTATCATGTACTCAATCTGTTTGTATTTACTTGTTACATTTGCTTTTGCATAGTCTTCAAGGTGTTATTTTGACCGTGAATATCTCATCATATTCCATTTTAGTGAAAAGTATAAATCTACATGTTGAACCCTAGTTTTAATGATGACAAAGGAACAAAGATACAAACTAAGTTATAAACTAACAAATTATTGATGGAATGGAAATCTGCAAGGTATAACCAAATTGAGCAAAGAGAATGCTATGTCTAAGGAATAAATCAAACTGGATTTTGATGACTAAGTGAATATGCTCAAGGAACTGATACTGGAGTTACATTGGAGCAAAAGGATCAAGCGAGGCTTTTTATCTTTTAGTTCCTATGTAAGGAACGAGTAAGTTTTGGTAAGGAACACCTAGCTATGTAAAAAGAATGTTTGTCTGTTCCATTGTACGGAACATACATGTTGGTACAATTAATCTAAGATAAAGGAACTATAAATAGCAGTCATAGGAACTTGTTAAATGATATAATGTGCAACGGTTAAAAGATGTCAGTTGAGTTTTTAAAGGCTAAAATTTAGGAAAGATCAAGTCAAAGAATTAATTTGATTAAAGTCGGTTTTAAAGAAAATCTTTTTATGTAAAATATTTTATCTTATTTGAAAAATAAAGTACTTTTATTTTAAAGAAAATCTTTCTGGATATTATTTGTTAAAAGGATTTAAAATTGATTTTATTAATTAAAATACCTTTTTGGAAAAACCGAAAATAAAGATGTAAAGCACAAGTAACTGCTAAATTATAGGAAGTCAGTACTGGTTGCTACACACGTTCTAATTGAACGTGGTGTTTGTGGGAGAACATGGAGCATGTTCCTCAAGCTAAGGAACAACATGGGAAAATGTTTTAAACCACAAATACATGTTTAATCCAACGTTTTATACAATTACTACTATAAATATACAAATACAACTAAGTTCCAAATTGTGATTGACTAAGTGATTAAGTGAGTTTAAGTAATTAAAGTGTCAGTACCTTCATTCTCTTATAAAGCCAAGTGTTCCTATTACCTTCTTACTATATTCGACTAAGCTTAATGTTCACTGTAATTTTTGTTTTGGGGTAAGGGGATTTTGAGTGAAGTCCTGTATAAGTAAAGCTTTGAGTGAAGCAAGTAAAAGAGAGTTAACTTCGAGTGAAGTTGAGAGGCACAACTGTTAAGGGAACGGTTGTTAAGGAACTTGAGTTTAGGAACTCAAGTTGCGGGCCCTGAGTATAATTAGGTTGTAACAAAGGTGTTTGGCCTAATTAGTGAAAGAGTTGAGATTAAAATTTCTTGTGGTCGAGGTTGTTTCAACCTGTTGGGCCTAGGAAGTTTTTCCTCGTAATCTCTCGTGTTCTTTTGCTTGTTTTTCTAGTTTAGTTTTATAATTCCACAAAAAGTACGTTCATTTTTACACATACATACAATTCACCCCCCCCCCTCTTGTAGTGTTCCTAGAGAAATAACACTACACATCATGAATCTAACAAGACCACACCTAACTATATTTTACCTATTAAAAAAGTTAAAATAATCAGTCAAAGTTGATAAACATTGACTCCCATAAAGGAAATATAGCAAGTAAATAAAAACGGAGGGAGTAATATGGCGTTGGATTATTGTCAAAGTATATTTTAGAAATATCAACTTTTCATTATCAAGGTATTAATAGGCAAAATTTTATGTTAGCAAGCATGTATTAAAGTTAAATTATTGCAATAAATAATAGATGAAGCATATTAGTAGAAAAAAAAGATCAAATAACATCAACAAATTAAAATTGAGGGAAAGAAATTAAAATGGTTTATTCTTAGATATTTAAAATTTTTAAAATTTGCAGTTAATTTGCGAGAAAAAAATAAAGAGCAAGCAAGTAGAACCGACAAAATGATAAATACAAGGTTGGCATCCTAAAACCAATTGGTGATAGGTGGAGTAACCCGCCAATCTATATGTGGCCAACTATATGTGGGACAACTATATATTCCTAACTCACATGTGGCCTATACTCTTAACACAAATTTAACCTTATTACATTATGCTTGGAGCTGTGCATGGTACCATGGGTGTTAAAAAAAAACCGAAATCGAAAAATCGTAACGAAAAACCGATCAAAATGGGCTCTAATCGTACCGAAAAAATAGAGTTTAAAAGGTTTGGTAACTGAACCGTTAAAAATAACGGTTAAACGGTATGATTACGGTTATGATTTTTTATGAAACGGTTAAACGAAAAATCGAATATATATTTATTTAATTTATATATTCTTCTATTTTTTTATGAAAATTAGATTGATTAGCTATTAGTTATTACGTCAAATTTTATTTTGGTTGTTACTATATTACTCTTACGGACATACTATCTACTAATACTATCTATTACTAGTAATCACCTAGTAATAATGTTGTGTTGTTACTAATCACCTAGTTGTAATGTTGTTACTGCATTCAAGTAATACTACAAAAATACTAATCACATAGCTGTTACTGCATTCCAAAAAGAACAAACTAAAAAACTAAGTCACCTAGTGTAAAAGTAGAAACTAGTAAGTAGTTTAGTTAAAAGCATTGTTATCTTGTTGGAGACCTTTGTAATAATGTTGTACTAACTAACAACTAGTACAATTTGCTTCATAATTTTTTTTTGGTCGAGAAAAAGTGAAAACTATATATATAAATGTAGTAAAATAAATTATTAAAACCTGGTTAACAGTTAATGGTTAACGTAAAACCGTCCGCAAAATCGGTTAACCACTTAGGCTGTAACCGGGCTGAACAGTTACCGAACTGAAATGTCGTTTCGGAACAGTTAACAACCCATGAACACCCCTACATGGTACTATAAAAACTAATTTTTGCTCATATGTTCATCTTGAACTCTCATTTTTAATACATTTTGCTCATTTAGATGATTTCAAATGAGCAATGAGTTAAAAAATAGTCTTGGGTGCACCATGCTCACGGTACAACCCGAGTGTATGATAAATTTTGTAAATCGAGCTGGGATCGACCCGACATGAGTCCGCTAGTACGAGATTCCCAGTGATCACACCATTGTCAAATTTTAGCTCGAGCTCGACGCACGTATGATGGGCTGGCCGCCTGGCCCGTCCAACCCGACTTAACACATGGGTCGAGAATCCCTCATTTGAATTTATGACAGAACTATTACACGACATGATTATTTTTTCAACCCCTCCCCCTAGAGATGGCCAACAGTAAGGGCCAATCCAACCCATCCAGCCCAATCCACCTCATGGGCCGTGTGGGTCGAGCCCGCGAAAGCCCTGTCCAACCCGCCTCGAACCGTGAAATTGGTGGTTGGATCGTGGGTCGAATTTTTTGAGCCCAACCCACGAAAGCCCGATACTAAAACCGCCCAGTCCGGTCCACGAAACCGGTCCAGCCCGGGCCCATGAATCGGACCAGCCCAGCCCAAGTAATTATTCAACCAAATTATGTATATTTTAATCAAATTGCATATATTATAATTCAATCAAATTCAAAAATAATGAAATTATTCATTAATATTAATACTCCCTCCGTCCCTAAATAGAGTGGCCATTTTTCCATTTATGTTTGTCCCAAATAGATTTCTCATTTCCTTATTTGGTATGGGTCCACCAATGAAAATATAAATTTACTTTCAACTTCTATAATATTACCCACTTTCCCATATGTCCCACATTCTCTCTCCTTAATAAACAATTCATTAAAAGTGTACCAACTTCTATATTTAATTATGATTTAATACAACTAATGTCCTACACATGATTTCTTCTTAATACTTGTGCCCAAAAGAAATGGGCACTCTATTTAGGGACGGAGGGAGTAATTATATATATCTTAATTAGTTTTAATGGTTTTATGTAACAAAAATGAATAATTTCAATGATTTAATAATTTTGAAAAAAAAATTCTCATGCCGGACCGCCAACCCGGTCCAGCCCGCTAGGCCCAAGAATCACCAGAACCGCTCCCCGAACCATGAAAACCGGTAAGAGACCGGTGTGGGCCAAAATTTTTCAACCCGGGGACCAGCCCACCCAAACCGTGAATTTCACGGTCCAGTCCTGGGCCATGAAATCTCACCAGTGGCCATCTCTACCTGCCCCCATATGGCACTAGAATTTTTTGCACGCGATGCGTGCTTGGTTATTTTTCGAGACAGAAACTCGATTTTTTTTTTTTGCATATGAGTCAAAATTTGAACATTAGACATCAAGTATAATTTTTATTAGTTGCAAAATTTGATTGGTTTAGTCTATGTCACTTAAGTGGATACTTTATTTGAATGAAGGTGGATAGTACTTCATAGATTGTGAAGAAAGTGGATACTTTGATTTCAAGTCAAGAATTGGGAGTTGTGTCATTTTTTATTTGAATGTTTGTTTAGCAATTTATGCACGCGATGCGTGCTTTAATTATTTTCTTTGTTGGTTATTCTTTCACTGTAAACTCATTGAATTTTTTCTTTTCAAATCAATTTTCTACGACATTTATATAACTTCAGTTCTTCTTGATTGTGCTATTTTATGAGTAAATAATTTGAAATCAATGAAGCACGTATAATGGATAAAGCAATTAGAAATTATATATCACTAACCTTTTGTTTGTTTTAACATAAAGTTGGAGTTGAAACTATGTGATGGTTTGATAATGTTACTTTAGATAAAGAGCCTTATTTTATTGATAAAAAAATATAAGTTTCTAAATACATTATAAATCATCATCAAGTTTTTACATACTACATTATTGTCGATAAAGTATTTTTTCAGAAATTTATTGATAAAAATGCTAGCAACCAATCATCATCAAGTTTCTAACTCGATAAAGAAATTTACATCACCAACAAAGAGTAATGTTTTCCAGAAATTTAAAGGACTATGTCGAGGTAGGACATGTTATCTTGTATTTGGTAGATAATTCAAAAACTCTCCTTTTAAACAATGATCTATGTTATGTTTTTTTATTTATTTAAAATACATATACTTTATAGGCGTATTTTATGAGTAGTAGTTCAATTTAATTTCACTGGGTAATTGAGGTTTTTAGGGATACTATGGTGAGTAGTGCTTCAATAAAAAAATTTATAAATTGGTATTATCTGTTGATGTATGTTTATCTCTTTAATTATTTATTATCCCAACTGATTGTGAACCCCAAAAAAATAAAATAAAAATGAATATTCTCTAAAGTTTCTTAATTCTTTTATGGTTTGTTAATGCATGTTATTTGAAATTTTTATTGCAACTGAGAGTTTAGATAATAATAATCTCTGTAAATCTTTGCTTTTATAATTGTTTAAAAACTGATTTTAGTCATCAGTTTATATTTTCAATTGTGAGTTTTCTCTTTTTCCACATTTTTATGTAATTCTTTTCGGTAATGTAGAACTTTCCTTATACCCATATTTGTAAATGAGGAAAGAATTAAGAAAATCTTTTCTTTATTATTTTGTGAGATTAAGGGTATATAAGTCTTTTCAAGAGGGGACACCATAGCTCCCCCTTATCTTATATAATAGAGATGAGGCGTGCGGTGGGCCGCATTATCCAGCCCACAGCTCCAGAATTTTGCTGTCTATCAATATGTAAAGGCTCGTAAATTTGACAAGAATTATGTAAAGAAAAGGCGCGCTAATAAATATTTAAATGAGACTACATAGTATAACAATTGATTTGGAAGTGGACAACTTGCCAAAGTGTTTTTGTCTTTTTTAAAGTTAGTTTAGGACATTAAAGCTCTCTATTATTAGATGTTGACTACTTGATATTTAACTCATCATCTTCGTGTATTGATCATGAAGTCTATATCACTTCATGGCCGTCCTAGTTCCATGCTACTTATGTCCTTACATATCGTTTTTCTTGTTTTAGTAGTATTAATTAGTTTCTTTTTACCAAACATTTCTAAAACATCTAATCCAATTAGTTAGTTATATATCTAACCCAATCAAGTAGTCAAAAACTAATATAATCATGTATCAGTTACCCACTAACTGCCAAACAAACTAGTGTTTTTTTGGTGAAAAAGGCATGCATAAATATTTGTTAAACATCCAAGTTAGAGCTTGATAACCCATTAAAATCCGAATTAATATTGTCATTACAGAAAATAAGGAGGAGGGTTAAGTTCCTAATAACATTTTTTTTTCTAACAGGAGAGCTCGACATTCCTTTGCTAAACAATCGGCTAGGCGATTCTCCTCACGCCTCACGAGCACAAACAAACTAGTCATTAGTGGTGGGCATGGGCCGGGCCAGCACGCGGGCCGGGCCGGCCGGCACTAGCCCGCTCGAGGTCCGGTCCGACCCGTTGTCCGCTACATGGGCCGCGGGTTTGTCACGGTCAAGAAATTTTATTTCAGGCCCCGCAAGCGTGCCGGCGTGGGCGGCCGCGGCGGCCGAACGCTCCATTCCTTTGTTTTTTAGCCTAAAACCGCCAAAATACAAAAAACAACATAAAACACGGGCCGGAGCAGAGGCACGAGCCCCGCGGGACAAAACCCGACACGGCCCGCCTTTTCCAAGCCCGGACAAAATCTACTAGTCATACATCCCTATATACAACTAACTGACTATTAATAATTATAGTGATTTCGGATTTTTCTAACCTATGCCACAAGGCATAGGTTAAGAATTTCAAGATTTTATTAACAAAATATATAATACAACAAGATTCTATTTGGGGATAATAAATAATGATAGATACTTAAGATAGGGATAATCATGTAAGATTTTTTTAAGTTGGATTCTGAAATAGAAACGTTTTGTATAATGATATCTTATATAGGATTTTTGATGCTCCTAACCTATGCCTTGTGCCTTGTGGCATAGATTAGAAAAATCTATTTATTTATCAATGAAAATCATATGAAAGTATTTATTGATACTAATGGAAAGAGAAAATAAACTACTAAAAATAATACATCACACTTAATACATTAAATAAATTTAAAGAGTCAATAATAACGGTAGGTCTTAAAGATAAGATTTGGCATTTTGAGAATCTATAAAGAGTGCCCTTCATTGGTCCACCATTCTTGTGCAATTTACATCTACACACAATACAAGTCTCATTTTCCACCATACTAGTTCATTAACATCCATGATGTCAACTTCTCCAAAACTATATACCCTACTCTATTTCTCCATCTTCCTTATTCACATCACCTTCACAAAGGCCACAGATTTTCCACCATGTAACGCTAATGACAAAGCCGTCCTTTTAAAAGTCCGAGATCATTTCGGCGGCCCTAACGGCCGCCTTTCGGACTTGGACAACAGCACAGACTGTTGTTTCGGCTGGAATTTTGTAGGTTGCGGAATGCATAGCGGAAGCGAATACGGTCGCATCAACACCGTCACTTTCAGCCGCTCCTGGGGTCTTTCGGGTACTATACCTTCAGATTTCGGTAACCTGCCTTTCCTCAGCTTCTTCACCTTAGCAGATAACATTAACGTCACGGGGACTATCCCCAAGTCCCTTACCAAGCTCAAAAAACTCTATCACCTCGATCTCGGCATGAACAGCTTAACTGGGCCTATTCCAGAAGAGCTTTTCAAGTTGAAGAGCCTCAAAGTAGTCGATCTCTCCGCGAATCACTTAACCGGAGCGATTCCATCGTCGGTCTCGGCATTGTCGTCGCTCTCGGAGTTCAATGTCTCCCGTAACAAGCTAACTGGCTCGTTACCTACGTTGTCTAAGAGCTTAACGAGCCTTGATGTGAGTTATAATGACCTTTGTGGCTCCATTCCAAATGGGCTGAAGCGTTTTGGTCGGAAGAGCTTTGAGCACAACAAGTGCCTCTGTGGTCCTCCTTTGGTTGCTTGCCATTATTAATGTTGTTAAGAGTTGTATTAGTGGCAAAGTAAGTGGCGTACAAAATGTGGGATAAATAATTTAAATAAGAGTAATAGCAAATAATGTTGTCAACTAAAAGCAAACAAATTTGCTTTGTACGTTTTAAGAGTAATTCTCTTCATTTTCACTACCATCTCAATAGAGCCGTCAATTTGGTTAATATACTGCTGGTTGAACTGAAACAACTAAAATTTGAACGGAATTAAAGCGAACCAGGAAGTAATCAATGCTGAAATCAACCGAAAAATCTTGAACCAAAGCGAAATAAGCGTAAATGGAAAACCAAAACTGAACTGAACAAATTGTAACTGAAAATAACTGTGAAAAACTGAAAAGTTGATCAATCAAATGAACTGAACTGAACCGAACCAACCGCCCGGGCCGAATATGTAGCCGAATGAGCGGGCCGATTCAACCGAACGAAACGGGCGAACTAAAACCAATTTAAACCGAAATTGTTTTAAGCGATTTTTAATTGTGCCCGAACCGAATTCACATATTACCCGAATTCATGATAGTACTCCAATTTACATACCATTTTATCATGATAATTTTTTTATTAGTACTTGAATTTAGAAGCTTTTTGTTGGGAAAGGACTATTAAAATAGCTATTTTGTTAGGAAAGACCTAATAAAAACTTTTTTGTTGAAAAAGACCTATTATAATACTTCACTTTGTTACTTAAGACCACCTCAATATTTTCCGGCCAAAAAGTCAATTTTTCCGACATTGACTTGCTTCCCCTCCCTTTATCAATAAATAGGACCAACCTTTTTTTTCCTACCATAATCACTTAAAATGGGAAGTAAGAGGAAAGGGTTTGGTAGGGTTAAGAGATTAGGATATAAAAAAATATGTTGGTCTCATTTAATGAGAAAAGGAGGGGAAGAAAAGTCAATGCCAGAAAATTGACTTTTTGGCCCGAAAATATTGAGGTGGTCTTATGTAACAAACGGAAGTATTATAATAGGTCTTTTTGAACAAAAAAGTTTTTATTAGGTCTTTTCCAACAAAATGACTATTTTAATAGGTCTTTCCCAACAAAAAGTTCTATATATGACATATAACTAAATTCTTGATATTTTTCAACTATGTCAAGTTCACTGATTTTATACTCCAAATTGAATTTAAATTTTACCCAACTTTATGATATACTCTCACTATCATGATAATTTTATTATTAATATATGAATTTATGACATTATATAGCTTTATTTCATGATAAGTTAATAATTTTAAAAAACAAATCAAACTTTTACAAAAGTATGAGTGTAGACACATAATCGTGTCTCCTCATTTAGTACCCTATGATGACCAATACCCTTCTCCAATTGGTCCGGATCAAGGAAAGAATAAAGAACAAGTCAAAAATAAAATATTTTAAGCCCAAAACCATTTTCTAACTCATTTTATTAACTCATTTCCGAAAACCTTTTTTATAAATAGTTTTTACTAAGCCCACTTTCTAAAACGTTTTAAAATAACTTTTTAAAAGCCCACCTTTGAAAACCTTTTAAAAATAGTTTTATGAAAGCCCATTTTATAAAAACCCATTTTCTAAGTCCAATTTAATTAGATTGCAGGGGCTGGGGTGGGGATGCGGGGAGTGCGGGGGGCGGGGGGGTGAGGGTGAGGGTGCGGGGAGTGCGGAGGGTGGGGCTGGGGTAGGGGTGCGGGGAGTGCGGGGGGTGGGGTGGGGTGGGGGGTGCGGGGCGCGGGGGCTGGGGGTAGGGGTGCGGGGGTGGGGTGGGGTGGGGGTGCAAGGGTGGGCTGGGGCGGGGTGGGGGTGGGGGTGCGGGGAGTGCAAGGGGTGGGCTAGGGTGGGGGTGCGGGGATTTGGGGATGGGGTAGGGGGTCTTTGGTGCGGGATTTTTTTTTTTTAAAAAAATGCGAATACGAAGGGGCGGGTTTTGGGTCTAGACCTGACCCTTCACATATAGAAGGGTTTGCACTCTAGACCCCAAGCTGCACCCTTCGTTATACGAAGGGTCAGCTTTGTCTTCACTTTTAGTGAAAGGTCACTACGGAAAGGGGCTGCGTTTTTCCCACTAGTGCATCAAAATTACATGGATTGAACAAGACCAAGTAATTCATTGACGTTTACTACCAAATCAAGACTAAACTTAGAAAATCAACAAGCAACCAATGGGTGACAGTAGAATACCTCGGACGAAGGCAATAAACGTCTCAATTGCAGCCGTGAGATGCAAGGGGTGAGGGGGAGTAATATGAATTTCGAAAAACTAAGTTTGGTTGAAGAAGAAAGGAGGGAGGCGGGTAAGGAAGAGAGAGAAGGTTAGGGTTACATATAGGGGGAGCGCAAAATCGACGGCATCGGTTTGTTTGCGATCATCAACGGTCGGCTTTTTGCGTGTGGGTGATAATCTGTGTTTATGTAAATGAACGGTCATAGGATGTGGCTGAAGCAAATCAACGGTCGTGGATCATGATCCATGTTTCTCTAAATCGGCCAATCACAAGTCACAACATTGTTTTTGCTACTTTTCTTATATATACCAATTTGTTCATTCTCCTTCAAAAATGAATTCATTCATTCATTCATTTTCTTAACTAAGTGAAATTTTTTTATTAATGTGAACTTATAGTATAGCAATATAAGTACGTATATAACTTATATGAACTTCTTTGAGTTTCTAGTGACTACTTATTACATTGTAATTTTAAAGACGATTAACTTAAATAGAGTAGTGTTATACTGACTTACCTTATCAACTTACAATGATACATTCATTGATCTCATCCGATTTTAACTTGTTTCAATTTCGATTAGATTAACTTAAGTAATCTTATGTTAAGATTTAGAACTTCAACGTTTAGTAAGTCTAACTGTCTAAGTGAGTATAGTATCAAGAGTCATTATAATCATTTATATATTAGAGTAGTTTACGCAGTTGACTAAGATAATACACTAAACTTTAAGCAGTTGACTAGTCCAAACACGTACAAAGTTGATTGAGAGAATACACTAATAAACATCATGGTAAACAATACAGTATTATTATTAGTTTTTCGTTATCATCTATATATTTCTCGAACACACAAATGTATGCATATATATGTCGATCTTAATTCTTTTAATAATATAATACATTTACAAAATCCATCACAATATCAAAATTGCAATTGATCATACCTCTTTAGTAGTCAATGTATAATAACTCGATCTTAAAACTATTTGATAAGTGGCAACTAGTTGATAAAGAGGATAACGACATGATATTAAAAGATGACCCGATTCAAAGTTTAACAAGTTGTTAGTATTTGTATTATTATTTGTAATATTATTATTATCGTTCTACTCCTTTACTCATTAGAGTGGTTTTACGCAGTTGATTAGTCGAAATAAGAGTTGACTAAGAGAATACACTAAACATCACGGTAAATAATATAGTGTTTTTATTAGTTTTTCGTTATCATACATATATTTATCGCACACATGCACACACATATGTAAATATATGTCGATCTTAATACTTTTAATAATATGATTCGTTTACAAAATCTGTAACAAAATTAAAATGACCCGATCAGGAGTTAACCGAAGTTGAATTGACGTTCAATAACGAATAGACCCGATGCTTCACAATGATCGAACTAAGGTCATTAGTGATTCAACCCGAGTACACTTGACTCTACCCAAGCATACATGAAACCCAAATACGACATGCGCAAACCCGGTTAAAAAATGTCCACATGCGATCATACCCGGGAATGGATCGATTTGTAAATGGAACGCTCAGACCTGTCTGGCACCCGGCAATCCCATGATTCAAATGTGATCGACCCAGTTGAACAAAACTTGACCAATCACGACTGGGAACCGACCGCCGAGATCCCGACCGTCCGGGTCGACTTTGGTTTGCCGTGGGTATACACAGAACCTGTTTGAGAACCTGTTTTGACACCACTACTCGTAGACCTGTCTTAAGTTTGTGCTTTAATGAATTTCTTATCTTTAACCCCATAAACAAAAAAAACTGGTTGTCTTTTTTTTTTATCATTATCTAAGTAAGATAATTTCATGCTCCCCTACACTCTAATCAAATTGAGTGAGTTTAGATTTGTCTTTGTTTGAAAGCAAAAGTTGTTTATTATGAGAAAGAACGTGGATTTTCCATTTCACTTTGTAAAGGGAAGGTGGAGAATAGATTTTTCTCGACTTAAATCTCGTGTCCTGT
The DNA here is from genome assembly GCA_947648045.1 of Beta corolliflora. Taxonomy (NCBI): domain Eukaryota; kingdom Viridiplantae; phylum Streptophyta; class Magnoliopsida; order Caryophyllales; family Amaranthaceae; genus Beta; species Beta corolliflora. The sequence goes on along the minus strand of CANSZD010000089.1, from coordinate 770,303 downwards.
CATTTTGTGTATCACTTAATTGGTTGATCATAAAACGTGTTCACTTAGAAATTTACTTCTTCAATCTTAAATTATTTACCTCATTTGTGCATTCACGATTTTCAAGATTAAACTTTGACTATTAATATATATAGTTACATGTAAATTTTTTTTGAAACAAAAGCATTGTAATAGATCTAATCAGATTCTCCATGATAATGTGTTTTTTTTTGTTGCTACTCTCTTCGTATTTTTTGCTCTTTCTACTTGAAATATTGACACTATTCACAATCATAAGAATCTTATAAATTATTCTCAATATATAAGAAAAAAATATAGTCATGTACGGTCTTGTAATATGTCGTGTAATATTTGTTTTTATACGTCCTTTTTTTTGTAGTTGCAACATTTTAACTTTTACACTTATTATATTTTAACTTGGACCATTTTATTGCCAATATATACTGAATAATTGTTATCATGTACTCAATCTGTTTGTATTTACTTGCTACATTTGCTTTTGCATAGTCTTCAAGGTGTTATTTTGGCCGTGAATATCTCATCATATTCTATTTTAGTGAAAAGTATAAATCTACATGTTGAACCCTAATTTTGATGATGATAAAGGAACAAAGATACAAACTAAGTTATAAACTAACAAATTGTTGAAGGAATGGAAATCTGCAAGGTATCACCAAATTGAGCAAAGAGAATGCTAAGTCTAAGGAATAAATCAAACTGGATTTTGAAGACTAAGTGAATATGCTCAAGGAACTGGTACTGGAGTTACATTGGAGCATTAGGATCAAGTGAAGCTTTTTATCTTTTAGTTCCTATGTAAGGAACGAGTAAGTTTTGGTAAAGAACATCGGCTATATATGTAAAAAGAATGTACATGCTTGTTCCATTGTACGGAACATACATGTTGGTACAATTAATCTAAGATAATGGAACTATAAGTAGCAGTCATAGGAACTTGTTAAATGATATAATGTGCAACGGTTAAAAGATGTCAGTTGAGTTTTTAAAGGCTAAAACTTAGGAAAGATCAAGTTAAAGAATTTATTTGATTAAAGTCGGTTTTAAAGAAAATCTTTTTAGGTAAAAGATTTTATCTTATTTGAAAATAAAATCCTTATATTTTAAAGAAAATCTTTTGGATATTATTTGTTAAAAGGATTTAAAATTGATTTTATTAATAAAAATAGCCTTTTTGGAAAAACCGAAAATAAAGATGTAAAGCACAAGTAACTGCAAAATCATAGGAAGTCAGTACTCGTTGCTAACACGTTCTAATTGAACTTGGTGTTTGTGGGAGAACATGGAGCATGTTCCTCAAGCTAAGGAACAACATGGGAAAATGTTTTAAACCACTAATATATGTTTAATCCCACGTTTTATACAATGACTACTATAAATATACAAATACAACTAAGTTCCAAATTGTGATTGACTAAGTGATTAAGTGAGTTTAAGTAATTAAAGTGTCAGTACCTTCATTCAATTATAAAGCCAAGTGTTCCTATTACCTTCTTACTATATTCGACTAAGCTTAATGTTCACTGTAATTTTTATTTTGGGGTAATGGGATTTTGAGTGAAGTCCTGTATAAGTGAAGCTTTGAGTGAAGCAAGTAAAAGAGAGTTAACATCGAGTGAAGTTAAGAGGAACAACTGTTAAGGGAATGGTTGTTAAGGAACTTGAGTTTAGGAACTCAATTAAGTTGTGGGCCCTGAGTATAATTAGGTTGTAACAAAGGTGTTTGGCCTAATTAGTGAAAGAGTTGAGTTTAAAATCTCTTGTGGTCGAGGTTGTTTCTTCCTGTTGGGCCTAGGAAGTTTTTCCTCGTAAAATCTCTCGTGTTCTTTTGCTTGTTTTTCTAGTTTAGTTTTATAATTCCGCAAAAAGTACGTTCATTTCTACACATACAATTCACCCCCCCTCTTGTAGTGTTCCTAGAGAAATTACACTACACATCATGAATCTAACAAGACCACACATAACTATATTTTACCTATTAAAAAAGTTAAAATAATCAGTCAAAGTTGATAAACATTGACTCCAATAAAGGAAATATAGCAAGTAACTAAAAACGGAGGGAGTAATATGGCGTTGGATTATTGTCAAAGTATATTTTAGAAATATCAACTTTTCATTATCAAGGTATTAATAGGCAAAATTATATGTTAGCAAGCATGAATTAAAGTCAAATTATTGCAATAAATTATAGATGAAGCATATTAGTAGAAAAAAAAAGATCAAATAACATCAACAAATTAAAATTGAGGGAACTCTTAGATATTTAAAAATTTTAAAATTTGCGGTTAATTTGCAAGAAAAAAATAAAGAGCAAGCAAGTAGAGCCGACAAAATGATAAATACAAGGTTGGCGGGGTTCCATCCTAAAACCAATTGGTGATAGGTGGAGTAACCCACCAATCTATACGTTTGTCATTCATTCTTTCTCTAATTTTTCAATGTGGGACAACTATATATTCCTAACTCACATGTGGCCTATACTCTTAACACAAAATTTTAACCTTATTACATTATGCTTGGAGCTATGCATGGTACCATGGGTGTCCAGAAAAAACCAAAATCGAAAAATCGTAACGAAAAACCGATCAAATGGGCTCTAATCGTACCGAAAAAATAGAGGTTAAAAGGTTCGGTAACTGAACCGTTAAAAATAACGGTTAAACGGTATAGTTACGGTTATGATTTTTTATGAAACGGTTAACCGAAAAATCGAATATATATTTATTTAATTTATATATTCTTCTATTTTTTATGAAAATTAGATTGATTAGCTATTAGTTATTACGCCAAATTTTATTTTGGCTGTTATTATATTACTCTTACAGAAATACTATCTACTAATACTATCTACTACTAGTAATCACCTAGTAATAATGTTGTGTTGTTACTGCATTTCAAAAAGAACAAAATACTAATCACCTAGTTGTAATGTTGTTACTGCATTCAAGTAATACTACAAAAATACTAATCACATAGCTGTTACTGCATTCCAAAAAGAACAAACTAAAAAACTAAGTCACCTAGTGTAAAAGTAGAAACTAGAAAGTAGTTTAGTAAAAAGCATTGTTATCTTGTTGGAGACCTTTGTAATAATTTTGTACTAACTAACAACTAGTACAATTTGCTTCATAAAATTATTTTTGGTTGAGAAAAAGTGAAAACTATATATATAAATGTAGTAAAATAAATTATTAAAACTTGGTTAGCAGTTAATGGTTAACGTAAAACCGTACCGCAAAAACGGTTAACCACTTAGGCTGTTATCGGTTTGAACGGTTACGGTTACATTTCGCAAAAATGGTGAACCGAAATTCCCGGTTGCCGAACCGAAATGTCGTTTCGGAACAGTTAACAACCCATGAACACCCCTACATGGTACTATAAAAACGAATTTTTGCTCATATGTTCATGTTGAACTCTCATTTTTAATAAATTTTGCTCATTTAGATGATTTCAAATGAGCAATGAGGTAAAAAATAGCCTTGGGTGCACCATGCTCACGGTACAACCCGAGTGTTTGATAAATTTTGTAGATCGAGCTGGGATCGACACGACATGAGTCCGCTAGTACGAGAGTCCCAATCACTAGTAGAATAATTATTTATTGTTGCGGTGGTATTGCTGCGGTTTTACCCATACGCAGCAATAAACCACGTGAAAAGAAAAGGTAAAATATAAAATAGACCTATTGCTGCGGTTTAAGCCAGAAACCGCAGCAATACATTTCGACGGGAAGATTTTCAAACTTAAGTTGACTGATTTGATCAGATCTATTGCTGTTCCCGCCCCAAACCGCAGTAATAGATTAAAATATTATTTTTTAATTATATTTTAAGCTATTGTTGCGGTTCCTTGGAGAAACCGCAGCAATAGACTTTTAAAATAAATAATAATAATAATGAAAATGTGCTAGTGAGTTTCTCTCTCTAGAATTCTCTCTGCAATGGCGAGAAATTCAAAAGTGCAGAAGACATCAAATACTAGCAATCGAAAACCAACTGGTCCGAGTTCTGATTCAAATGCGAAGAAAACAAAAACAATGGATGAATTGCTTGGTGTTACAACCATGGACTTTCAATCGGAACAAGCTACGGAGGAGGAGGATGTGAGAGCAGTTCAGTAAAGCCTCAATATGCATCGATTCTTCTCTGAATGGCTCTCTTCAATTCACTCGAATTCTGAGAAAATGCAACAAGGAAGAAAGACTGGGATGGCGGAGAGAACGGTTCGTGTTATTGAACCGATTCCAATTTTACAAATGTCGATAATGAGGTAACATCGAACTCTCGATCATGATGTTAATCTTTGTTAGAATGAGTACTAAAGTGAAAATTGATATGGAAGATGTTCAATCGGAGGTTGATTTCTGGAATTCCTCTGTAATATGCTATGTGATAGGTGCTAATCCTCCATCTTATGTTATGGAAGGATTTATTAGGAGGATATGGAGGAATTATGGTGTTGATAAGGTCGCTATGTTGAAGAGAGGGGTTTATATTGTCAGGTTTATGTCCATGGAGAAGAAGGATTTGGTGTTAACTGAATCGAACCCTTTTTTTGACAATAAACCGAGTGATTGTGAGGGCATGGGAGCAAGATATGGACATCACTAAGGATCGATTTGATGTGATCCCTACATGGATTCAACTTAGGCTTGATTTTAAGTATTGGAGTGATAGATGTCTTGCAAAATTGGTTGCACCTATTGGTAGATTTTTGAAGGTAGATAGTGCCACTTTGCAAATAGAGAGAAGCTCCAATATGCTATAGAGTCTTAATTGAGGTTAAAGTTGGGAAGGATTTTCCGGATCAAATCGGTTTCCTTAATGAGAAGAGTATTGATGTCGTGATTGATGTCTCCTATGAATGGAAACCGGTGATTTGTCTTTGTTTGTAAGAAATTGGGGCATACATCAATTGATTGCAAAAAAACAACACGAGAACAAAGAATGGCGAGCAAAACAGAGAATGTTCGAGATTCAACACCTGTTGTACAACATCACGTGCCACATCCTGTTGTTCAACCGGATGTTGAGAAGGCGTAGTGCAAAATCGGGAATCGGGATTTCCGGCTAGTAACGAGAGAGAATTAGAAGGAAAGAACGACTGTTAATCCTACTACGGTAACAAACTCATTTCTTGCTCTGGCAATGATGGAAGATCAAGTCATGGTGGGCCTTTGTTCCATGTGTCCAAGGGGTTAATGGTGATGACGGGAGGGGGGGAACTCTCTCGACAAAAATGGATAATATTTTTGTGTGGAATGTCCGAGGGATCAATTGCTTGTCAAAGCGGTTAGAAGTTAAAAGAATAATCAATAATGGATCCCTTAGTTTGATTAGTCTCATTGAGACAAAAGTAAAAGCAAAGAATATGGGAAAGTTGTATTTGAAGCTCTTCTCGGGGTGGTGTTTTAGCTCAAATTCCTCCTACCATCTCGGTGGAAGGATCACTATTGCTGGAATCCTCTTAGCTTCTATGTGGATATTAAATGGATTAGTGCTCAACTAATTCCTTTGTTATGTGAAGCCTTAGAATAATTTTTTGGTTTCTTTTGTACTATTGTGTATGCTTTCAATAGTGCTAGGGAGGGGGAAAGCCTATGGGAAGATCTAAGGATGCTATACGTGTCGAGATAGTCCTTGGATTGTGACAGGTGATTTCAACTTGTGTTTTGAATAGGGATGAAAGAATTGGCAATCCAGGTTAGGGATAGTGAGATGTATCCTTTCGAAATTGTATTCTACGGTGTAATCTTGATGATATCAAATCTTCGAGGATGCTTCTATACTTGGAATAATAAGGAACGGGGTTACGACGAGTCTTCTCTAAGGTTTGGATCGTGCTTTAGGAAATGATGCACGGAATGATACTTTTCCAACATCCGAAGCCCGGTTTATGACGAAGGGAGCTTTGATCATTCTCCTATTTTGATCAAAGTTCATAATGTGGTCATTAATGGCATGAGACCTTTTAAATACTTTCATATGTGGAGCATGGCAGAGGACTTTAAAATGAGAGTGAGGAATGCTTGGAATACTCCTATATATGGCTGTGAGATGTTCAAGTTTGTTAATAAGCTCAAAAGGGTTAAGCAAAGCTTGAAACTGTTGAATAAGGAGGGTTTCAACCAGATTCATGCTAATGAAACTAAGGCTCTGCAAGCTATGAGAAGGGCTCAGGAGAGGATGCATCAAAATCCTAATGATGAGGTGCTTAAAGAAGATGAGCTGAGAGCGGCTAAAGCTTATAAAGCGGTGAATGAACAATATAATTCCTACCGAGACGAAAGCTAGAATGGCTTGGACTCGGGGAGGAGATGATAATACAAGATTCTTTCATCAAGACATAAAGACCAGAAGACTTCAGAATACTGTGTATGGTATTACTGACATAAATGGAAGATGGGTTGATAATCCTGCCCAGGTGAATGAAGCCTTCCTGCAATACTACATGCAGTTATTAGGCACAGGAAGGAGTAATGGAAGCAGAATTCAGAATGCAGTTGTGGCGGTGGTCTGTTTTTGACTGAAGACCGAGGAGCGAACTCTTATGCATGGCTTTACTCTGCTTTGAAATCAAAGATGCTATCTTCTCCATTCCCGGTGATAAGTCTCCGGGACACGATGGGTATGGCTCTCACTTTTCCAAAGATGCATGGGAAATCATTGGTAATGATTGCATTGATCTTGTTTTGGATTTCTTTAATTCAAAAAAATTATTGAAGCGAGATAAATCATACCATACTAACTTTGATTCCCAAAGTAAAATGCCCTAGTAATATTCTTTGGATTTAGACCTATAGCATGTTGTAATGTAATTTACAAATGCATTACTAAGCTTCTTTGTGTTCTAGGCTGAAAATGATACTTAGGAAATTATTGCTCCTAATCAAGGAGCTTTTATTCAAGGAAGGTTTATTGCTCATAATATCCTAATCTGTCAGGATATAGTTAGGCATTATGGTAGAAAACATGTTAAGCCTAGCTGCATTATAAAAATGGATTTGAAAAAGGCTTATGATTCAATAGATTGGATCTTTTTACAAGATCTGTTAAGAGCCTTAAAATTCCCGGATGCTTTTATACAAATGATTATGGAGTGTGTTACATCCCCTAGTTACTCTTTGATGATTAATGGCTCCTTGGTGGGTTTTTTCAAAGGGAAAAAAGGGCTCAGACAGGGGGGACCCTCTCTCCCCCTTGTTGTTTGTCATTTGTATGGACTATTTTTCTAGAACAATGAAGCAAGTGGCTGAGAGAAGCACTTTTCAGTACCATCCAAGATGCTATGGTGTACAATTGAATCATTTGTGCTTTGCGGATGATATAATCATGTGCAGCAAGGGTGATTATGTTTCGGTTTTGAGCTTATTACAAGGCTTTAAGCATTTTTCAGAGGTTTCAGGATTAGAAGCAAATACACAAAAGTCAGAGATATATACTGCTGGCATGACACAACAAGAGATCAGAAGAATTTTAGACATCTCTGGTTTCAGCCTAGGTACTCTTCCCTTTAAGTACCTAGGTGTGCCTATTTGTTTCAAGAGGATTTCAGCAAAGGATAATTGTGATAATTTGACTGAAAAAATCACTGCTAGAATCAGAAGTTGGAGCAGCAGACACCTATCCTATCAGGGAAGAATAGTCCTAATCAACTCGGTTTTCTTTGAGTCTTCATGTTTATTGGTCTCGGTGATGGTAATCCCAAAAGAGTTATGCATGATATAAACGAAATATGTAGGGCATATACGTGGGTGGGGAATATTTCGGTCAAAGATCGGCAATATTCGGTGGGATCGGAGTGTGCGAGTCCTAAGGAAGCTGGAGGATTAGGGATGAGAAGAATCATCCAGTGGAATAATGCTGCTCTTGGAAGGTATGTTTGGGCTGTTTCTGCAAAAAAAGACAGTTTATGGCTCAGATGGATAAATGCAGTTTATATTCATGATGCCAATTGGTGGACTTATGATCCACCACAAGATAGTAGCTGGTACTGGCGTAAAATCTGTGAAATGAAGGAAAAATTAAAATCAGTCTTCTCAGAACAGCAATTGAGAAGCTTGCAAAACTACTCAATTCAATGTTGTTATAAAAAGCTGGTGGGAGATTACCCAAGGGTGAACTGGAGGTGTTTTGTTTGGAATAGACTTTCAGTCCCAAAACACTACTGAGAGGATGTTTAAAATTGGTGTTGCTGCTGATCCAAATTGCAAGCTATGTGGTCTCAGGGAGGAAACACGCACATACTCATTTATTTTTCTCATGTGAGTTCAGTAAGGCTGTTGCCCTAAATATTTCAAGATGGATGCAAATGGATAATTTTGGAGATGACACAACCAACCGTATAGAGAAAATCAATAGAGGGAGAGGTTCGAGATTTCAAAAAAATGTTCAACTAACTGTCCTCAGTGCTACTATCTACCAGATTTGGATTGCCAGAAATGATGCTATGTGGAATGGCAAAGTTGATAGGATCACTACTCATGTAAATAGAATACAAAAAGTGTGTATAGATAGAGTTTATAGTATTATTCCTCAAAAGGTTACTAGAAGAGAGAGAGATTGGCTAAGAGAGCTTACTTGTAATATGCCAATTTGTAATTAGCTTGTTCTTTTGGTTTTTTGGCCTTGGTTTTGAGGGAGTCCAACCTAGTTGGTTTGCCTCTTCCTTGGTGCATTGGTTGTATTTGGTTTTGGGTTTGAAATATATTCTTTCTTAATTAGCAAAAAAAAAAAAAAAATTAATAATAAAAGGCGCCAGCTAGGTTTTGTTGTCTCCTTACTCCTTCAGCCGTTTTTCACTGTGATCCTTCGTTCTCACTCATCCTTCGTTCTTCTCCCTCCTCACTCAATCTCCTCTCTCTCACGCATCCTTCGTTCTTCTCCCTCGTTCTTCTCTCACCCTTCGTTCTTCTCCCTCCTCACTCAATCTCCTCTCTCTCACGCATCCTTCGTTCTTCTCCCTCGTTCTTCTCTCACCCTTCGTTCTTCTCTCACTCATCCTTCGTTCTTCTCTCACTCATCCTTCGTTCTTCTCTCACTCATCCTTCGTTCAATCTCCGACGTCGTTCTCATCTCAATCACCTTTCCTCCATTAATCCGGTTCGATTCCTCCATTAAAGTAGTTTCAACGAGATCGGCGTTAAAATTCTCGGGATTCGCCATCAAAATTCTCGAGATACAACGCTTGAAGATTTTGGCTCTGGGCGGTCGGCTCTTGGAGTGCTTGAAGATTTTGGCTCGTTTTTTTTTTTCCAGATCTGGATTTTTTTTGTTTATTTTTTATATTTATGGTGCATCCAACTCCATAAGAATTGAAGATGCCGTGAAATCAGCCAAGATTTTGGCTCGATTTTTTTTTTAGATCAGCGATAATTTTTTTAGTTAGGTTTTGTTTTTATTTATTAGATCTAATGTTTGGGTGGTTTTTCAGATTTTTTTTTTATATATTTTCTTTGTATAGCTTTTTTTTGTATATTTTATTTGTATAGCTTATTTTGGTATCTGTTGAATTTTTCTTTCATGTTTATGTATAATTTATAAACACATTTAGAGATTATCTCTATTACTTCAAGTTTGTAGTGTTTCATCTTCTTCCTATATTTTTCTCTTTTCAAATTTGATGGTAAAATGTTAAAAATTTTTTTTTTTTTTACGGTACATATACCTATTGCTGCGGTTTTAACCCAAAACCGCAGCAATAGACTTTATTTTTTATTAAAAAAATAAACATGTTGCTGCGGTTTTGGGTAGAAACCGCAGCAATATGTTGACCTATTACTGCGGTAAAAAACCGCAGCAATAGGTTAATTACCTATTGCTACGCCCTTAATTGCTGCGCGTCCAAAACCGCAGCAATAGGCCACTTAATGACCGCAGCAATATGCAATTATTCAACTAGTGAATGATCACACCATTGTCAAATTTTAGCTCGAGCTCGACGCACGTATGATGGGCAGGCCGCCGGGCCCGTCCAACCCGACTTAACACATGGTTCGGGAATCCCTCATTTGAATTTATGACATAATTATTACACGACATGATTATTTTTTCTTGTCCATTTCCAACCCCTCCCCCAAGAGATGGCCAACAGTGCGGGCCAATCCAGCCCAGCCCACCTCATGGGTCGTGTGGGTCGAGCCCGCGAAAAGCCCAGTCCAACCAGCCTCGAACCGTGAAATTGGTGGGTGGATCGTGGGCTGAATTTTTTGAGCCCAACCCACGAAAGCCTGATACTAAAACCGCCCAGCCCGGTCCACGAAACGGTCCAACCCGGGCCATGAACCGGACCAGCCCGACCCAAGTAATTATTCAACCAAATTATGTATATTTTAATCAAATTGCATATATTATAATTCGATCAAATTCAAAAATAATGAAATTATTCATTAATATTAATAATTATATATATTTTAATTAGTTTTAAAGGTTTTATGTAACAAAAATGAATACTCCCTCCGTCCCAGAATAGTCTGAACACTTTCCTTTTATGTTTGTCCCAAATTAGTTCGAACACTTTCATTTTTGGCATGGTCCCACTATTAACTTATAATTTCTTCGGTTTTTTCACCATATACCCCCGACAAATTGGAAAATTCTCCATATACCCTTAATGTTTCAAATATTCACCATATACCCCTAAGTTTCCGAAAATATTCACCAAACACCCTTTTCTATCGGACGTTAGGTTGCCGTTAATGTTATTTACAATATTGCCATCATTAACCCCTAATCCCTAATTCTAATCCTAATACGAACCCTAATTCTAACCCTACCCAAACCCTAACCCACCCTCCCCTCCCCCAAACCCTAACCCACCCAGCCCACCACCTCTCCCTCTCCCCTCCACCCCCCCCCCCTCCCCTTCCCCTCCACCCCGCGCATGTCCCCCACTCCTTTCGCCGTCGATTTCGCCTTCCCCCTTCCCCGTCGATTTCCCCCTCCCCCTCCCCCTTCCCAGTCGAATTCGGTGGCCGTCGATTTCCCCCTCCACCGACCCTTCGAAAATAACCGCACGAGTTCGAGTCTCCCCCTTCGAATTTCGAACCTCGAAGCTTCGAGATCTCGCATCCCCCCTTCGAATTTCGAACCTCGAAGCTTTAAATCTTGTGTCAATTTTCGGCGGTTAGGGACTCGGGTCGGCCGCGAAAACTCGTGCTTCGTGTGTGCTTTCCGGCGGTTGGCGACTCAATTTCCGGCGGTTGGGGACTCGGGTCGAAGGCGGGACTCGGGTCGAAGGGGAGACTCAGCTCGTGCCGTTGGTCTTTGCGGCGGTGGGGGGCTGCGTGGCGGGGGAATCAAGGGGAGGGGAGGGGGATGGGGAGGGGCTGCGGCGATTGGGGTGGGGGTGGGGGGGCTGGGCTGGGGTTTGATGGGAGGGGGTGGGGGGGGGGGTGGGGGGGCTGGGGGGGGTGGAGGGGAAGGGGAGGGTGGGTTAGAGTTAGGGTTTAGATTAGGGTTTAGATTAGGGTTAGGGATTAGAGTTTAGATTTTAGGGTTAGGGGTTAATGGTGGCAAAATGGTAAATAAACCTAACGGTGACTTAACTTCCGTTAGAAAAAGGGTATATGGTGCACAGTTTTGAAAACTCAGGGGTGTACGGTGAATATTTGAAACATTAAAGGTATATGGTGAATTTTGTGATTTGTCGGGGATATATGGTGAAAAAAATCGTTATTTCTTTTGACACATCTTTGGCCCATACTCTACCTTTCATCAATAAAAAGTTACGCAACTTTCTCTCTCCTCTAATAAAAAATACGCCACCAACTCCTATCGCATTTCTTTTTAAATATAATAACGTTTGATAACCACTCTACTACTTATCACCTTAAACTACGTGTCCCAACAAGTGATCAGATCTTTCTGGGACGGAGGGAGTAATTTCAATGATTTAATAATTTTGAAAAAAAATTTATCATGCCGGACCGCCAGCCTGCTAGGCCCAAGAATCGCCAGAACCGCACCCCGAACCCTGAAAATCGATAACAAACCGGTGTGGGCCAAGATTTTTCATCGACGGACCAGCCCACCCAAACTGTGAATTTCACGGTCCAGTCCCGGGCGATGAAATCTCAGCCTGACCCGCCCAGCCCGCACTAGTGGCCATCTCTACCTCCCCCCATATGGCATGAGGCGTGCGGTGGGCCGCATTACAGCTCCAGAATTTTGCTGTCTATCAATATGTAAAGGCTCGGAAATTTGTCCAGAAAAATGTAAAGAAAAGACGCGCCATTAATTGTGACTACATAGTATAACAATTGATTTGGAAGTGGACAACTTGCCAAAGTGTTTTTGTCTTTTTTAAAGTTAGTTTAGGACATTAAAGCTCTATATTATTAGATGCTGACTACTTGATATTTAACTCATCATCTTCGTGTATTGATCATGAAGTCTATATCACTTCATGGCCGTCCTAGTTCCATGCTACTTATGTGCTTACATATCGTTTTCCTAGTTTAAGTAGTATTAATTAGTTTCTTTTTACCAAACATTTCTAAAACATCTAATACAATTAGTTAGTTATATATCTAACTCAATCAAGTAGTCAAAAACTAATATAATCATGTATCAGTTACCCACTAACTGCCAAACAAACTAGTTTTTTTTTTTTGGTGAAAAAGGCATGCATAAATATTTGTTAAACATCCATGTTAGAGCTTGATAACCCATTAAAATCCGAATTAATATTGTCATTACAGAAAATAAGGGGGAGGGTTAAGTTCCTAATAATATATTTTTTTCTAACTGGAGAGTTCAACATTCCTTTGCCAAACCATCGGATAGGCGATTCTCCTTACGCCTCACGAGCACAAACTAACTAGTCATACATCCCTATATACAACTAACTGACTATTAATAATTATAGTTATTTAGGATTTTTCTAACCTATGCCATAAGGTATATGTATGGGTATAACCCAAGTTCGTTAGCGGACCCCATGAGGAGTATGCGAACATAATGACAGACGCGAATATTGTAAGTGTCGCTCATTGCTTCTAACAAGTCGGTTCGTTGACGTGGTCAGACAACGTTGGCGGTCGCCCAACAAGACAAAATAAGGGAATCTTCCCAACCGTCAAACACACCACCGCCGTACACGTGTAAAAGGATTACGCGCGCATCGGAGGAATAGTACTTCCAGAAATAGCCAAATGGTGCTATTCTCGTGCGTACGTTCTCTCACACCTTATCTCTTATCTCTACTTTCTCTCTCTAACTCCTATTTGGACACGTCTTGGCTTGAGTGTCGGAGGGGTTTCCTCGCATCCCCCCGAGGGTAGTTCACGTATGCTTCTTGTGCGGCTATTCACCGATGGACGCCAACTCCAATCTTTGACGATTTCTTTTGAAGCCAGTCAACCGTTTCTCAACCAGAACAAGTATAGGTTAAGAATTTCAAGATTTTTATTAACAAAATATATAATACAACAAGATTCCATTTGGGGATAATAAATAATGATAGATCTCTTAAGATAGAGATAATCATTTAAGATTTTTTTAAGTTGGATTTTGAAATAGAAACGTTTTGTATAATGATATCTTATATAGGATTTTTGATGCTCTTAACCTATGCCTTGTGGCATAGATTATAAAAATCTATTTATTTATCAATAAAAATCATAAGAAAGTATTTATTGATACTAATGGAAAAAGAAAATAAACTACTAAAAATAATTCATCACACTTACTACATTAAATAAATTTAAAGAGTCAATAATAACGGTAGGTCTTAAAGATAAGATTTGGCATTTTGAGAATCTATAAAGAGTGCCCTTCATTGGTCCACCATTCTTGTACAATTTACATCTCCACACAATACAAGTCTCATTTTCCACCATACTAGTTCATTAACATCCATGATGTCAACTTCTCCAAAACTCTATACCATACTCTATTTCTCCATCTTCCTTATTCACATCACCTTCACAAAGGCCACAGATTTTCCACCATGTAACGCTAATGACAAAGCCGTCCTTCTAAAAGTCCGAGATCATTTCGGCGGCCCTAACGGCCGCCTTTCGGACTGGGACAACAGCACAGACTGTTGTTTCGGCTGGAATTTTGTAGGTTGCGGAATGCAAAGCGGAAGCGAATACGGTCGCATCAACACCGTCACTTTCAGCCGCTCCTGGGGTCTTTCGGGTACTATACCTTCAGATTTCGGTAACCTGCCTTTCCTCAGCTTCTTCACCTTAGCAGATAACATTAACGTCACGGGGACTATCCCCAAGTCCCTTACCAAGCTCAAAAAACTCTATCACCTCGATCTCGGCATGAACAGCTTAACTGGGCCTATTCCAGAAGAGCTTTTCAAGTTGAAGAGCCTCAAAGTAGTCGATCTCTCCGCGAATCACTTAACCGGAGCGATTCCATCGTCGGTCTCGGCATTGTCGTCGCTCTCGGAGTTCAATGTCTCCCGTAACAAGCTAACTGGCTCGTTACCTACGTTGTCTAAGACCTTAACGAGCCTTGATGTGAGTTATAATGACCTTTGTGGCTCCATTCCAAATGGGCTGAAGCGTTTTGGTCGGAAGAGCTTTGAGCACAACAAGTGCCTCTGTGGTCCTCCTTTGGCTGCTTGCCATTATTAATGTTGTTAAGAGTTGTATTAGTGGCAAAATAAGTGGCGTACAAAATGTGGGACAAATAATTTAAAGAGTAATAGCAAATAATGTTGTCAACTAAAAGCAAACAAATTTGCTTTGTACGTTTTAAGAGTAATTCTCTTCATTTTCACTACCATCTCATTAGGCCGTCGGTTTGGTTAATGAGCTGGCTGGTTAAGCCGAAACAACCCAAAATTTGAACGGAATTAAGCGGACCAAGAGAATCAGCATGCGAAATCAGCGAAAAATCTTGACAAGGCGAAATAAGCGTAAATAGAAAACCAAATTTGACTGCTAGCCGAAGCGAAACAAATTGTGGCGAAAATAACTATGAAAAAGAAAAGTTGATCAATCAACCCAAGCACGGGCGAAGCGAATAATATGTAGCCGAATTGAATATGAATCGATTCAAACAAGCGAAACGAGCGACGAACTAAAACCAATTTAAACTGAAATTGTTTTAAACTGATTTTTAATTGTACCCGAACCGAATTCACATATTACCCGAATTCATGATAGTACTCCAATTTACATACCATTTTATCATGATAATTTTTTTATTAGTACTTGAATTTAGAAGCTTTTTGTTGGGAAAGGCACTATTAAAATAGATTTATTTTGTTAGGAAAGACGCAATAAAAACTTTTTGTTGAAAAGAGCCTATTATAATACTTCACTTTGTTCTTAAAACCACCTCAATATTTTCCGGCCAAAAAGTCAATTTTTCCGACATTGACTTGCTTCCCCTCCCTTTATCAATAAATAGGACCAACCTTTTTTTTCCTACCATAATCACTTAAAATGGGAAGCAAGAGGAAAGGGTTTGGTAGGGTTAAGAGATTAGGATATAAAAAAATATGTTGGTCTCATTTAATGAGAAAAGGAGGGGAAGAAAAGTCAATGCCAGAAAATTGACTTTTTGGCCCGAAAATATTGAGGTGGTCTTATGTAACAAACGGAAGTATTATAATAGGTCTTTTTGAATAAAAAAGTTTTTATTTGGTCTTTTCCAACAAAATGAATATTTTAATAGGTGTTTTCCAACAAAAAGTTCTATATATGACATATAACTAAATTCTTGATATTTTTCAACTATGTCAAGTTCCCTGATTTTATACTCCAAATTGAATTTAAATTTTACCCAACTTTGTGATATACTCTCAATATCATGATAATTTTATTATTAATATATGAATTTATGACATTATATAGCTTTATTTCATGATAAGTTAATAATTTCAAAAAAACAAATCAAACTTTTACAAAAGTATGAGTGTAGACACATAATCGTGTCTCCCCATTTAGTACCCTATGATGACCAATACCCTTCTCCAATTGGTCCGGATCAAGGAAAGAATAAAGAACAAGTCAAAAATCAAATATTTTAAGCCCAAAACCATTTTCTAACTCATTTTATTAACTCGTTTCCGAAAACCTTTTTTATAAATAGTTTTTTACTAAGCCCACTTTCTAAAACGTTTTAAAATAACTTTTTAAAAGCCCACCTTTGAAAACCTTTTAAAAATAGTTTTATGAAAGCCCATTTTATAAAAACCCATTTTCTAAGTCCAATTAAATTAGATTGCGGAGTCTTTGGGGTGGGGGTGCGGGGGAGTGCGGGGGGGGGTGGGGGGGTGCGGGGCGGTGGGGGTGGGGTGGGGGGGTGCGGGGGTGGGGGTGGGGGGTCGGGGGGGTGGTGGCGGGGTGGGGGTGCGGGGGAGTGCGGGGGTTGGGCGGGGTGGGGGTGCGGGGTTGGCGGGGGCTAGGGTGGGGGTGGGTGTGCGGGGGAGTGCAAGGGGTGGGGGTGCGGGGGCGCGGGGCCGGGGGTAGGGGTCTCTTTGGGTGGATTTTTTTTTTATATTAAAAAAATCCGAATACGAAGGGATGTGGTCTTCACTTTTAGTGAAAGGCTGCTACGGAAAGGGCTGCTGGCCAAAAACGCAGCCCTTAGGGCGGGTTTTCACCGCAACCCTTCCGTTTTTTCCCACTAGTGCATCAAAATTACATGGATTGAACAAGACCAAGTAATTCATTGACGTTTACTACCAAATCAAGACTAAACTTAGAAAATCAACAAGCAACCAATGGGTGACAGTAGAATACCTCGGACGAAGGCAATAAACGTCTCAATTGCAGCCGTGAGATGCAAGGGGTGAGGGGGAGTAATTTGAATTTCGAAAAACTAAGTTTGGTTGAAGAAGAAAGGAGGGAGGCGGGTAAGGAAGAGAGAGAAGGTTAGGGTTACATATAGGGGGAGCGCAAAATCAACGGCATCGGTTTGTTTGCTGATCATCAACGGTCAGCTTTTGCTGCTGTGGGTGATAATCCGTGTTTATGTAAATGAACAGTCATAGGATGTGGCTGAAGAAAATCAACGGTCGTGGATCATGATCCATGTTTCTCTAAATCGGCCAATCACAAGTCACAACATTGTTTTTGCTACTTTTCTTATATATATCAATTCGTTCATTCTCCTTCAAAAATGAATTCATTCATTCATTCATTTTCTTAACTAAGTGAAATTTTTTTATTAATGTGAACTTATAGTATAGCTATATAAGTACGTATATAACTTATATGAACTTCTTTGAGTTTCTAGTGACTACTTATTACATTGTAATTTTAAAGACGATTAACTTAAATAGAGTAGTGTTATACTGACTTACCTTATCTACTTACAATGATACATTCATTGATCTCATCCGATTTTAACTTGTTTCAATTTCGATTAGATTAACTTAAGTAATCTTATGTTAAGATTTAAAACTTCAACGTTTCGTAAGTCTAACTGTCTAAGTGAGTATAGTATCAAGAGTCATTATAATCATTTATATATTAGAGTAGTTTACGCAGTTGACTAAGATAATACACTAAACTTTAAGCAGTTGACTAGTCCAAACACGTACAAAGTTGATTGAGAGAATACACTAATAAACATCATGGTAAACAATACAGTATTATTATTAGTTTTTCGTTATCATCTATATATTTCTCGAACACACAAATGTATGCATATATATGTCGATCTTAATTCTTTTAATAATATAATACATTTACCAAATCCATCACAAGATCAAAATTGCAATTGATCATACCTCTTTAGTAGTCAATGTATAATAACTCGATCTTAAAACTATTTGAAAAGTGGAAACTAGTTGATAAAGAGGATAACGACATGATATAAAAAGATGACCCGATTCAAAATTTAACAAGTTGTTAGTATTTGTATTATTATTTGTATTATTATTATTATCGTTCTACTCCTTTACTCATTAGAGTGGTTTTACGCAGTTGATTAGTCGAAATAAGAGTTGACTAAGAGAATACACTAAACATCACGGTAAACAATATAGTGTTTTTATTAGTTTTTCGTTATCATCCATATATTTATCGCACACATGCACACACATATATAAATATATGTCGATCTTAATACTTTTAATAATATGATTCGTTTACAAAATCCGTAACAAAATTAAAATGACCCGATCAGGAGTTAACCGGAGTTGAATTGACGTTCAATAACGAGTAGACCCGATGCTTCACAATAATCGAACTAAGGTCATTAGTGATTCAACCTGAGTACACTTGACTCTACCCAAGCATACATGAAACTCAAATACGACATGCGCAAACCCGGTTGAAAAATGTCCACGGGCGATCATTCCCGGGAATGGATCGATTTGTAAATGGATCGCTCAGACCTGTCTGGCACCCGGCAATCCCATGATTCAAATGTGATCGACCCAGTTGAACAAAACTTGACCAATCACGACCTGGGAGGCCGACTATCGAGAATCCCGACTGTCCGGGTCGACACGGTTTGCCAGTGGGTATACCCGAACTTTGTTTGAGAACTTTGTTTTGACACCACTACTCGTAGACCTGTCTTAAGTTTGTGCTTTAATGAATTTCTTATCTTTAACCCCAGAAACAAAAAAAAACTGGTTGTCTTTCTTTTTTTTATCATTATCGAAGTAAGATAATTCCATGCTCCCCTACACTCTAATCAAATTGAGTGAGTTTAGATTTGTCTTTGTTTGAAAGCAAAAGTTGTTTATTATGAGAAAGTACGTGGATTTTCCATTTCACTTTGTAAAGGGAAGGTGGAGAATAGATTTTTCTCGACTTAAATCTCGTAACCTGTCATTTTGTGTATCACTTAATTGGTTGATCATAAAACGTGTTCACTTAGAAATTTACTTCTTCAATGTTAAATTATTTGCCTCATTTGTGCATTCACGATTTTCAAGATTAAACTTTGACTATTAATATATATAGTTACATGTAAATTTTTTTTGAAACAAAAGCATTGTAATAGATCTAATCAGATTCTCCATGATAATGTGTTTTTTTTGTTGCTACTCTCTTCGTATTTTTTGCTCTTTCTACTTGAAATATTGACACTATTCACAATCATAAGAATCTTATAAATTATTCTCAATATATAAGAACAAAATATAGTCATGTACGGTCTTGTAATATGTCGTGTAATATTTGTTTTTATACGTCCTTTTTTTTGTAGTTGCAACATTTTAACTTTTACACTTATTATATTTTAACTTGGACCATTTTATTGCCAATATATATACTGAATAATTGTTATCATGTACTCAATCTGTTTGTATTTACTTGCTACATTTGCTTTTGCATAGTCTTCAAGGTGTTATTTTGACCGTGAATATCTCATCATATTCTATTTTAGTGAAAAGTATAAATCTACATGTTGAACCCTAATTTTGATGATGATAAAGGAACAAAGATCACTAGGGGAAAAAAAAGGAAGGGCTGCATTTTTTGAAAAACGCAGCCCTTCGTGTATGAAGGGCTGCGGTTTCCTTGAAAACCGGAGCCCTTTTAGTGAAGGGCTGCGGTTACCTAGAAAACGCAACCCTTCAAACTGTATGAAGGGTTGCGGTTTTAAGGCTAACCGCAACCCTATTAATGTAGGGCTGCGGTTAGCCCAGAAACCGCAGCCCTTCATACACGAAGGGATGCGTTTTCTAGGGTAACCGCAGCCCTTCCTATCCCGCCCAATTCAACCTATAGTTTTGCGCGCAACACACAGTAGACACTCACTCGCAAATTTCCCTCGCACACTCACTCCTCTCCCTCACACTCACTCGCACACTCACCCCTCTCCCTCACACTCACTCGCACTTGCCCTAACGGCCATCACCGGAGCACCGAGCACATCGCCGGAGCGTCGTCCCATCGCCGGTGCACACTCATTGACGTTGCTTATTAACGTTGCACGAGCTCCTTCTTCTTCTCTTCTCTCGGCGCACCTTGACGCCACCACCACCACCACTCTTGCATTGTCGGTAATTCCCCTCTCACTCTCTCTCCTCTTTTTCATTTCTCTAATTAATTTGTTTTATTTAATTTCTCTTCTATATTGTGTTGTAAAATGTGATTGTAAGGGGTGGGGGAGGGCTTGTGGAGGGTGGGTAGGGGGTGGGGGGGGGGTCTTTGGCGAGGATGGGGGGATGGGTGGGGAGGCTGGGCATGGGGTGGGGGAGGGCGAGGGGATCTTTGGACGAGGGTGGGGGAGGGGCTGGGGAGAGCTGGGCATGGGGTGGGGGAGGGCGGCGGGGGGTGGGGAGGGGCGGGGGTGGGGGGTGGGGGACGGGGGGGTGGGGGAGGGCTTAGGTATATGTAACATGTAGATTTTTAGGCTTCCATCATTGTTGGTTGAATTTACAAAATTAAAGGTCATTTACGCCTACATGGCAATGAGGGAGTGCGGTGGGGGCGGTAGTGGCGGTGGTGGTGGGAGCTGTGTTACAAATATGGAGAGTGAGGTCACATGGCAATGGAATGCTCTCCACATTTGTAACACTTCTTCTATCTCTGCCGCTACTAGGCGATGGGCATTCCATTGCCATGTGACCTGATTCTCGGGTCATTTTAGGCCTATTTTAGTCTTTTCGCTCCCGAATCGTACTTATTGAGTCATTTAACCCCAAATTCTTTTTAAACATGATTATATGAGGTATAATGTAACTATTGTGTAGAGTTTTAGGCTTGCATCTGTTGCTGGTTGAATTTCGGAAACGAAAATGAAAGGTCATTTTACGCCTACATGGCAATGAGGGAGTGCAGTGGGGGGCAGTAGTGGCGGTGGTGGTGGGACTGTGTTACAAATGTGGAGAGTGAGGTCACATGGCAATGGAATGCTCTTCACATTTGTAACACTTCTCACTATCTCCGCCGCTACCAGCTGATGGGCATTCCATTGCCATGTGACCTAATTCTCGGGTCATTTTAGGCCTATTTTAGCCTTTTCGCTTCCGAATCGTACTTATCGAGTCATTTAACCCCAAATTGTTTTTGAATATGATTATATGAGGTATAATGTAACTATTGTGTAGTGTTTTAGGCTTGCATCTGTTGTTGGTTGAATTTCATAAACGAAAATTAAAGGTCATTTTACGCCTATTGGCAATGAGGGAGTGTAGTGGGGGGCAGTAGTGGCGGTGGTGGTGGGACTGTGTTACAAATGTGGAGAGTGAGGTCACATGGCAATGGAATGCTCTCCACATTTGTAACACTTCTCACTATCTCCGCCGCTACCAGCTGATGGGCATTCCATTGCCATGTGACTTGATTCTCGGGTCATTTTAGGCCTATTTAAGCCTTTTCGCTTCCGAATCGTACTTATCGAGTCATTTAACCCTAAATTATTTTTGAACATGATTATATGAGGTATAATGTAACTATTGTGTAGAGTTTTAGGCTTGCATTTGTTGTTGGTTGCATTTTGGGAACGAAAAGGTCATTTTAGGCCTAGTTGTGTAACTATTAGGCTGCGGTGGGAGGGGGGGAGGGGCGGCGGTGGGGGAGGGGAGGGGTGTGCGGGGGAGGGGTGTGGAGGGCGGTAGTGGGGGAGGGGAGGGGGTTGTGCGGGGGAGGGGGGCATGTGCGGGGGGCTTGGGAGGGCTGGGCAACTGCTGGAGCCCTCCCAAGCCCCTTTGCCCTCCCCCCCACCGCACCCCCCCCCCCCCCCCACTCTTGCCCATCCCTCCTCCCCGCACACCCCTCCCCTCCCCTCCCATGCACTCTCTTGCCCCTCCCCACCTTCTTGCCCCACCCTTCCCCTCCCCCTGCTGCCCCTCCCCCAGCTCTTGCCCTCCCCTCCCCTCAACCGCACACTCCTCCCTTCTTGCCCCTCCCCTGCTGCCCCCCCCCCCCCCCTCCCCCACCGCCCCTTGCACACAGAACCCCTCCCCCCCACACTTTGCCCCTCCCCTCCACCCCTCCCCCCACACCCCCTCCCCTTGCCCCCCCCCCCCTGCTGCCCCTTGCACACGGAACCCCCCTCCCCTTTGCCCCCCCCCCTGCACCCCCTCCCCTGCACATCCCCCCCCTCCCCCCACTTGCGGCCCCCCTCCCCACCTTTGCTGCCCCTTGCACACGAACCCCCCTCCCCTGCTGCCCCTCCCCCCCCCCCTCTGTGGCCCTTGCACACGAGAACCCCCCTCCCACCCCACCCCCTTAGTGGCAACGTTAATTTTATTTTTGTTATATTAATGCATATATTTGTACAATTTCGGGGAGATGACGGAGGTGCATACGGATAACACCACAAGTGGTCTTGAACACACTACCGAGGATGAGTCTTTCGATGCGAGAAAGGAACGGGGTAAATTGTCTCGATCTCGCCGTGAAGAAATAAACGCACGAAATGCCTAGGAAGTCATTGGCGACGAAAAAGAGAAAAGGAAGGGGACCTACAAAGTCACTAGGGAAACACCCAAATATGACTTTGGAGTACGATAACATGGGTCAACCTTGTGGAAAGTGGCGTCAAAAGTATGGCATGAAAGTTGGCATTTGCATGCATAAACTCTCCATTCTGCACTCATGGAAAGAGGTGCCCGAGGGATTGAAGCGGTGTCTATGGGAAGATACCATGGTAAGCTTCATGTACAATAACGTTTAGTTTCTTAATTATTTAGTTAAATATATGTGTAATATTACTTATATCATATAAATTACAACATTTGCGAAAACTAATTTGTGAACTGCGTTTTTTGTAGAATCAATTCAATATCGAAGATGATGAAGCCAAGAAGAATGTATTTCTATCTGCGGTTGCCCAGAGATTCAGAGATTTCAAGGCTAAGTTAGTGTCTGGGTGGATCACTAAGCGGAGGAAAGTAGTAGGTAAAAAGAAGAAGAACATCTACGGCGGAGAAACACAAGCCGATCCTGAGGCTTCACCGGAAACATCATCTGGACCATCCAAATTACCATTTCAAATATGGAAAACTATCAAACCTGAAGAGTGGGAAGCATTTGTTGCCAATAAAATAACCCCACAAGCTATTGTAAGAATATTTTATTATGATTTAATACACTTAGATCCAGTATTATTGTATAACACCGTAGCTAACCTTTGTTTATAATTGTGTGTTTTAGGCAAGTCGTGAGAAAAGTAGCGCGAGTGCAAAAGCTAGGAAGTATTATCATCATTTGGGTGCTCATTCGTACAATGAGGCGAGAGAGAAGTGGATGTTCAGCCATTACCCCACAATAGGGTCGACAACGGCAACGGGGACTAGCTCAACGACGACAGTTGCACAGCCTCGGCAACCAGATAGAGTCCTCGATTGGTGGTGTTCGATGCATGGGGTTGATGCAAAGGGAAAAAGAGTCTTGCCTGATCCCGGAACACAACAGATAGCCAACGCCATTGTAAGTACATATTATATGGTTATATAAGGTATATATAATATAACTTTAGCGCTCACGAGCATTTCTCTTTTATACTTATGTAGATTGGCTTGAAGGAAAAAGAGGCAGCTGGTGAGTTCACTCCTAAAGGACACATTGATGCATTGCACGAAACTTTAGGAAAGGATCACAGTGGACGCGTGAGGGGCGTAGGAGGTGTCCGCCTCGGTTTGAGAAAGGTATATGGTGATCAATACACTACAGCGACAAAATCAAGTGTAAGTAGTGTGAATACGGGAGGAGCTAAAGGAGGAGATGACACATAACTTCAACGCCATTTTGGAGCAAATGGGTTTACCTACTTTTGCTGCATTCAAGAAGGGTAGTGATATTACACCTAGCCAACCTGATCCACCTGTAGTACCCAAGTTGAAGGTAATCACTTAATCCCTTTGCTTTGTTAAACAACTATTGTTCTTAAAGGCATGAAATTCTTACTATATATATGTTGTTTCATAGACTAACTATAAATAGAGTTTTTTTTACAGGAAGAGACACCATGTGAACTATTAGCTGGAGGAGATGGTTATGATAGTTTCATTCTCGTAGCTCATG
Organism: Beta corolliflora; assembly: GCA_947648045.1. NCBI lineage: Eukaryota > Viridiplantae > Streptophyta > Magnoliopsida > Caryophyllales > Amaranthaceae > Beta > Beta corolliflora. The sequence continues at coordinate 746,380 of CANSZD010000089.1, read as the reverse complement.
GCCATGCACAACCCCCTAGTGACCGAGTACGATTGCATAACCAGTTAGTGGATGATAATCACTATGTGGTCACCCTCAATGAAATTGTGTCGGGTTTCGAAGAATTACCTCTTCAATTCTTGAACCCCGGAAGTTGGTGCGGTTACTAAATGATGCCCTTGGCGATTATGTTACGTGGCCGCGTGCATTGGTGCGGTTTTCGGATGAGGTACAATGATTAACATTCATATATATATATATGCGTGTTTTCTTTTATAGTTCCTATGATAGTCGGTAATATCTTTACTTTTAACTAATTACTAGGTTTGGGGGAAGGCCGACTCACATGACGGGGAAGGGAAAGAAGGCATGTTCACCTTATAAGAAAGCAAGTTTACGTGATGAAGGTGAACGAAATGTGGTGAAGGGAAATGTTTCTAGGACAAAGAATCCACTTATTATCGATCCGAGAGGTGGTGCGGAGCCTTACTATTCCATGCTTTTGGTTACATGAGTGCGCTAGCGATTTACCCGATGAAAGTGCAATTGAGGTTCCTTTGGGGGAGCAGCAATTCCACTACCTTGAGGACTCATCGACTTTCATTTCTAAGGTTGACATTAAAGAATTCTTATGTGGGGTAGAGTTGAATGTTTCCATGATACAAACATTCATGAGGTAATACATAAGTATATAAATTAAATATACATATACATAAGCCTTAAGTAGTTTTCAATTCCAGAATAAGTAATAGTTTACTTTTAATCAATATAATTTCTCAGGTTATTATACAATGAATTGCTTGCAACATCTAGTGCAATGTTTGGTTGGTTATGTCCAAACATAATACGAGATGACAATTGCTTACAAAACAAAGCCGAAGTGAAAGAGTATCTCGACATGAGCTTCAAAGCATCATCTCGTTTTGGATATCATCAGATCATTCTTGTTCCTTATATTGAAAAGTATGCTTGTTAAACTCGCTTTACTTTTATTATTCGATACTTAAATTGACCTATTAATTGTTCTACGATTAATAATAACTATATTTTCTTGTTGTAGGGCTCATTGGACACTGCTTGCGATATGTTTGTCACGTAACGAAGTCTACCACTTTGGTTCTATGCGTCGACAACCACCACGGACCTTACTAATCAAATCATTGTTAAATAGGTAGCCTAATCGAAACTCAATATATGCGCACTTATTAATATTACACATTATTCATCATCTTTAAATATATAAACAGTTAGTACATCTAATCTTATAATAATGTATTGATGTAGTGTGATGAAGCATATTAGTGCAACAGGACTTCGAGCACCAAAAGCTCCTGTTTGGATATCAGTCGAGGTAACATGACTAATTTATTTGTCCTTATATAGAAACACTTTTAGCCACATACTACACATCTAACATGAATGTCATTGGATGCATCCTTTGGTGAACATTTAGTGTCCGCAACAAGATGATGGACTTGCATGTGGCTATTACATGCTGAGGTACATGTTCGATATCGTCAACCATTGCACTAACGCCGATGATCTTCAAAAGGTATGTAACTTATTAGTATATGTTAGTTTAGATTAGATCGATTGGTAATAGGTATTAATTGGTTTAGAAACCAAAGTAGAACATGCATATATTTGGGAACGAAAATGTCATTTTTAGGCCTATTTTTGCCTTTTACGCTTCCAAATCGTATTTATCGAGTCATTTAACCCCAAATTCATTTTTAACATGATAATATGAGGCATAATGTAACTATTGTGTAGATTTTTAGGTTTGCAATTGTTGTAGGTTGAATTTTGGGAACGAAAAGGGCATTTTAGGCCTATTTTTGCCTTTTCGCGTCCAATTCGTACTTATCGCTTCATTTAACTCCATTTTCTTTTTCAATATGATAATATAAGGTATAATATAACTAGTGTGTAGAGTTTTAGGCTTGCATTTGTTTTTGATTGAATTTCGGGAAGGTATATGTCATTTTTAACTACGGTAAATGATTGAATTCTTATATTATGTGTTTATTCCTTGGTTGTTTTGCAAGGTTTATATGAATAACACACCACGTTTGAGGGCCTTCACCACAGACGAATTACATGAAGTTCGGGATAAGTTGGCGTCCCACATTTGTGATGATTGCTTATGATACATCTACTAGTTTGTATCAAATCTATGTACACTTTTTACATTATTAAATATATACATATTTAAAGTTAATTATTACGTTCAAAAACTTGTCATATATTATTGCAATTTGATAGTTTTTTTTGTGTCGAAGGGAGGGTTTGGGTGGGGGGTGGGGTAGGGGGCCGCCATGGTGGGTCATTGGGTCAGGCTATGGGGCTAGTTGGGTCTTTGGGGTGGTGGCGGCAATGGGTGGAGGAGGTGGCGAGAGGGTGGGGTGGGGGTGGGGGTGCGGGGAGTGAAGGGGGTGGGGTGGGGTGGGGGTAGGGGGGCGGGGGGCGGGGGGGGGGCGGGGGAGTGCGGGGGTGGGCGGGTGTGGGGGGTGGGTGGGGGAGGGGGTGGGGGGGGCGGGGGTGGGGGGCGGGGGTGGGGTGCGGGGGGTGGGCGGGGGTGGAGGTGGGGGGCGGGGGTGGTGGGGGGTGAGGGTGGCGGGGGTGGCGGGGGTGGGGGGGTCTTTGGGGTGGGCGGGGGTGGGGGGGTGGGGGTGCGGGGCGCGGGGGTGGCGGGGGGTGGGGGTGCGGGGGGCGGGGGTGGGGGGTGGGGGGCGGGGGGTGGGCGGGGGTGGGGGGGGTCTTGGGGTGGGCGGGGGGTGTCTTGGGGGTGCGGGGGTGGGGGTGCGGGCGCGAGGTGGGGGGCTGGGGGCGGATTTAATTTATTTGTTTTTTAAAAAAAAAAAAAATTGAATGTGAAGAGGCTGCGGTTTTAAGCCTAAACCGCAGCCCTTCATTTAAAAAGGGCTGCGGTTTAGGCTTAAAACCGCAGCCCTTCATTTAAAGAAGGGCTGCGGTTTAGACCAAAAGCGTAGCCCCCTGAGCTTAGAAGGGCTGCGTTTTTGGCTCGAACCGCAGCCCTTCATTGTGAAGGGTTACGGTTAAAAACCGCGGCCCTTCTTATCTATTGAAGGGCTGCTATGGAAAGGGTTGCTTTGGCCAAAAACGCAACCCTTAGGGTCGCTTTTTGACCATGACCCTTCCTTATTTTTCCACTAGTGGATACAAACTAAGTTATAAACAAACAAATTGTTGAAGGAATGGAAATCTGCAAGGTATCACCAAATTGAGCAAAGAGAATGCTAAGTCTAAGGAATGAATAAAACTGGATTTTGAAGACTAAGTGAATATGCTCAAGGAACTGGTACCGGAGTTACATTGGAGCATTAGGATCAAGTGAAGCTTTTTATCTTTTAGTTCCTATGTAAGGAACGAGTAAGTTTTGGTACGGAACACCTGACTATGTAAAAAGAATGTCTGTCTGTTCCATTGTACGGAACATACATGTTGGTACAATTAATCTAAGATAAAGGAACTATAAGTAGCTGTCATAGGAACTTGTTAAATGATATAATGTGCAACGGTTAAAAGATGTCAGTTGAGTTTTTAAAGGCTAAAACTTAGGAAAGATCAAGTTAAAGAATTTATTTGATTAAAGTCGGTTTTAAAGAAAATCTTTTTATGTAAAAGATTTTATCTTATTTGAAAATAAAATCCTTATATTTTAAAGAAAATCTTTTGGATATTATTTGTTAAAAGGATTTAAAACTGATTTTATTAATTAAAATAGCCTTTTTGGAAAAACCGAAAATAAAGATGTAAAGCACAAGTAACTGCAAAATCATAGGAAGTCAGTACTGGTTGCTAACACGTTCTAATTGAACTTGGTGTTTGTGGGAGAACATGGAGCATGTTCCTCAAGCTAAGGAACAACATGGGAAAATGTTTTAAACCACTAGTATATGTTTAATCCCACGTTCTATACAATGACTACTATAAATATACAAATACAACTAAGTTCCAAATTGTGATTTACTAAGTGATTAAGTGAGTTTAAGTAATTAAAGTGTCAGTACCTTCATTCTCTTATAAAGCCAACTGTTTCTATTACCTTCTTACTATATTCGACTAAGCTTAATGTTCACTGTAATTTTTATTTTAGGGTAATGGGATTTTGAGTGAAGTCCTGTATAAGTGAAGCTTTGAGTGAAGCAAGTAAAAGAGAGTTAACTTCGAGTGAAGTTAAGAGGAACAACTGTTAAGGGAACGGTTGTTAAGGAACTTGAGTTTAGGAACTCAAGTTGTGGGCCCTGAGTATAATTAGGTTGTAACAAAGGTCTTTGGCCTAATTAGTAAAAGAGTTGAGTTTAAAATCTCTTGTGGTCGAGGTTGTTTCTTCCTGTTGGGCCTAGGAAGTTTTTCCTCGTAAAATCTCTCGTGTTCTTTTGCTTGTTTTTCTAGTTTAGTTTTATAATTCTGCAAAAAGTACGTTCATTTCTAAACATACAATTCACCCCCCTCTTGTTGTGTTCCTAGAGAAATTACACTACACATCATGAATCTAACAAGACCACACATAACTATATTTTACCTATTAAAAAAGTCAAAATAATCAGTCAAAGTTGATAAACATTGACTCCAATAAAGGAAATATAGCAAGTAAATAAAAACGGAGGGAGTAATATGGCGTTGGATTATTGTCAAAGTATATTTTAGAAATATCAACTTTTCATTATCAAGGTATTAATAGGCAAAATTATATGTTAGCAAGCATGAATTAAATTCAAATTATTGCAATAAATAATAGATGAAGCATATTAGTAGAAAAAAAAGATCAAATAACATCAACAAATTAAAATTGAGGGAACTCTTAGATATTTAAAATTTTTAAAATTTGCAGTTAATTTGCGAGAAAAAATAAAGAGCAAGCAAGTAGAACCGACAAAATGATAAATACAAGGTTGGCAAGGTTCCATCCTAAAACCAATTGGTGATAGGTGGAGTAACCCACCAATCTATACGTTTGTCATTCATTCTTTCTCTAATTTTTCAATGTGGGACAACTATATATTCCTAACTCACATGTGGCCTATACTCTTAACACAAAATTTTAACCTTATTACATTATGCTTGGAGCTATGCATGGTACCATAGGTGTCCAGAAAAAACCGAAATCGAAAAATCGTAATGAAAAACCGATCAAATGGGCTCTAATCGTACCGAAAAAATAGAGGTTAAAAGGTTCGGTAACTGAACCGTTAAAAATAACGGTTAAACGGTATAGTTACGGTTATGATTTTTTATGAAACGGTTAACCGAAAAATCGAATATATATTTATTTAATTTATTTATTCTTCTATTTTTATGAAAATTAGATTGATTAGCTATTAGTTATTACGCCAAATTTTATTTTGGCTGTTACTATATTACTCTTACGGAAATACTATCTACTAATACTATCTACTACTAGTAATCACCTAGTAATAATGTTGTGTTGTTACTGCATTCCAAAAAGAACAAAATACTAATCACCTAGTTGTAATGTTGTTACTGCATTCAAGTAATACTACAAAAATACTAATCACATAGCTGTTACTGCATTCCAAAAAGAACAAACTAAAAAACTAAGTCACCTAGTGTAAAAGTAGAAACTAGAAAGTAGTTTAGTAAAAAGCATTGTTATCTTGTTGGAGACCTTTGTAATAATTTTGTACTAACTAACAACTAGTACAATTTGCTTCATAAAATTATTTTTGGTCGAGAAAAAGTGAAAACTATATATATAAATGTAGTAAAATAAATTATTAAAACTTGGTTAGCAGTAAATGGTTAACGTAAAACCATACCGCAAAAACGGTTAACCACTTAGACTGTTATCGGTTTGAACGGTTACGGTTACATTTCGCAAAAATGGCGAACCAAAATTCCCGGTTACCGAACCGAAATGTCGTTTCGGAACAGTTAACAACCCATGAAAACCCCTACATGGTACTATAAAACGAATTTTTGCTCATGTGTTAATCTTGAACTCTCAATTTTAATAAATTTTGCTCATTTAGATGATTTCAAATGAGCAATGAGGTAAAAAATAGCCTTAGGTGCACCATGCTCACGGTACAACCCGAGTGTATGATAAATTTTGTAGATCGAGCTGGGATCGACACGACATGAGTCCGCTAGTACGAGAGTCCCAATGATCACACCATTGTCAAATTTTAGCTCGAGCTCGACGCACGTATGATGGGCAGGCCGCCTGGCCCGTCCAACCCGACTTAACACATGGTTCGGGAATCCCTCATTTGAATTTATGACAGAATTATTACACGACATGATTATTTTTTCTTGTCCATTTCCAACCCCTCCCCCAAGAGATGGCCAACAGTGCGGGCCAATCCAGCCCAGCCCACCTCATGGGCCGTGTGGGTCGAGCCCGCGAAATGCCCAGTCCAACCCGCCTCGAACCGTGAAATTGGTGGGTGGATCGTGGGCTGAATTTTTTGAGCCCAACCAACGAAAGCCTGATACTAAAACCGCCCAGCCCGGTCCACGAAACCGGACCAACCCGGGCCATGAACCGGACCAGCCCGATCCAAGTAATTATTCAACCAAATTATGTATATTTTAAACAAATTGCATATATTATAATTCGATCAAATTCAAAAATAATGAAATTATTCATTAATATTAATAATTATATTCTCCCTCCGTCCCAGAAAGATCTGAACACTTGTTGGGACACGTAGTTTATGGTGATAAGTTGTAGTGTGGTTATCAAATGTTATTTTATTTAAAAAGTTGATGTGATAAGAGTTGGTGGGGTATTTTTTATTATAGGAGAGAGAAAGTTGGGTAATTTATATTGATTAAAGGTAGAGTGTGGGCCAAAGATATGTAAATGAAATAATATATTAATAGTGGGACCATGCCAAAATTGGAAGTGTTCAAACTAATTTGGGACAAGCATAAAAGGAAAGTGTTCAACTATTCTGGGACGAAGGGAGTATATTTTAATTAGTTTTAAAGGTTTTATGTAACAAAAATGAATACTCCCTCCGTCCCAGAATAGTCTGAACACTTTCCTTTTATGTTTGTCCCAAATTAGTTTGAACACTTTCATTTTTGGCATGGTCCCACTATTAACTTATTATTTCTTCGGTTTTTTCATCATATACCCCCGACAAATTGGAAAATTCACCATATACCCTTAATGTTTCAAATATTCACCATATACCCCTAAGTTTCCGAAAATATTCACCAAACACCCTTTTCTAACGGACGTTAGGTTGTCGTTAATGTTATTTACAATATTGCCATCATTAACCCCTAATCCCTAATTCTAATCCTAATACTAACCCTAATTCTATACCTACCCAAACCCTAACCCACCCTCCCCTCCCCCAAACCCTATCTCACCCACCCCACCACCTCTCCCCTCCCCTCCACCCCACCCCCCACCCCCTCCCCTCCCCCTCCACTCCGCGTTGCATGTCCCCCCACTCCCTTCGCCGTCGATTTCGCCCTCCCCCCTTCCCCGTCTATTTCCCCCTCCCCCTTCCCCTTCCCCGTCGAATTCGGGCCAGTCGATTTCCCCCTCCACCGGCCCTTCGAAAATAACCGCACGAGTTCGAGTCTCCCCTTCGAATTTCGAACCTCGAAGCTTCGGATCTCGCATCCCCCTTCGTATTTCGAACCTCGAAGCTTCAAATCTCGCGTCAATTTTCGGCGGTTAGGGACTCGAATCGGCCGCGAAAACTCGTGCTTCGTGTGTGCTTTCCGGCGGTTGGAGACTCAATTTTCGGCGATTGGGGACTCGGGTCGAAGGGGGGACTCAACTCGTGCGGTTGGTCTTTGCGGCGGTGGGGGGTCATAGTGGCATGGGGAATCAAGGGGGAGGGGAGGGGGATGGGTGGGGGCTGCGGCGGTGGGGAGGGGGTGGGGGTCAAGTGGGTTAGAGGGGAGGGTGGGGGAGGGGGTGGAGGGCTGAAGGGTGGGGTGGAGGGGGGAGGGAGGGTGGGTTAGGGTTAGGGTTTAGATTAGGGTTAGGGATTAGAGTTTAGATTTTAGGGTTCGGGGTTAATGGTGGCAAAATGGTAAATAAACCTAACGGTGACTTAACTTCCGTTAGAAAAAGGGTATATGGTGCACAGTTTTGAAAACTCAGGGGTGTACGGTGAATATTTGAAACATTAAAGGGATATGGTGAATTTCGTGATTTGTCGGGGATATATGGTGAAAAAACCGTTATTTCTTTGACACATCTTTGGCCCACACTCTACCTTTCATCAATAAAAAGTTACCCAACTTTCTCTCTCCTCTAATAAAAAATACCCCACCAACTCCTATCACATTTACTTTTTAAATATAATAACATTTGATAACCACACTACAACTTATCACCTTAAACTACGTGTCCCAACAAGTGTTCAGATCTTTCTAGGACGGAGGGAGTAATTTCAATGATTTAATAATTTTGAAAAAAAATTTATCATGCCGGACCGCCAGCCTGCTAGGCCTAATTATCCAGCCCACAGCTCCAGAATTTTGCTGTCTATCAATATGTAAAGGCTCGGAAATTTGACCAGAAAAATGTAAAGAAAAGACGCGCCATTAATTGAGACTACATAGTATAACAATTGATTTGGAAGTGGACAACTTGCCAAAGTGTTTTTGTCTTTTTTAAAGTTAGTTTAGGACATTAAAGCTCCATATTATTAGATGCTGACTACTTGATATTTAACTCATCATCTTCGTGTATTGATCATGAAGTCTATATCACTTCATGGTCGTCCTTGTTCCATGCTACTTATGTCCTTACATATCGTTTTCCTAGTTTAAGTAGTATTAATTAATTAGTTTCTTTTTACCAAACATTTCTAAAACATCTAATACAATTAGTTAGTTATATATCTCACTCAATCAAGTAGTCAAAAACTAATATAATCATGTATCAGTTACCCACTAACTGCCAAACAAACTAGTTTTTTTTATTGGTGAAAAAGGCATGCATAAATATTTGTTAAACATCCAAGTTAGAGCTTGATAACCCATTAAAATCCGAATTAATATTGTCATTACCGAAAATAAGGGGGAGGGTTAAGTTCCTAATAATATTTTTTTTTCTAACTGGAGAGTTCAACATTCCTTTGCCAAACCATCGGATAGGCGATTCTCCTTACGCCTCACGAGCACAAACTAACTAGTCATACATCCCTATATACAACTAACTGACTATTAATAATTATAGTTATTTAGGATTTTTCTAACCTATGCCATAAGGTATATGTATGGGTATAACCCACAAGTACGTTAGCGGACCCCCATGAGGAGTCCGCGAACATAATGACAGACGCGAATATTGTAAGTGTCGCCTATTGCTCTAACAAGTCAGTTCATTGACGTGGTCCGACAACGTTGACGGTCGCCCAACAAGACAAAATCAGGGAATCTTCCCAACTGTCAAACACACCACCGCCGTACACGTGTAAGAGGATTACGCACCCTGTCAGAGGAATAGTACTTCTATAAATAGCCAAATGGTACTATTCTGCACGTACATTCTCTCACACTCAGAATTCTTATCTCTCTCTCTACTTTCTCTCTCTAAATCCTATTTGGACACGTCCTGACTTGAGCGTCGGAGGGGGTTTCCTCGCATCCCCCCAAGGGTAGTTCACGTTTGCTTCTTGTGCAGCTATTCACCAGCGGACGCCAACTCCAATCCTTGACGGACTCTTTTCAAGACCGTCAACCGTTTCTCAACCGAAACAGTATAGGTTAAAATTTTCAAGATTTTTATTAACAAAATATATAATACAACAAGATTCTATTTGGGGATAATAAATAATGATAGATACTTAAGATAGAGATAATCATTTAAGATTTTTTTAAGTTGGATTTTGAAATAGAAACGTTTTGTATAATAATATCTTATATAGAATTTTTGATGCTCTTAACCTATGCCTTGTGGCATAGATTAGAAAAATCTATTTATTTATCAATAAAAATCATATGAAAGTATTTATTGATACTAATGGAAAAAGAAAATAAACTACTAAAAATAATTCATCACACTTACTACATTAAATAAATTTAAAGAGTCAATAATAACGGTAGGTCTTAAAGATAAGATTTGGCATTTTGAGAATCTATAAAGAGTGCCCTTCATTGGTCCACCATTCTTGTACAATTTACATCTCCACACAATACAAGTCTCATTTTCCACCATACTAGTTCATTAACATCCATGATGTCAACTTCTCCAAAACTCTATACCATACTCTATTTCTCCATCTTCCTTATTCACACCACCTTCACAAAGGCCACAGATTTTCCACCATGTAACGCTAATGACAAAGCCGTCCTTCTAAACGTCCGAGATCATTTCGGCGGCCCTAACGACCGCCTTTCGGACTGGGACAACAGCACAGACTGTTGTTTCGGCTGGAGTTTTGTAGGTTGCGGAATGAAAAGCGGAAGCGAATACGGTCGCATCAACACCGTCACTTTCAGCCGCTCCTGGGGTCTTTCGGGTACTATACCTTCAGGTTTCGGTAACCTGCCTTTCCTCAGCTTCTTCACCTTAGCAGATAACATTAACGTCACGGGGACTATCCCCAAGTCCCTTACCAAGCTCAAAAAACTCTATCACCTCGATCTCGGCATGAACAGCTTAACTGGGCCTATTCCAGAAGAGCTTTTCAAGTTGAAGAGCCTCAAAGTAGTCGATCTCTCCGCGAATCACTTAACCGGAGCGATTCCATCGTCGGTCTCGGCATAGTCGTCGCTCTCGGAGTTCAATGTCTCCCGTAACAAGCTAACTTGCTCGTTACCTACGTTGTCTAAGAGCTTAACAAGCCTTGATGTGAGTTATAATGACCTTTGTGGCTCCATTCCAAATGGGCTGAAGCGTTTTGGTCGGAAGAGCTTTGAGCACAACAAGTGCCTCTGTGGTCCTCCTTTGGCTGCTTGCCATTATTAATGTTGTTAAGAGTTGTATTAATGGCAAAATAAGTGGCGTACAAAATGTGGGACAAATAATTTAAATAAGAGTAATAGCAAATAATGTTGTCAACTAAAAGCAAACAAATTTGCTTTGTACGTTTTAAAAGTAATTCTCTTCATTTTCACTACCATCTCATTAGAGCCGTCAGTTTGGTTAATGAACTGCTGGTTGAACTGAAACAACTAAAATTTGAACGGAATTAAACTGAACTCGAGAAGAATCAGAATCGAAATCAACTGAAAAATGCTGAACTGAAACTGAAATAAACTGTAAATGGAAAACCAAAACCGAATCAGAATCGAACGAAAACAAATTGTAACTGAAAATAACTGTGAAAAACTGAAAAGTTGATCAATCAACTGAACTGAACTGAATATGTAACTGAATTAACTGAACTGATTCAAACTGAAACTGAAACTGAACTGAACTAAAACCAATTTA